>BPLT01000006.1:1385000-1775000 GCA_019656295.1 Rhododendron mucronatum var. ripense
CTGTAATTATACGATTTGAGCATAAAGCTCCCAGGCAATTACTCATTCAAGAGCCCTGTAATTATACGATTTAAGCATGTAGCTCCCAGGCATTTACTCATTTAAGAGCCCTGTAATTATACGATTTGAGCATAAAGCTCCCAGGCAATTACTCATTTAAGAGCCCTGAATGTTCTCGTTGTGTCCGATTGTTATTCACATTTCAATTTGCGTTTCCAATTTACAAGCACCAACCCATCTCTTTGTGACCATTTGTTATCAACGTTCATTCCACGTTCCACAAACATCAAATCATTTAATCGAATCCAAAAGTCATTTAATCAAACAACTACTTCTCTACCAATTACGCACGTCACAATATTTCTTATAACCTTTACGACAATACTCCAACTATGCTAATGAAAAACCAATGGCACAGATACGTTCAACGAGTCGTACGATATGATCTTTCAAGCTTAGGAAAGATTGTCAGATATCCTAATTTTCAGCAGAGTAGTCCGTGTTCGAAAATTTATTAAAAATAGCATACTCAATATTTTTCAATGATTCTAACGCCAAAACATCACCAACTTACCAATCTTTAAAACCCTCAAGGACCCATAACCAATAACGTCATTTAACCATAGCAAACGACGAAAAACGCAGCTTTGTACGCTGCCCAGACTTTCAGATTACAGGGCAATCTTCTAAAAATCATAATAAATCAAGTCCTTAATATTATTGAGTGATTCCAATCCCAAAAGTTGCGCAAATGAATGAACCTTAAACGGCATGAAGGAACCCTAGTCGAATCTGGACTCTGAGAATGGTTAAATAGGCATTTACCAAAGCGATACGAATCTGGGTGACAGATTGACACACCTCCACTCAAACGATCATAACTTTCTGTGTACTAATATTTTTTTGACGTTTCCAGTGGCAAATGAAAGCTAACTTCAAGATCTTCGAACCGATATAAAGTTTGTATAAACGAATATGAGACGAGAAAGTTACAGCCATTTAAAGTTAGTCGCAAACCCAGAAAACGAGCAGAAACAGTAGAACACGAGACAGATTCATAGCCAAAATTCTAAAATCCACCATTAATTCAATTCTCAACGGTTTTGGGTGATTCTAACGGCATTAGAACGGGCTCTAAGTCTACTCTATTTCATATGAAGGAACAAAAATTCAATTCCGAGTTTAAGACAATGAAAACCCCCATAAACAGTGACCCGTTTCTGCAGAATTTCAAAAATGGAAAGAACAACCTCAAACAACGAAACAAGGCACGATCTAAGTGCATAAACACCGTACAAACGCATAACAAGAGTAAGAAATCCCTACCTCACGGGTTTTGAACAAAACCCGACCCTTTGACCGAGTCAACCGAAGCCCCCGTGGTCCGATCGAGATTTTTCTCGGATGGATAGGAAGCCCGCGCTCCGTATAACGACTTTAATTCTTGGGTTTTGTTAGGAATCACGCCCTAAGTGGATGAAATCGAGGAGAGAAGTGGAGGGAAAATTTCGGAGGGAGAGAGAGCCGAGAGAATAGGGAGAAAGAAAGAAAAAAAAGTGGAAAGGGAATAAAATTGATCTTTTTTGTTTCCCTGGACGTCCATATATATGTATATACATATACTTATCACACTTGCACCCTTGCACTTGCAATAATATCACATCGACCCCTAATCATATAATCACGACGCTATTCATATTTCCATTTGCTAATAATCACAACACTTCTTAAAAAAAAATACAGGCCAAAATTACGGGTCACTACAATAATCCCATTTCTTTTGATGGGAAGAAGGTCCATCTTCTTATATTTCTACATTTAGGATCCGACTTGTATCATAGATACTGATAGGAACTGAAACATTATGGCAAGGAAAAGTTTGATTCAGAGGGAGGAGAAAAGGGAAAAATTGGAGCAGAAATATGATTTGATTCGTCGATCCTCAAAAAAAAAAAGAAGCAAAGTTCGTTCGATGAGTGACCACTTAGAAATTCATGGAAAGTTACAATCCCCACCATGGAATAGTGCACCTACACGCCTTCGTCGACGTTGTTTTTTGACCGGAAGAGCGAGAGCTAACTATCGAGACTTTGGACTATCCGGACACATACTTCGTGAAATGGTTCAAGCATGTTTGTTGCCAGGGGCAACAAGATCAAGTTGGTAAGGATTAAAATATCCCTTCATTATATATATATATATATATATATATATATATATATATATATATGTATAGTAGTCTTCAGGTCCACTCGCTCGGATTTTCTTATGGTCTGGATTTTTTATTTCCCGATCGATTTGCGATGATCTGAGTCGCTCAATGTGATCAGAACGTGATTTTAAGGGTATCTACGAGAAATCGGCAAAAAAAATGATCGGGAAGGGCTTGATCTGAGCAGTTTTTTATTGAATGGTTCAGAAAAAACTAATCAGATCAAGCCCTTTGCGGTCATTTTTTTTGCTGATTTCCCGTGGGTACCCTTAAAATCACGTTTTGAACACATTGAGTGGCTCGGATCAGCGTAAATCGATCGGGAAATGGGAGCTAAGACTGAATGCATGCATGTGCGTTAACGTTTTCTTGATTTTATCTACTTTTTGCTTCGTTACCGCTCCTTCTAAATTTGATTGTTTGTTTCTTATCTATTACATGAATTGACTTGGTACGAAAATTTTAATTTTGAAAAAATTATACAAGCTAGATGCCATTACACAATGGCTGAGGCCAATGGACGAGTAGTTTTAAACCTGGAAGATGAAGCCCACGTTAACGTATTTAATCTATTGGAAACAATAGACTTACAACTTTGAACGTTTAGACCCAGCAATTTCCTTCCTCTTGCCAACATAACAGATTTATTACGTAGACAATGCATGCAGATAAAAAATATTCCACGCTCAATTTTACTATCAACGATGCTGTTTGTTTTCCACACTATACATATATACGAGGGGATTTCTCCAAAAAACATTCAATAACCTAAGAATGTGGAATGAAAGCATCAATCTTAATGTCCATGATTTTTAAACTTTTAAGTTCACCGATCATGTGGCTATTGAAGAAAAAGCTGATTTGTTTTCTAGATATATGAATACACCTAGCGAAAATCATATTGAAGCTACAAATTTGCTTTTATATCCCTTCGACTTTACGCAAAAGTTCAGTTTGGTCCTTTAAGTTCTAATTTAAACAAATAAAACCTTCAATTTGTAATTTTGTTCCAATGTCATCCATCCGTTGGATGCCGTTACTAATTTGAACGGAAAATGAGCATGTGCCCATCACGTGTGCTCTCCCCAAGGGCATATTTGCCCATTCCCCTCCTCCTTCTCCTTCTTCTTCTTCTTCTTCTTCATCCCCTCTTTCTCTCTCCATAAAACCCAAAAAAAAAAAACAAAAGAGAAACCCAGACGTGGAGCAGCATCGTGTTTTTCTTGCTTGGTTGGCTCACTAACGTTGCCGAAGCAGCGTCGAGTTCAAAATTCTTCAGCAACAACCTCCGGGCAGGTAGGAGGCGGGCCCGGGAGATCGGACGGGATGGCAATGCTGGCAGCAAGTCCTTTGGCTTGTCGTCGTCGTCCCTGTGCCGGAACGAATCCAGCATTTCCTCTAGGGAGCTACGAACTGTTGACGTCGGCGACGCCGACATCATAACTTGAACGGAATTCAAAAGGGAAAAGGAAGAACGGAATTCAGAAGGGAAAAAGAAGAAGAAAAAAAAAGCAGTTTGGGAGCGAATTTGGAGGGGACAAATTTGTCTGGTAAAAACCAATTTCTTGGGTTTGGGGTTACCCACGAGTTGTTCCGAAAGGCTGAATGAAAGAAATTTTCGGAAGCAAAAAAAAACTGCCAAAAATCCTCAAAAGCAAACTGGATAAAATTTTCAATTTTCCAAAACAGAAGGGGAGAGAGAGAGAGAGAGAGAGAGAGAGAGAGAGAGAGAGAGAGAGAGAGAGAGAGAGAAGAATAATTTGCATTTTTTCATTCCAGAGTAATTAAGGAAACATAAACTAGAAGAATTCTGAGTCTTTCACTCTTTTTCCTGGGTTTTATGGAGAGAGAGAGAGGAGATGAAGAAGAAGAAGAAGAAGGAGAAGGAAGAAGAGGCAATGGGCAAATATGCCCTTGGGGAGGGCACACGTGATGGGCACATGCCCATTTTCCGTTCAAATTAGTAACGGAATCCAACGGATGGATGACATTGGAACAAAATTACAAATTGAAGGTTATATTTGTTTAAATTGGAACATGAAGGACCAAGCTGAACTTTTGCATAAAGTCGAAGAGATATAAAAGCAAATCACTCAAAAAGTTCTGACTTATTTTAAAGAAACAATCGCTATGGGAGATTAAGTTTTGCAGGGACTTGAAGGTCAAACTAATTGCATGACTTGACAGTGATAGCGGTGGCTACTTTGATGATTCAAAAATCACCTTCGGATACTCAATTTCTTTTGGTTCTAGAGTACTAATGTTTTTTTTGTTTAGTGCACAAGCCAGATGCCATTACACAATGACTGAGGTCGATGGATGAGTAGTTTTCAACCTGGAAGATGAAGCCCATGTTAAGGTATTTGAATTCTATTTGGCTTTTAAATCATGATAAAAGTCACAAGAAATTGTAGGTCTTGTGGGTTGGCTATTGCATTTGCATTTACTGGTATCATTATTGCTGATGTATAGCAAACCAGATCAACAAGTTCATAAATATGAGCTTAAGTATTGAAGCAGCACGCACTTAATTAGATTTTTATGCACATTAATCAAATCTCAAACACATTTCTTACTTTAGCTAGTAACTTTAAATACAATTGCATTTGGAGCGTTTCGATGTACTTAACTTTAAATGAGAAACCAAATTTCAAATGAAAGAAAACACAGTTTTGAGAGTTCATGTAATAAAACTTCGAATATGTTTTCCTTTGTTGTGTTTGTTGGATTGCTTGAACCAATTGTGGAACTAAAAATGACAGCATAGTAGTAAAGGGAGTTTCATAGAGATGCTATGTTGCTAATTCAAGTCTTTTCGTTAAATTCTAAGTTGTTCGAATTCCTGTTAATTTTACTTTTAAACTTCTGGATGCTCTGTTTTACTTAATGAAACAATATTCTAGTTTAGTGTCATCTTAGTTTGTAGACATTTCACCTAATCATTGAAGTACCATATACTTGCTTATCTCATAAATATTGTAATCTTCGCTTGAAAAAATATATTTAGCAATTTACCCTTGATGAGATAAGAGTACTATATTTGCAAAGCTTTCAAGTACATATTTTATTGCACTGCTCTACGGTCAGTGAAAATAATAAACAGTGCACAACCATTTATAGACATATATCATTGGAATTTGACAAGATATAATCCAATCATTCCTAGGTATGGTTTAATTCTACCAATTGCAAGTTATGATTGAATTGTTTCTAATTTCAATATTTTTCATAGTCTCGGATTTTGTTTTGAGATGAGGAAGATCTAGCACTCTAGGTGTAATGAGGTAAATATACTATATTGGCAAATCTTCAAGAAAAATCAGCATTGCATCTTTCTGTGATCAGTCAGAATTACGAAATAGTGCATTAATGTCATATCTATGATGTACTATTACAGTTATAAAAGGAACAAAGACCTCACAAGGTTAGCTTTTATGTGGAGAAAGTTTATGCCTTGAAACTAAGGAAGACTGCATCAGAAAATCTGCAACAGCATGGGATAAGATTCAGTGTGTTGCGCTTAACTTTGTAGCTGGAGTTATCATAGTTGTAAACTGATCTTGTTACCCAATTCATTTGGAAAAATGAATCCTTACCTACATATCAAAAAATACACATTACTTTGTATCTGTGCAGACATTTTTTACACTGAAAAAAGCTTCATCGAACAAGCCCAGCCAGTTTCCTACATTTTTTCTAACTTCTGAAGACACTAATCCTTCGAAAGCTAAAACCCAAGATTGGCAAAGCTCTATAGAGAACTTGAACCTCAACCAACACCTACAACATGAATAAGAAATGAACCATCTGTGTGTTGACATTTAGACAAGTATGCTCTTAAATTGCGTCTCGGATATCATCATTTGATTCTTTCAAAATTTTAGCCATCATTAATGTTGGTCTTGCGTTTGGCTTTCTACAGCAAACTCGTCAAAGCGGGAATGCAGAGTGGGAATTAAGAGTGTGGGCAAATAGTCCTACCATGAATTATGTTATAATCCCAAGTTTTACTTTGTAAAATTGATTGTGAATTTGTTGAGTAAAAGTAGGGAAACCTTGATGTTTCAACATTGGATATATTAGGAAAATAGATTTAGAACAAGAAAGTATACAAGTTGAACTTTGAATGTATTTGCGGAACGTTAGAAAACATAGCATATACAAACATACAATTTTAGCTATGCAGTAAATCTAGGACTTGTCATTGAGCAGAATGTCTAAACTTACTGTCATCAAGCAATTCATAATAGAATAAATAGATTTTTTCATCAATCTTACAAAACAACTGCAGCTTGATTAACTGACCATGTGCAGAACAATTGATCAGTTTCATAATAGATTTTTAAACTTACTGTCATCAAGCAATTCATAATAGATTATTCATTCCTTGATATGTTGCTAGATATAGAAGCAATAAGTTTAGAGCTAATTATGTCTTGTAACAATTAAACATAACCGCAAGGTAGTTGCAAAACTTAGGATATTTTGTAACCAGTTGGCTGTAACAGTTGAACCTGTTCAAAACTCTCGGTAAATGTGCCTGATTGTTAGTCTTTCTTCTTGTCACGCCATGGATTTTCAACATAATAATAATAGCATTTCCAATAAAAGTCCTTCGCAACAATACGTCATAATACCCCAAAATGCTTCACATAATTCATCCGAGAGAACAATCAAGTTTTAAAAGTTTACAATAACGGCACTTCGGCCCCAAATTTCATAGTCAAGCAAAAGACAACAAGTTTAGAGATTACATGATTTTTAAGTCAAGAATAGCTCAAAATTACAATTACATCTCCCAAAAGAATTTTACAAAGATGTCAAAGTAATTCTTCCGCGCTAGCTTTCAAAATGATGAAGTCATATGCACATCAAACATTCCACATCAATGCCCTTGATGTACCTGAAAATAATAATAGGTTAAGCTATACTAGTCTAGTAGAGAAATCTTTGCTCAAACTATATGCATATGAGGTTTATGCACCAGAAAGAACAATGACAACAATAAGGTTTTCCACATGAACCAGAGCAAGATGATATGACATGATAACCGACACCGTTTTCATTACATGAAGCTTAACAATCTCTAAGTTCTCTACTTTCATTATGTTAAGTATTCTTGATTTCATTACCGGGTGTTCGGGACCCCCGTGCATCCCGTAGTCATTCCGGCATCACATCGTGCGGTGGATCCATGGCTTTTTGTGCACTTCCGGGCATTTGGGACCCCGTGCATCCCGTTTCTGGCATCCCACCTCAGAGTGGTTCCGTGGCTTTCTTCGTATCGTTCAATCATTCTAAATTGTGATTTTTTGTTCCAGAAGCCTCAATAACGTAAGCACGACATATGTGAAGTCCGTATCATTCATAAACATGCCACAATGCTCACATAATAACCTGAATGCATAAACAAAGGAACGAGTATCATATTCATTTAGTTTTACGTCTTTCTTTATTGTAACGGGAGCCAAAAAAGTGGGGACGAACAATGAATCGTTGGAACGCAAGCAATTATGTTTAGAGGTGATTAGAATGTGATTGGAAAGTGTTAGAAGTGATCAGGAATTAATATAATCGATGAATGATCAACAAAGTTCAAAACAATTTTCTGGGTCATTGGTACGAATACCTCAAAAAGTAGGTATCGGTACCAAACCAATCCAGTGAGCAATCAGAGTCAAGGTATCGGTACCTCAAAAATTAGGTATCGGTACCAAAGGTACCGGTACCTCAAATAATAGGTATCGGTACTACTGCATTACAGTGGGCGATTTGCAGAAAATTAAGAAGGAGCATAACTTCGAATTCAATCAACTAGAGCACGATTTTTGGCATACAATCAACTAATAAACATGTAAAGAGAGTAAGAAATCCCTACCTCGATTATCAAAGCCGAACCCAAGGAGATCGATCAAGCCCTATAACTCCAAAATTGAAATCAAGCAAGAAAACTGCTCTCCGAGCTATACCCAACGAGATACGGGCTCAATAACACGAATGGATGAAGGATTGAAGGTTATTTGCCATGGGTTTTGAGTGAGGAGTGAAGTTTTGGGTGTTGGAGGAGGAGAGAGAGAGAGTGCCGAGAGGGAGGGAGAGATTGGGAGGTAGAGAGTGGGAGTGAGGAGTATTTTGCTCCTCTACACACACACACCCACACACACACACACACACACTCCCTACACTTCAAATTGCACATGAACCCTCCTACAAACAATTTCATCACATCAACCCCAACTCATTTAAACTCAATAAATCTCATATTTTTCTCTATTATAATAGCAATTAAACCTTTTATTAATTTTCAAAAATACGGGTCCTTACACTCTATCCTCCTTAAAGAAATTTTATACTCGAAATTTATAACCATAATCAACAAAGTATGCAACATTTAGATATGCATCAATTGAATAACTAAACATCATGCAACAATTTCATAATCATAAGTCTTAATTCGGAAACTCACATTGATTCAAACCGGAAATAAGTGCAGATACTTCTCCTTAACCTCATCTTCTCGTTCCCAAGTCGACTCTTCCTTGCCTTGGTTACTCCATAAGATTCGCACTAACGGTATTGTCTTACTCATCAACACTTGATTGTGCGAATCTAGGATACGTATCGGTTCTTCCCCATATAACGCGTCGGCTTCTAACTCAAGTTCAGACCACTCTAAGACATGAGATGGATCCGACTCATATTTCCTTAACATGGACAAGTGAAACACGTCATGCACTCCCGAAAGCTTCGGTGGCAAAGCCAAGTGATACGCTACTTCCCTAATCTTCTCAATGAAGTCAAATGGCCCGACATAATACGGTGAAAGTTTTCCTTTCTTCCCAAAATGTGACAAACCTCGACATGGCAATACCTTAAGAAATACGTGATCCCCCTCTTCAAACTATAACGATCGGCGGCGATGATCAGTATAGTTCTTTTGCCTACTTTGCGCGGTTAACAATCTTTGACGAATCCTTTTGACTTGTTCGGTTGTTCTCTTTTGAGCTTCCAAAAGGCGTTGGCGAATTGCTTTCATGCTCTTGGAGGTCTCCTTAATCATATCTAGCCCTACTAATGTAGCCTCGCCTAACTCGGTCCAACACACGTGTGATCTACACGGCCTCCCATACAAAGCCTCATACAATGCCATCTCGATACTTGATTGATAACTATTGTTGTACGCGAATTCAACTAACGGCAAGTGATCCTCCCAACTACCTTGAAAATCCATGACGCAAGCCCAAAGCATGTCCTTTAAATTTGAATCGTTTGCTCGGATTTACCATCAGTTTGAGGATGATACGTGGTGCTAAACAAAAGACTGGTACCAAGAGTGGCCTGTAAGCTCTGCCAAAAGTGCACGGTAAACCTCGGATCTGTAGACGCCTCCTTGAGCGGGGGCATCGTCGTACAGATTGATCATCGTTTGTTCGTTTGCTTTCTACTTCATAAACCAAGATCATGGACATTCCCATGGCTAGCAACATCGCCACACGATAGCGGTTATCATCCAAACAAAGTCACCACCTAGTTTATAAAGATAAGGAAAACAAAAAGAGATTCTGGGTACGGGAGCCAAAAGTACAATAAGGGGAAGGTGTTAGGCACCCCTCTTTGCCAAGTCGTAAGACTGGCCCATAGTTGTTCGACATATGATTAACTCATGCTTTATTTAATTCTAAACACATAAACTGGTTGATAGCCTTTAGCAGTTGATACGGTGAGCCATAATGATAATTAAAACATGCATCAGAAATAAGCCAGAAATATAAACTGTCCTAGGAAAATAGATCCTTCGGCCGGTGAATAGATGTCACGGCCGAAGGATCCCACTGGATCGATGTATCGGCCGAGGGATTGATTCCCTAGCCGATGTTCATCCTCACACCAGACTAAATGATTAGCAGAAAGTCAAAAAGCTAAAATTAAAGTACAAAAAAGTAAAAGAGATTAAACCATAGGGGCCTCACCACCTTGATCCCTCAGTTGCTTGATTGCTTCAGATTGATTGGATTGACTGATTTTGCTCCTCGAAATGCTAGGTTTAGGGTTTGAACTTGGGGATTTGATCGTCGGATTAGTGGCTGCCTTCGGAAGGTTAGGGCTTTTGTAGTGGGGAGTTCACAGAGTATAATGGCAGAATTTCGTAGCTAGAGAGGGCGTATTCTGTATATGAATTTGTTATATTTTTGGAACCCAAGGGCTCCTTTATATAGGCATAGGGATGACACACCTTAACTAATCAAAATCGATTGATTGAATTAGAGTTATAAGGCAACATGAGCTCCTCATGCTAATCTCCTTACGTATCCCAAACGCATCGGGATTTGCCTGCTAAGGTTTTGTGATTGGATCAAACGATTGACAGAACGTTCCAGAATCTGGAAAATAGACGATCTAGCGGCTGGGCAAAAGATCTGGCAGCCATAGGAACGATTAAGCAGCCGAAGTATAGACCTAGCGGCTGAAAGATCAATCTCTCTGGGAGATTTTCAAGCAACAAGTTTCACGGGCGAAGAAATAATGTTGAGGCTATGAGATCGATGTTACGGCCTATAGAAAGATTCTCATAGGATACTGTATTTCTGTTTGAAAGGCTATATGGCTCTGGATTGAGTCCTCTAAGTGGCTTAAAGTACTCACCATAAGTCCATGGGTTCACGAGAAGTCAATCAACAATCACTGTATCCATATCATCACCGGAGAAGCACTTTGGTTTCATCAACGCAAAGGTGTATTTTCTCCTACCAATGATATTGTTTATATGAGAATTTATGAAGCAATGATTGATAGTTGAAAACGAAATCGAGTATAAGGAATTGCCCCCTGTATAGGCGATCTTGCTATCGTATTGATCTTCTATCATATTTTGCCAGGTAAACGAGAAGCTGCGCATGTGGGGAAGCTGTCCCCAGGTTTATGAGTGGTACGAGAGACTTCCACAGGGTGCTAAGGATGCAGTTGCCTGGCTGGTTTGAGTCCTTGATACTCGACTTTCATCTTCTGAAGGCGGAGTTGGGACTAACTATGGCGCTAGTGGAGCGATGGTGGGATACCACGAATACATTCCATTTCCCCGGGGCTAGAGAGATGACAATCACGCCGGGTGATTTTGCTTTGCTTTCAAGCTTGAGAGTTGGTGGCGATCCTCTTCCACTTGATCCACGAATCCATGAGCGTGAGGGTGCCTTTGATTACCTTTTGGGGAAGACCCTTGATGTGTTAGAGAGTGGTCATGTCATATACTCATGGCTCCGGGGCACAGAACGATCGAGATGGTATTCTGACAGAGGTATCTCTTTCTCAGTTGGTACGAGCTTTCCTTTTTTACCTCCTCGGGCAGACTCTGTTTTGCGACAAAGAGAATTCGGTGCATGTTCAGTTTCTTGCTGCTTTGGTGAATCTAGAGACCATAGCGGAGTTTGACTAGGGAACTCTTGCTTTGGCTACACTGTATGGGCACCTAAGTGCTTGCTCTCGGGGTGTTAGCCTCTCACTAGGTGGGCACCACTGCATTCTCGAGGTACATGTTCTGGCGTTTTTTGTTGTTCGTTTAATTTTTACAACTCGTGTTTATCTTCAATCTTGCTTGCAGTTATGGACTTTTGAGCATCTGTTGCAATTTCCTCCTTCGACTAGGCATGAAGAGCCGAGATTTGTTCCACGGGCGGCTCGCTGGTTGAAAGGAATCCGACAGACACAGTCGCTTGCTATGGATTTGTTGGCTTGAAGACGGGTTCTGGACCGTTTGACGGTAGATTAGGTATGACACGTCTTATCCTCATGCTATCCTTCCACTTTGTTATACTGATGTCATTTTGCCTATAACAGGTGCGTTTTGATCCTTGGGATACTTTGCTTGACGACGCTCCTCTGGAGTTGACCTCGGCCTGGGCTTTGGACAGCCAACACTTCCTTTTAGAGGGACCTTTCTCATGGGCTTGGTACCTTGGAGAGAGAGTGGCGAGTCAGTACTTCCCGCGCTCAGAGGCATTGCAGCTTGTTCATCTTCCTCCTCTAGCCGGTATGAGGTCGACTCATCTTTTGACAGGAGAGGGCTTGCTACTTACTCTTGAGAGACAGTTGGCCACAGATTTTCTTATAGCAGGAGATTACTCAACCTTTCGCCTGGCCTTGCTAGCCTTGCCTACCATGACTACCCCTGCTGTTACGCCTGTTTGGCCATGGGCCCCTAGCTTTGTCTCTTTCCATAATGCCAATGGAGAAGAGAAGCATTTGACGCTGACTCCCTGTGCCACTCAGCACTACATGCTTCCTACTGGAGTTCGACATGTAATATTGTGGATTTTTCTTTAGTCTCTGTTGATATTCTTTTCATTCTTTGCTATGAATGTTAAAACTTCCATTGCAGATGCTTGCTGACATAGTTCAGGAGTGGCTGCGTGCATTCCAAAGTGTAGGGGCTCTGATTCGACGGCAGCGAAGCCGGATAATTGTGGTATGTATCCTCCAACCTTCTTTTTTCTTGTAGCAGGAGATTACTCGGCCTTTCGCCTGGCCTTTCTGGCCTTGCCTACCATGATTACCACTACTGTTATGCCTGTTTGGCCACAAGCCCCTAGCTTTGTCTCTTTCCATAATGCCAATGGAGAAGAGGAGCATTTGACGTTGACACCCTGTGCCACTCAGCACTATGTGCTTCCTACTGGAGTTCAACATGTAATATTGTGGATTTTTCTCTAGTTTCTCTTGATATTCTTTTCATGCTTTGCTATGAATGTTAAAACTTCCATTGCAGGTGCCTGCTGACATAGTACAGGAGTGGCTGTGTGCATTCCAGAGTGTAGAGGCCTTGATTCAACGGCAGCGAAGCCGGATAACTGTGGAAGGGCTGGTGACGAGGGACAGAGGATCAGTGTCCTAGTTCCTGAGCGCTTTCGTCCTTCCTTTTCTCTACCAGCATCCAAGAGGGGTCGTGGGCAGTAGCTTGCCCTTTTCTTTGTACCTATATTTGTTAGTTCCAAAAACAGACAAGAATATGTATTTTTATGAGGTAACCCCAGCACGTTTGGCGAGTTTTGTGACTTATACTCTTTGCTTTTATGGGAACATGTTTTCTACCTGAGATACTCCAATTTTGTGTGCAATAGCTCTAGAGCACAGTTCAAAATTATTTTGAACTATCTTGAATGAGGTTTGATAACCTTGAAAATAGTTTTACAAAAAAACTATTTTTTTGGTTGATAAATCGAAACATTGACCGAGGAATAGATTGCTCGGCCGAGGAATCCATTCTTCGGCCGTTACTTCCATTTCCTAGAGAAGCGGGATTTTTCATTTTAGCCAAGTAGCATTCCTTCCTTCTTATGCTTGAATTTGATTTATACCTTTTGTCTGCTTTTGCCATTTTCAATAGTTTCTTTGCCAAGCTTTAGGATCTATGGGATATCTTGTTCTTTATATTGATGACCTTCGAGTTGGGGAGGACGAGCAATGATTCTCGTTTTGTTTTTGTCAATTCCTTGAAAAATGATTGACTCATCTTTTACGAGCTCAATACGCAGGGTTAACTATGCCTATCATTGAGTTCAAATTTCTTTAACATTGTTCTTCCTTTCCACACATTTGGGCCACATTTCAAAGTAAGATTGCCTACGTATCCTGATCAGGGAATCAGGCCATGAGTGTAGTTCCAAAATCACAACCTTCGAGGTTGGTTTTTTTCACTCTTGGTTTTTCTTCTCACATGCTCTTGATTTTGCTTAGGTTACCTAATGGAGGTTGAGTCCCTAGCTAGCTTTTGAATGCCTTAACTTTTTCCTAGGCTGTGCTTTTGCAATTTCTTGTCCTAGGAGGTTTTGCTTTTTCTTTTGCTTGAGTTCTTGGATTACCCAACAAGCATTTCTCACAAGAGGGTTTCTGTATTTTGGAGAGGAAATTGGTGGAGATATTTTTCTGAGTCTCCTACGTGTTTGTACCTTTATGATGGGCAAAGTTAACTCTAAGTGTTCTTGCGGAGATAATGTCTTCTTTCGGAGTTTTGACATAATTCTGTTTCTAAGTAATCAAGGCTCGTCCTTTCTTTCCTTCTTGTTAACAACATAAAGAATTTGATTCTTAAAATCCCTTTTCTTTCGCAAGGAGACTGTAGTGTATTGGCAATTGCAATTCGAGATTTAAATCATTGAATAAGCATAAAATGGAAAGATAAAATGAAAATTCGTTTAGTCATAGAAAATGCCCAAACAAGGGCCCAAAACATGTCCTAGCTTGATTACGAAACAAAAGTAATGTTTAATGTTTTTGTCATGCCATGGCTTTACAATTACTGCAGCATTTCGAGGTTTGCTCCTCTTTCCTTACCTTTCATAGTTTTATACTGTTCTCCACCCTCTTCTTTGCCAAACAGAAGCTATAGGTCAAACATAGTTAGCACCTCAAGCCAGTCAGGAGATGAGTTTGTTGGTTCTTCTTCTATGTCACTGTTAGTCCATTCTTGATTGAAGAAGATTTGCATCCCAGGATGCCTTTGCTTGGTGGCTTCATCTTCCCATGTTTCTGCGAAGCCACAAAATGGGAAATCTTCACCTTCTCTTACATACCAACCGTTGAGCGTCTTTGGAATTGCTAGTGCTTTTTCTTTGACTATGTTTCCCTTAGCCTTCTCCATGCTTTACTTTCTCTTTTCCTTTATTTCAGCCTTTGTAGGAGTGTAACCAAGACCAAAGGCGTATTGATTGTGCGGGGGATCAATCATTTGTGGGATGCCTTGTGATCTTTTGCCTAAACCCAACCCAGGGTGGTAGTTTTGCTTCTTCATCATCCATACGGCGGGGGTGCTTACGTAGAAATTTCTTTCAGCCATCAAAGCGTGCACGACAGTTGATTCCTCAAGACTCAATCCAGTAAGAAAGGTTTCCTCAGTTCATACTTCTTGCACAGGTGTGTCGGAATGAGTTCGGATCAATGAGTCGCCTAGAATGGTTATGACCCTTCCGTCTACTGCAAACTTAACTTTTTGATGTAAAATGGAAGGTATTGCTCCAGTGTCATGTAGCCAAGGCCTTCCCAGCAAGGGATTGAAGGTGCCTGGTATGTCCATGACATGGAATTCCTCGTCTCTCTTGATCTTTTCCCCTTCCACTGGTAGAGTAACACATTCCACTACTCTTTTCTTTGAATTATCATACCCCCTTATGCCTTGACTCGCGGGGCATATATCAGTAGTGTTTACCCTTAACTTGTCAAGGGTTCTTTGAGGGCACACATTTAGAGCAGACCTCTTATCCACCAAAACCAATGGGATCCACTTGGTAAGACACTTAAGGGAGATGTATAGAGGCTTGTTGTGTGCAAGACCTTTAGGAGGCATATCCTTGTTAGTGAAAGCTATTCTTGGTTTTGGGGCTTTAGATGCCATTATAAAGCCCACTAGATTCTCAGGAGTGATATCGATGGGAACTTTGGCATTTCCCAAGGCTTTGACGAAGGAATTGCGATGTTCATAAGAAGACATGAGTAGTCCCCAGATAGAAATATCAGCTTGAATTTTCTTCAGTTGTCTTAATACTCTGTCTTCTTCAGGTTCCATTCATTGACTTTCCTCTTCTTCTTCCTCCATTACTCGGGTCGTGACCGAGCCTTCTCCACTAAGCTTGGGTGGCTTGTACACCCTTCCACTTCGGGTGAGATGACCTATCTCCTCTTCTTGAGTGTTCCAAGGACCAGCAGGCTTGATCCTTTTGGCTTCCCAATCACTTGGCAGGGCTTGGCGTACTTCCAACCACCAATCCCTGTCATCAATTGCACAGATGTAAAGGAAATTAAACTCCTCTTTTGTCACAAGGTACCCATTATCCTCAGGGAAAGTCAGAGATGGTTTGGCTCGGGTAGTTGGGTTGATGAATTGGGTAGGGTTATATGTGGATTTGTTGGATAGGCTTAAGAGATTAATGTTTCGAGGTGGTGGGTTCAGCATTGTGAGTGGGGAGTGGGTTGAATTCAGTCGTCTAAATCCACCTTTGTTTGATGGGGCAAGCAGTGACCTTCTCGTGGCCGACCATTGGTTGGCTCAAATCCATAAGAACTTCGTCGCCTTTAAGATTATCGAAGATGACCCGTGGGTGAGTATCGTGGCCCTTCAACTTGTTGGGGACGCCGGTGAGTGGTGGGAATCTATTTTAGAAAGTAGGAAGAACGGGAGGAGGGCAGCTAAAACCGCGGCTCACGCGAATGAGCCTGATGTTGAAAATTTGACATGGGCTGAATTCGAGCATCTATTTGCAAGTTAGTATTCTCCGGACTCATCTCGCGACCAATTGAGGGATCAATTTGGAAAGCTTGAGCAGGGTAATATGACCGTTTCTGAATATGCATTGAGGTTTCAATCTTTGTCATGATTTGCTCCCGAGCTAGTAGCAACCAAGGATAGGAAATGTTGACGCTTCGAGAGGGATTTACATTCTTCTGTAAAGAGGTTGGTAGTGGCTCAGCACAAGATGAGATATTCCGAGATTGTTGAATGCGTGAGGTGTAACGACCCTGATTTTCAGTCGTTAAAAATTTCGTTAAATATTTGAATTTTATTTTAATACTCTTGTGGTTTGTCATAATTACGTTTTTGGCCTTCAAATTTGATTTCTTTGTGCTTTGGCCTACTTAGCAAGCCTAGTTAGCTTCTAACCATCCGGTTGGAGAAACTAGCTTAGGAAGCCATCTGGTTACCGCAAATGGACCGTTTTGCCCCTCTTGGACCTTTTGAATCTTTTGAACCCTAGACTAAGGAATTGATTATTCCTTTTCTTTTAAATATATTTGGTATTATTCTTTGTCCATTGGACAATAAAAGTTAGGGAAACTATTATCCATTGGATAATAGAAACCCCAATTCTTTATTATAAAAGTATACTTGGTTAAACTACTAAGAATATCAAAAAGTAACTTTTTGATTACTTTAAAGTACCTTTTTGGATTATTTTAATAATTAATCTCCCTACCAACTATTATCCATTGGATGATAAAAGTTAGGGTGGTTATTATCCATTGGGTAAAAGGTTAAGTCTTTCACCTAGTACATGGATGGATTAATCTAGTCTTTTTATTTATTCCCATTTGCCAAAGTACAAATATTTTATTATGTAGTACTTAGTAGACTTAATGACCCTAGGATTTTCTAAGTACCCTTCATTTATTTTTCTATTGGGATTTTGAACTACCAATTGTACATGTGTATCCTTGTAGATATTATACTAGTACATTGTAGGTTAAAGTAATGCCTTAAGTACCATGTGCCTAATTGTTAGTTTATTAGGACAATCTTGACCTTTTGATCCTTGGTACAAAAGTACTACTAATTTATTGTATGCTTTCATTGTATACTTATATATATGTGCTTGTACTTGAGAGAGAGAGGAGAGAGAGGCCGAAAGAGAAGAAAGAGAGAGTGAGAGTGAAAGGAAGGAAAGAAGGAGGAAGATTGGGTTGTACTTTCTTGATCTTCCAAGGTACTTCAAAATCCATGGGATTCTTCCTTCCTAGCTAAGAAATGACTCCATTGAAGGAGGAGAGAGAGCCAAGTTTTGCCTATAAATAGAAGGCCATTCCAAGCATTTCAACTCACACCTTCACTTCTTTGCTCTCACTTCTCTCTAGAAATCTCGGATTCCAGTTCCTGGCAGCCTACTGCCCTTCGAAAATCCCCAGTTTTCTCTTACTTAGAGTAGTTTTTAGAACCAACTTCCTTCGGGAAAGTTGTAGAGCACTTCGAGAGCTTCAAGTTAGACCCAAGAACGACCCCAATCGGTGAAGAAATGACAAAGATATTGTCATCCAAAGTTCAGTGAAATTCTCGGATTTCCATTTCCAGACAGCTTACTGTCTCTTTCTTTATCTCCATTTTTCTCCTACTTAAACTAATTTCTAGGATCAACTTCCTTCACGAAAGTTGTAGAGGATTTCTTGAGCTTCGATTTTGACCCAAGAACAACTCTATTCGGCCAAAGATTGACCAAGTTACTGCCGTCCGAAGTTCGGTCCAGATTTGAAAGTTTCACCAGACGTAGAATTTTTCCAACTTGCTTATTCGGCCCCGACTAGTTTCGGATCAAGGTAGATTATTCCTATTCCCTAAACTCTATGTATTGTATTAAGTCAATAGAATGTCATTTTGAAGTAACTTTGATCTTTCATTTCCACAATAGATAAGGTTATCTTTTATTGAATGTTGGAAATGCATGGTTTGTTTTCGAGATGTTTCAAGCATGCTATGTAGCTTAGAGTTGGATGATCTTGTTGAATGATTGTCATTGTGTATGTGGAAAGTCCTACTGCGGAGTCTTTGCATGTAACGAGTCACGAGAACCAAGAAAGTAGAAATATGACACCTAGGGTGTGGATAATGTTGAGATGTGTTTGAAACCGTAATGTGGCCGGACTTGGTAGCCCATTACGTGGGTTGTGAAAACCACAATGTGGCCGGACTTGGTAGCCCTTTGTGAAGATTGCCAATAGGGCCGGACGTGGTAGCCTTATTGGTAATATGGCTTGGTTATCCGTCACTACAAGAAAAATGGGTATACCCGGCAGTTTATTCCCGGCATTTGTGCAAACAATAATGCTACACTTACAACATCCCTTTACAACATTGTTACAACATTGCTGATGTGGCAGCCAGGGGACCCACCCACTTAACCCAGCCAAAAAAAAAAAAGAAAAAAAGAAAAGGGACCGAAATCCCTCCAATTCAAAATACACTTGTTTCCCCAAATATAGCAGACGTCGTCCAGAGAGGGAGAGTGAGGCGACTACCAGCCGGCAGCCAACAACCACCACCGCCAACCACCATCAGTGCACCTCCCCACCTTCGGCGACCACCTCCCATCGGCGAGAGCCCTTGTGCCTCCGGCGACCGCCACCACCGTACCGATGAGATTCAAAATCACGCAGAGAGAGGACTACGAACCAGATCGACGAACGTCGAGCAAGGTCTCTCTCTCTCTCTCTCTCTCTCTCTGTATGTCCGTGGGTGTTCTATATTTGAGCCCTAAACTGAATTTTCTGGGTTACAAAAAGAACCCTAATTTGAAATTTGCCCTGTAATTGGAAAACCCCCACATGGGCCCGTCCAAAGGGCCTGTCAAAGTAGCTGTGTCCCCAATTGGCTAATGGTGAACTAGAGATTAGATTCTACAGTATCTTCAGAAGAAGAAATCTCAAGAGTATGCATATTTGTTTGCCCTGTGTACTTATTTGATCATTAGGAACTTATCTAGAGTGTTTTCTTTCAATCTTAAATTGTAGGTAATATTCGAGTTGTAAACCAGAAGGAGCTTGAGTTTTTCCGTGAGGAGCTCCAAAGTCGATTACTTGTTTTGGCCATGTTTGATTCAGTTTGGGTATGCACCATAATCCACCCTGATTAATTTGACCTTTATGTTGCTAACTTGAGGGTTTTTGTTTCTGAAATTTAAATGCTTTAACCACATTGCTCACACAAGGTTGTCAGTAAGAGAGTCTAGCACATTAATTAAGTTTGATCAAGTAGGTTTAATAAACTGATCAACTATTGCATACCTTTGCTGTACAAAAAAAAAAAAAAAAACTATTGCATACCTTCTTGGTGCCTGGTGGACAAATGAGATAGGGTTTGACTCTACCCACGTAGTTGTACTATTTCAAAGACTATATGGTCTGTCAATTCCTAGTTAAAATCTTATGTATCTCCTTGTTAGCTGCAAACAAGTGTTTGTTAATATGGTTATCTTAGCCCGTCTTTCTGATGTGCTCTCACCAAATGAGTTATGTATCTCAATTCCCCACATATCACCAGTGATCTTTTCTGCTTGAGCTGTCTTAATGGTTACCGACCCATCCAACTAACAGTTCATGGGCCACTGTTTGATGGTGTGGTTTCAAAGGGTAGTATGTTGATGCTTGTGCTACTGTTATGGCTATTCATGTCTTGTTTTGGTACTACTTTTATGGAACCATTATGTTTGTTGTATTGTTGTGGTTTATGGAAGCATAATGCCTTATTTTGTTCTCTTTATTGATTCAGGTATCAAGCTCAGCTTCAGCAGAACTTAATCTACCAAGCTGCAATTGCTGATGCCCAACCTTAACATATACTTCTCAGGCACATCCAACAACCTCAGCCTAAAACGGCTCAACAACAACCGAGTGTTTTGACTCCAAACTTTCATTTCCAGCTCAATGCCCTTCAGTCTCGAGATCAAGATCATCAACTCCTCCAACAACACATGGGTATGATTCCCGGAGCAAACACTGTCATGCATTAAGCCATGCAACTTGGGAGACGCACGAAGCAGAAGCACGATCTCTTTGAGACTGGTTCTGGTGGAAGTCAATGAGGGAACTTTGCCTCTGGACTTCTCATTGGGGAAAGGAGTTCTCATCTCTAAGATGTATACAGTTGATTTTGGAAACTTTCCAGCATTAAGTAGTTAGGAAAATCAAGTTGTATGTTATTTTGAAATATCAATGTATGGCTATGATGATACTCAGCTATGTACCATCTTTTTAAATGATATTTGGGATGAGAATAGCTTTGTGTGGGCTTATGGATTATATGTGATTTTGGATTGTTGATAAATATGATAATAAAAGGCCCGGCATGGGTTTGCGTGTGAATTTTGATTGTCAATGGTAATTTAGGATGAGATACTCCCGGCATGGGCTCATGTAGACTGTTGTTGTTTCTGATGCTTCTTCTTCTTGTTGTTTGTTTGAGACGCAAGGCGTCGGGCTAAGCCATAAAGCAAGGAAACCCTATCAAAATTTTTTTTGCCATTTTGTGTTTTAATCAGTACACATTGACCTGCACTACTAAACTATATTTGCAAAGCCAAAATTAATATAATAAAACATCTAATAAAAAGTCATCTTCTACACAATATACATGCCAATACCAAATCTTGCCAAAAAAAACAAGAGTTTGAGATCCTATTGAGCACTAGCTAGTAAATGGCACGACAAGATACAGACACGACATGACACGATACAAATACTCAAACACCCAAAATCAAGTAATCTAAATTACTCTTCAGCATTATTTGATGCATTCATCATTTCCATAAAACTTGGCGGTGGTCCACCAACACATTGCCCTTCAGTCCCCAAAAAACTTGATTGCGCTCCTCTCCAAACTTGCCTATTTGTAATATTTGATTGCCCTCTCCAATCATGACTACTGAATAAGGTTGGCATGTTTGTTTGTGAACTTGGTGGTGGTCCTCCAACACATTGCCCTTGAGTCTCCAAAAAACTTGATTGCCCTCCTCCCCAAACTTGCCTACTTGTAATATTTGAGTGCCCTCTCAAATCATGATTATTGAATAAGGTTGGCATGTTTGTTTGTGAACTTGAAAATGCATACATAAATTGGTTGAAGTTTGTTCCGGTTGGGCATGAACTTGGAGAAAATTGGAAGATGTTTCCACCTTCTGCCATATTCGGTCGCATATTATGGGGCATCATGTGTGGCCACATTGATTGCCCCATGTAGCTTGGCAGACTCTGGCCAACAACAAAAATGAGAATTAACAATAACTTAAACATGATTCATGAAATTATGCAATAAAACTAAACTTTCTTACATTTACATTGAGAACACTCTCTTGTGTCCCTAACACATGGTCAACCACAATCTCCTCAACCTCCTGAAATTACCAAATAAAATAATTACTAAGTATTCATCGAATATTACTATATGTTCATATTAACAAATCATAAAGAAGTTATACCTTAGCTTTTTCCTTGGGCAATGTCTTCTTTTTCTTTTCTATTTTCTTCTTAACAGCTTTTTCCACAGTACTTTGCATCCTTTTACACGGCGGTCTCCCTTTTCGATGAAGACCTTCCGGGTCAAGTATGTTCGTGCTCTGTTTGGTTTTACAAACCTCATCTCCAAGTGAAAATGAATCATTAGGAGTTTCGAAACCCACATTACTTTCACAAAGAACTGAAGCTTCCATCAACTCTTGTTTTAGTTCGCGTATCCGTGTCATCACCATATCATACTTCTCTTGAGATTCTTCTGCTAAATCAGCAACCTCATTAAAGAGATTGCACATGTTGTCATGCCGACGCGCTTCAATGGACGTTGACAACTTATCGTAACATATCCGAACCTTAGTGTGTACCCTTTTCACTTTTTTGCACCATCTTCTCAACACATACTTGTCAGGCACTTTTTGAACTCCCCTTTGAAACCACACCATCAATTGATGTTTGCACACCATTCCTCTGAACTCAAACAATCGACAATTACAATGTGTTTCATTGGTTTCAGAATTAAATTCGACAGTAAATGACACTTGTTTCCTCTTTTTCTCTTCTTCTTCTCCAAATGTAATCCACTCTTGTACCTCATATTCGGACAGAATATTACATTCTTTTGTCTTCGAACACAAACAGTCAAGTTTCCCAAAAAATTGCTTTTGAAACTCCTGAAACTTTGTATTCGTGTAAGCACTTTGGAATTGCTTCTCCAACTCATCTTCAGTTAGTAACGGGATGAAAGTGTGGAGACTTTTCGCATCTAGTTCATTTTCACTCTCTACCTTATTCGCCAATGCATTTTCATACTGCTCCACAAACTGTTTCAAGGTCGTCTTTTTATGAATGTAACCATCAAAATATGCATTCATACTCTCGCTTCTTTGTGTGGATGACATCCCCGCCCAAAACATATCTTTCAAATAAGCAGGCACCCATCGTTTCCTTTCCAGATACAACCCCTGTAACCATGTGTTACTTTGAAGCTCATACTTTTTGATGAACACATCCCAAGCATCCTCAAATTGTTTTATTGTCAGTGAATCATAAACTGCCTTACGCATACACAACCTAATTTTCTCATAAGCGTTGTACCCTTTCAACTTTTCGGGCAACTTTTTCATAATATGCCATATGCACCACCGATGTCGGGTGTTAGGGAATATACTTTCTATACCATTTTTCATAGCCAAACATTGGTCGGTAATAATTGCTCTCGGAGCACGACCCCACATGCATGTCTTCCAAGTCTTAAATAGCCACGAAAATGACTCTGTATCTTCATGAGAGATTAGCCCGCATCCCAATAAAATAGATTGACCATGATGATTCACGCCTACAAATGGAGCAAAAGGCATCTCATATCTATTTACCAAGTACGTTGTGTCAAAGGTAACAACATCTCCGAATTCCTTACAAGCTGCCCTACTCCTTGCATCAGCCCAGAAGACATTTCTTAGTCGACCATTATCATCCAAATCCATTGCAAAAAAGAAGTCAGAATTGTCGGCTTTCATCTTCATGAAATAATTGTGCATTGCCTCGGCATCTCCTTCCTTAACTAGTGAACGTCGCACTTTATCCACATAATTTCGGCAATCTTTCTGAAGATACGGAAGCTTACCAGGTCCCCCAGCCTCAATCTGAAGTGAGTCATAAGTCTTGTTCAGGTTGATCCCAGCTTTATCATTTAGTTCAAGCTTTCTTTTGACATGCTCATCAAGTACCCTATTGCACTTGAAATACCTTACCTTTGAAGGGCTTTGAACATGATTGTGCTCCAAAACAATCCGGTTTAACCTCCACTTTCCATTCGGCAGTATAACAACAGTGACGTGAGCTGGACAATCAATTTTGGATTGCGGACGTGGTTTTACTAGGTTGCTTGTTGTCACCTTTGCCTTTCCACCACGACTACAAGAAAGAGTTACATAACTCAACTTCCCATCTTTTCCCTTTCTCGATGTTCTTTTGCACACAGCAAACCCTTTTTCTTTTGCAAATTGACAGTAATAGAAATAAGCTTTGTCTAATGAGTCGAATGTCATTCCCACTTTTGGTTCCTCAACTCTATCTTCGCAATTTTCTGTTGCCTCCTTCCCATCCTCAGTATTATCTATCCCATCACACTCTTTGTTTGAATGACCTACCTCTTCTTCATTTTCACTATATCCACTCCATAACTCTTCTTCTTCAGTGACTCTGCAAAATTGAAAGAAAGAAAAAACTCTTAATAATGCATGGAATTGACATAAAGAGATTGTACTCTAGGGTACTATCAAAATTGATTGGATTATATTAAAAGATGGGAAAAATACCTGCCAAAATCAATTTGGTCATCTTCATTTCTCCTCCGCTTTGGCGATGGAGAGGGCATTGCCGACGGAATAGACTCTAGCGACATCATCTACTTTTTCAGAAACAAAGAAAACATATTAGCTACATAGCACATGAGAAGGGGTCTCATTAAAATCAGAAGTCAATTAGAGCACCTAGCGACTTTTAGATTACATTTCTTGTTTACAAATATAAACAAGAGCCATAACCAGTTGTATTGGGATGAATGGCTGACCACTAATTGGGGATTTCTAAGTCTAGGGTTTTAAGATGAAATGAACCTAGCTTGTAGGAATCAATTTACATATGCAGCTGTGAACACATACAATAGGCAACAATGGTTGCATACCCAATTTTACTAACCTAGGCTGGGACGTGTTTGCTACAAATTGAGCCTCAAAATGCAATCCGAAAAAGAAAATTTCACCCTAAACAACAAACTGGATTCCAAAAGATACTCTTCCAAAAAACATAAAACCAGTTCCCCAACTTAACAGTGCTAGTAAAATTAGGGTCACCAAGAAGTTGTAGTCCATGAAGAATATAAACTTCAGTTCAAATATAGAACACCCACATACATACAGAGAGAGAGAGAGAGAGAGAGAGAGAGAGAGACCTTGGTCGAAGTTCGTCAATCTGGTTTCGTAGTCCTCTCTCTGCGTGATTTTGAATCGCGTCGGGGTGGTGGTGGCCGGAGGCACAGGGGCTCTCGCCGATCTGAGATGGTCGCCGAAGGTGGGGAGGCAGTAATGGTGGTTGGCGGTGGTGGGTGTTGGCTGGTGGTCGCCTCACCCTCCCTCTCTGGTCGACGTTTGCTGGGATTTGGAGAAAAAACCGCGTATTTTGAATTCAAGGGATTTCGGTCCCTTTTCTTTTCTTTTTTTTTTTTGGCTGGGTTAAGTGGGTGGGTCCCCTGGCTGCCACATCAGCAATGTTGTAACAATGTTGTAAAGGGATGTTGTAAGTGTAGCATTATTGTTGTGCAAAACCCCACTAAAGGTCCAAAAATTACTGTAGAGAGCGGGGAGCGACACCCTTAAATTACACTTATCCCCTTTAATATAAAGCCTCCGAACGGAGGAGAACAAAATGAAGCAGCGCTCCTCTCGATCTAGGGTTTCTCCTCTTCGTACGTTTGCCGATCTGCGACTCCCTCTTCTTGGGGTACGTTCCTCTCTCTCTCTCTCTCTCTCTCTCTCTCTCTCTCTCCATATGCATCATCAAGTTTTGAGGAGCTCGCTTTCTACAGTGTTACTCATTTCACTGCTAAAGCAAACCCCCCTGATGTTGAGTTCTGATCCTTCCAAACGTCAGGTTCTCTCTCTCTCTCTCTCTCTCTCTCTCTCTCTCTCTCTCTTTGTAGATGGGTTTGTGGCACTTTACCTTCTACTCCTGCCTTTTTGCATCTGGGTCTCTCCCTGATTTTGGATCTGCTTAAGGGTTTGATTTTTGACTGATACTCTCTGATCAAGATTTGATTTTTGCTTATTGGGTAGTTAATTATGTTCATCTCTGTACTCATAGTTGTAGATTATCCATGTTTATGGTGTTATTGAAAGATAACATTAAACAACTGCACTTGTTAAGGGGCTGGCCTGATTGACTGTGGCTTATACTTTACTTGTGGTCTTGAATCTTCTATATTTTTCTGAACTCGGTGTTTTCTTTGTTGGTATGTTATTTTCAGTAGTTTGGTTGTGGTTTTACTTTTTCGTGCCTGTTTGGGGAAGAACGGTTTGCATCTTTAGTTAATAGGATTGACTTCTATGTTTTTGCTTACTTGTCTTTGCTGGTTACGTATTGTTCCTGTCAAAGTAAGTTTTTTTTTTTTTTTTTTTGTGGTCTGCTTGCGTAACATGCTTCGAATCTTCGACACTTGTAGTTTCTAGGAGAATAAATCTTTTTGCTAGCTCAGATTTAGGTTCTGTTATTAGTTATTTGCACGAAAACCCGAAGTTACAAAAATTTATTGTCTGTGAATTTGTGATCGGCTTGGTTAATGAGAAAATTAAGGAAATGAGTTAAAGGGGACTAGCTTTATTTTCTAAGATAAGAAAACATACTAGAAATGAAGCTTAAAATCTAATTCAACTGTTAGATTAAGATAAACTGTACAAACTTTATTCAGTAATTAGCTACAGGGTACTTGACGCGATCACTACCTGGATACAAAAAAACATTTCCAGATGCTTTTTATTGTGCTCATTGATTGGTAGGGTTTATCTTTCAAGGTTTTTTTTGTCCTGGTGAACAACATCAGTGGCTATCTTTCCCAGTAATGAAATCTAAAGACTAAATAGACTAACAGTTTGACCCTCAAATGATTTTGTCGTGGTTTACGTGTTCAGCATGTTGTGGGAGAAAAGCACGGAGAGGATAAAATTTGCACTTGGAAGAGTGCTACAATTGGTATAAAGTGTTAACCTACCTCGAGATTGTGTTAAGTTTTCGAACTGCAAAATAAATCACATTGGAACTAGAACTGCCTATGCTTTTGACCATTGTCAGAAAAAGACTGGGTTATCCACAGAAGTAGGAAAATCTTATATTTTACTAGTTGGATTTGAATGTAAAACATCAAGTAGCTTGATGAAATCTTATGGGCTGGCAAAGGTGTAAACTGGTGTTTCATGATGTCTATGGATATTCTTGCAGGGGTTCCTTTTTTACTGTTTTTTTATTATATTAATTTGATGGTATTCCTTTTCTCTTCCTTAGCAGATTACAGCAACCATTAACATGGTTTATGTTTTTCTCATCAGTTGGGCAACTCTTTTATTATTTCGGTTGACTTTTGATTACTTAAATCCAGCTCTCTTAATGTTGCAATTTTCAGCAGATAGGTTATCATCACTCTTCACTTTATTTTCTTTTGTCATTGGGCTGCATACTAACATCAATACTACAGTTCTCAACTTGAATGCTTACATGCCTGTGTAACAAGAACTTTAACTCTACGTAGACTGGTTCTAGACTTCTAGTTCATGACTTTCATTAATAGCCCGAGAAAGGCAACTCAGGGTAGATTCAGCTTCAATCTCAAAATGGAAGTGTCTATCACGTTTGTATGGATATTGCTCCACATGAGACCTCAGACTTTGTTCCTTACGATCTACCCCTATCTGCTTCAGAAGTGTGCTGTAGTTATCTTGTGTCTAACATATGCATGTTGAAAGAACACGGTTGCAGCAAAAGTATTATTTAACTGTCATTAATTGTTACTTTTTCTTCTGTGCTTTTTTTCAGTTCTGCATTTGATGTCAATCTCACTAATAATAGCCGGGGTCATGAAGGACTTGATGTTGTTAGTGTACCAAAACGTGGGAAAGACTTGAGTCCCCATGAATTCCAAACTCCAGGTTTGATACTTGGAAAACAGTCAATGGCTTGTTTTGTAGAATGATGTGTTTCTATGTTAACAACTTTTTCATTGTCTAATTGTAGGAGGCATATTCAACTCCAATCCTACCACTGGATATCCTTTCTGACAAAACTGCTGAACAGAAGTTTGAATGGGTAAGCTCTTCATGTGTTAAGCAAAACTCAGTTTCAACTCCAATCCAGGAAGGATTGTATTCTTCTTGGAATGCTTTTCCTCTATTTTTGTGCATACTATTGTGGTGACGTATGAGAGTCAAAGCGGTGCGCGTTAAAGCGGTCCTTGCATTATAAGCATTGACCTTTTTAGACACAGAATCTTCATAATTTTTTCTGTTCAAGAAATAACTTTGTTGATGCACCCCTTATGGGAAGAATAACTTTGTTGATGCATTCCTAGCCTGATAAAAACATGTATTCTAAGAAATATGTTGCTAGGTGAGCTGTTAGCATAACAGTTGTACATGTAAGTTAAAATGTTCCATCTGAACTAAGCCAGACTACCGGATCAAAAATAAATAAAAAAAGAACTAAGCTTGACTACTAGGTGTGTGGGTTTTAGCTTTGATGCTTAACTTCTAACTTCTAAGTTTGCCATTTGAACTGCTGGAGTTGTAGCTTTAACTTCTCAATTTGTCACGTTTTGTTTGTGATGAGTGTATAGTATTCTTCTGGCAGTTGCAGGCCAAACACGAGGAAGGTGCAACTAGTGGGAGATAACCAGAGATTGAGGTGGGTCTGATTTCATTTTAAGTGCAATTGTGCACATCTCTGCAACGCAAGGAAGTACATTCTTTGCCTTGGTACCGTAACATTTAATTGTTTATTTTCTTGTTTCAAGAGAAGGTTACATGGAACTCTTCTACAATTCTAGGTGACGAATTGCTTTAGTGGTTGGAGGTGAGTACCTATTGTAATGCCCTATTTCATAGTTTCATTCTTTGTTGCTTTCATATTATTTATTCTCCAGTTTTCAACTAATATTGCTTCTTTATTTGCAGATGCTTGAGAAAAAGATGATCGGGAGAATGTATTTGATAAAGGCGCGCGGGGCACTGTTTATTTTGGGGTCTTGGTGTTTATTTTCTTTGATTTGTTTGTCTTTTTTTTCCCTTGACTGTATTTTATTGAGTATGGTACATATGAACATGAATTTGAATTGCTAAAGTATGAATTATTATTTCTTTTTGCTAGTATATGGATTCTAAAGTTTTGTTGTTTGGATATCAAGCAGCATTGTAGCAGATTTTTTTTAAAAATAAAAAATAAAAAATTCCTGGCGTTTTTGTAAACGCCGGTAAAATCCACCCTGCCGGAATTAGTCCGGCAAAAGTAACCGGCCTTGGACTTTTCCCGGCGTTTCTATAAACGCCGGTAAATCTCTGCCGGAATCGGAAAACGTCACGGGCTTGGACTTTTCCTGGGGTTTTTGTAAACGCCGGCAATAGTAAGAAAAACGCCGGTGAACATTACCGGCGTTTATTAAACGCCGGGAACTATTCCCGACATCGGTAGTCGCGGCGTTCACTAAAAACGCCGGGAAAAACGCCGGGAAGACTTTTTCCGGCGTTTATTTCACTTTTTCCGGCGTTTATAAAACGCTGGGAAAGCCAAGATTTCTTGTAGTGCGTGGAGATGAGCCAATGCAAGTTTTGTGTGCCAATGGGAACCCGGCGCGACGGAACCATTGTGAGGATACTTGGGAACCCGGCGCGGCGGAATCGAGGTTGGGTGTGTGTTTAGCTTGGTTATCCGCGGTACGGAGCCAATGCAAATGTTTTTTGAAAAGTTGATTTGAAAGTGGAAAATGGTGACACGGTCTACGACGAGTCGCGTAGGAGAAATACGAGAAATCTTGGACACCAACGTTAGTTAGTGAACGTGGATGTGTTATCGTCGTTAGTATGATTTCTATGATCTCTTGTTGGTAACCTATGGGTTAGCGGGTATGGGATTATTCTATTGAGCGTTGTCGCTCATGGTGTTACCCTTTTGGTGACCCTGGCATATTATATCGGTGGCGACGCTGGTATAATGTGTCAGACCTCATAGACGAACAGGGCGAGATCTTCACCTTGGAGGCGTTCGGAGCAGAAGAGCTGGCTAGGAGGGAGGAGCAGGCAGAGTTGTAGATAGGAACCCTAGTTTCCCTTTCTTTTGTAATGAAAGTACTTTTGTAAGGTTTATGATGTAATAACGAGCCAGACTCGGTTCGTTTTTATAATAAAATGTTTTATTTAACGTACCCAAAATTAAGGGCGTTACACGAGGAGTGTCAAAATACCGAAGGAGTCTCAGAGAAATAGGGGAGGATGGGAACTGAGGCAACCGGTTGTTACCGTTAGTTCTTCGGGAACTTTTGGGAGCTAGGGGAGGAAAAGGGCAAGGGAGTCATCTTCAGCAACTCAAAGCCAACTGAGTGTTAAGGCATCGACCGTTTCTTCTGGGGATCAAGGAACTCATTCTAGGCCAGCGGTTACTTGTCACCGTTGTGGTCAGTCGTGCCACTTTCATGCAAATTGCCAGTCGAAGGAGTGTTATGTGTGTGGGGAGTTTAGCCATCTAGCCGAGGATTTTCCTCGTAGAGTGAGAGGCGCTCGTAGTGAGTCAGGTTCCGTGCAGCAGCCAGGGTCAGGGCTTGGGTTGGGCCAACAGTCATTCAGGGGTACTCAGAGGTAGCAACAACCGCATTTTCGTCAGATCACTACCGTTCAGGGCTCTCAAAATGAAAGGGGTGCGAGTTCTTCTACTCCTTCTCAGGCTTCGGGCAGAAGGGAGGATCTGTTCAGAACCAAACTACTCAGGGTAGGGCATTTGCTATCACCTCTGCTATTCCACCACCTCCAGTCACTTCTCATGCTCCAGAGGCTTCGGATGTGAGGGGTACATTTCTATTGTTCAATTCCTTTGCTAAAGTACTCTTTGATTCTAGGGCATCTCATTCATTTATTGCTGCATCCGTTGTGTTTGCTTTGGAGGTGGAAACTAAAACTGAGTCCACCGTTGTTTGTTGAAATACCCTTAAGGGGTAGGACACCTTTGGATCGTATTTGTCGAGACTGCGAACTTCTTATTCATGATTGTCGCTTCACCTTTGATTTCTTTGTATTGGGATTGTCGGGCTTTGACCTTATTCTTGGAATGGATTGGTTATCTATGTTTCATGCCACCATCGATTGTTTCAAGCGTCGAGTTCATATTTGTCTGCCTGAGGGTGCTTGTTTTGAATTCTTTGGGGAATGTTGAGAACCGTTGGAGCCGTATCTATGTGGGTCTCAAGAGCGGGAGTCCATTTATTCCTTGTTGGCGAGTTTCACTCTAGATGAAGATGTGTCCGCGCATGGGGAGTTGCCCCATGTAATTCACGATTTCCTGGATGTGTTTCCGGAGGAGTTACTCGGTTTACCTCCTAATAGAGAAATTGAGTTAACATCGAGTTACTTCCCAGTACCGGTCCAATCTCTGTACCTCCTTATCATTTTGCTCCCGCAAAACTTAGGGAATTAAAGGTCCAGTTGCAGGAATTGGAAAATTTGGGGTTTATTCGTCCGAGTACATCTTCGTGGGGAGCACCTGCACTTTTTGCGCAAAAGAAGGATGGCTCATTTCGTTTATGTATCGATTACTGTAAGCTCAACCGTGTCACCGTTAAGAATAAGTATCCCACGCCTAGAATTGATGATTTATTTGATCAACTTCGGGGTGCGACTTGTTTCTCTAAAATCGATTTGAGGTCCGGACATCATCAATTAAGGGTCTGGAGAGAGGATATTCTGAAAACGCTTTTCGTACACGCTGTAGGGGGATGAAAACAATTCGTGTTCGGAATAACACCAATATGCTACGGCCACACGCGCCTCTTCACCAGAACCCTAGTTTGTCGCTGGAAACCTAATCTGCAAGACAGACAAGGGGTGAGCGCACCTTTGCTTCTCGTAGCAAAGGCCCTCCGATGCCAAAGTTAGTATCACGTACTAAAGAAACCCTAATTATCAGTAGGAAAGTAGTATAGTTGCATTAAATTGCGTACCACTTTACCTCTAGGTTTACCTCGTATTTATAGATTTACAGATGCCTGCTGCCCAAGCATCCCTCTTGCTCCAAGGTTCCTATCTCGTATAGGAACCCAGGATATCTTGGACTCTCCTTCCCTTATCATTTCATTACCTCAGTCCTTGTAGGACTCTTTTTCATAACAGGTCGAACATCCCATTCATATTGGGTCTCTTCCCTATATACTCGGGATTTTATTCTTTAGAGGATAAGACCGTTCTGGAATCTTTTAGAACATTCCCACCGCCGTCTCATTTAAGGCTGCTTTTCAATAGCTTTTCCCTGTTCGGCGATCTCATTGCCGAACAGACTGTCTGGTCCAATAACCTCATACGCAACCAGTTCTTATCATTATATTTGGACAAATGACTTCACATGTCTTTTGTCCTTATAACGCCGAACAGACTGCCTGGACCAATGACTTCTCATGTCGTTGGTTTATATTGCCGATCACCGCCCTTCCCGGCGGTATGACTTGTCATATCGACCACGTGCTCCCATATACCACGTGTTCGGCTGCTAACTGTACCTGTTCGGGAATACCTCCCTACACACGCTATGGTCATTATGAGTTCGTAGTTATGCCATTTGGGTTGACGAATGCGCCGGCTACTTTCATGGACTTAATGAATCGTATCTTTTGTGTAGGGAGGTATTCCCGAACAGGTAAAATTAGTCACCAAGCACGTGATGTATCGGGGGCACGTGATAGGCGTGATAAGCTTATCACCGGGCGGTGCGATGAACGGCTGTATGGACCAGTAACACGAGAAGTCACTGGACCATGTAGTCTGTTCGGCACATAAGGATAAACGACATGTGAAGTCATTTATCCAAATGTAACGATAAGGACCAGTTGCATGTGAGGTCGTTGGACCATGTCGACTGATCGATAATAATATAACCGAACAGGGGAACAAGTTGCCCTAAAGTGTGAGGTAACAGGAATGTTCCAGAATGGTAATATTCTGTAAAGGGATGAGATCCCGAGTATGTAGGATCTTGGATAGATACCCAACGTGAGGGGGAGGTTTGGCCAATTATGGAAGAGAGTCCTGAAAATGACTCTCTTGGTGAACTGATAACGAAAGAAGTGCCCAAAATATCCTGGATTCCTGTATGTGATGAGAATCCTAGGATAATAAGGATGCTTGGTGAGCAAGCATCTATGAGTCTATAAATACGAGGTAAACCTGGAGGAGAAAGGTACGCAATATCTGGCCATTCCTGGTTACTTTCCTACTGATAATTAGGGTTGTTATTAGTACGTGATACTAACTTAGGCATCGGAGGGCCTTTGCCACGAGAGGCAGAGGTGCACTCACCCCTTGTCTGTTTTGCAGATTAGGGTTCCGACGAAGAACTAGGGTTCCAGTGTAGAGGCACGTGAAGCCGTCGCAGTTTGGTATTGTTCAGAGCACTAATTGTTTTCATCCCCCTACAATTGGCGCCGTCTGTGGGAAACAAACCGATTTTCCTTGAAAAACAATCACGATGGAAGAAGATCCAGCAACACCGTTCAATCCAAAAAATCAGTTAAGTGGTGGAGGGGATAGATCTCCACTGGGTGCTCCGAGGAAGCCCACTGGTAGACAGGATAAGACAGCTACGGGCTCCACGAGAAGGAGCAAGTCTCACCGAAGAGAGGCGTCTGTAGAGCAGTCAAGAAGTATACATAACAGTGAAGATGTCCTCGATCGAAAGAGGAAGGAAATAGAGCAGTACGCTCGTTTGATTAAAAAACGAGAGTACGAGATACAAGAATTGCAGCGGGTACGAGAACACCCAGAAGATTTTGGACTCTCGAGGAGGAATTCTGAGAGAGATAGACGGACTTTAGTAGTCCAAAGGCAAGCTCGTTCACGAGAAAGAAGGAGCAGAAGTCCTACTCTAGGGCGATATAAGGTTTCTCCACGAAAAAGGAGAGACAGAAGCAGAAGCCGAACACCGGAAAGACGAAGGGCTTCTTCACGAAGAAGAAGGAGCAGAGAACGGAGTTCCTCACCCTAGGAAGAATCGAGAAAGCATCACCGAGACAGGTACGAGAGACCTGATGCTGATTGGGCCAAGGCCACGGCTCATAAGACAAAAGCATACGAGGATGGGACAGTGACTGCACGTGAAGCAGCAAGAAAAGCCCTAAGCAACATAGCAGCTTCCCCCTTCTCAAGGAGGCTACAAGAGGCTAGGTTGCCAAGCAGAGTGAAGCACGGCACGTTCATACTTTACGAGACAAATGCGGACCCCGTGGCTCACATACAACATTACCAGCAGGCCATGTTCATGCATGAAGGGGATGAAGCCATCCTATGCAAGATGTTCCCGTCAAGTCTTGGCAAGGTGGCTTTGTCCTGGTTTCATAAGTTGGCCCCATGATCCATACGTGGATGGAGGCAGTTGGACGAAGAATTCACTGCTCGGTTCTTGACAAGCAGAAAGGCCCCAAAGACGTTTGAGCGTCTGTCCACTATGAAACAAACGGAGGACGAGCTGATCAGAGATTATGCCAAGAAGTACTGGGAAACTTTCAATGAGATTGAAAATTGCTGTGAGGAGTATGCCATCGCAACCTTCAAGACTTGTTTGCCTGTCCGGGGGGAACTGCGTCGCTCGTTGAATAAACATCCGGTAGCCACCTTGGCTAAATTGATGGAACGAATAGAACAGCACGCCAGAATGGAGGATGATATACTCCGCGAGGATGGAAGGATCGTGGCCGAGCAGCCAAAGGTACCTGCCAAAAGGGTGGACAAGCCAGACCCCAAGACTTACAAAGAGAGGAAGGAGTATGGGCAGGCTAAGAAAGAACCATATAAGGATAAGCAAGCCCCTGACCCCAAATCTTTCTTTTCTGTCATGACGGTTTGGAAGGAGCCAATCTATAGGATTCTTTATCGAATAAAGAATCAGCCATATTTTAAGTGGCCCCCAAGTTTAGGTGGGGATAAGGATGCTAAACGTGCTACGAATCAGCATTGCAGCTACCATAAAGATTGGGGCCATATGACCGAGGATTGTGAGATGTATAAAAGGCATCTCGATGATCTAGTTTCTCGTGGCTATCTCAAGGAATTTATCCAGGAGGACCCGAAGGAAAAAGGGAAAGCTATGGAGATGGATTACGAGCAGAATCCTAAAGGGGTAATCCACATGATACATGGGTTAGCCGCACCTTATACGAGAAATGAGGTGAGGCTACTGCAAAGGCAGGTTAAGCACGACCAGCATGTGATGCGGTTGGGAAATAAGAGATGTAACTACCCTGATTTTTGGTCGTTGAAAATTTCGTTAAATATTTGAATTTTGTTTTAATACTCTTGTTGTTTGTCAAAATTACGTTTTTACCCTTCAAATTTAATTTCTTGCACTTTAGTCCTATTTAGCAAGCCTAGTTAGCTTCTAACCATTCGGTTGAAGGAACTAAACTAGGAAGTATCTAGTTACCTCAATTGGACCGTTTTGCCCCTCATTGGAACTTTTGACTCTTTTGAACCCTAGACTAAGAATTTCAATATTCTTTTTCTTTTAATTATTTTGGTTTTATTTTTTGTCCATTGGACAAAGATTGCTAGGGCAACTATTATCCATTGGATAATAGAAACCCCAATTGTTTATATTAAAAGTATACTTGGCTAAGTACTTTTATCTTTTAAAAAATGGACATTTTTGATTATTTTAGTATATAAATGACCTAATAACTATTATCCATTGGATAATAGAAGTTAGGGGTTTTATTACCCATTGGGTAAAAGCTAGTCTTCCAAAGTACCATGGGTTCTTAATTTAATCCTTTTCTTTAAACCATGTGTGAAAGTACTTGATATTTTATTAGATAAGTACTTAGTACTAAGATTCCTAGAGTACCCTTGGTATTATTTTTTTATTGGGGTTTAGATTCTTCCTAGTGTACAATAGTACCCTAGATTATTATTTTAGTTCAACATGTGCTTATTTGTTTGTTTAATAGAAATCTTAGTCTTTAAGTTTCTTGTTTCAAAGTACCAAGTACCTATTGTTTATTGTTCTTGTACCATGCAATGTGTATATATTAGTACTTGAGAGAGAGAGAGAGAGAGAGAGAGAGAGAGAGAGAGAGAGAGAGAGAGGAGAGGCCGGTTGAGAGGGAGGAGAGAGAGAGAGAAATTTCGGCCCAAGGAGGGAGAGGGAGAAAGAGAGAGGAAGGAGGGAGGAAGAAGATTTGTTGTACCATGCTTGATCTTTCTTTGTACTTCAAAATCCTTGGTGTGAACTCTTCCTAGCCAAAAATCTAGTCCTTTGTTGTCCTCCTTTGTACCATTAACAATTGTTTAATCTTGTTCACACCTCCTTGCCCACCTAGTCTTGCAAGAATCACAATCTAGCCATGCAAGCCTAAGGTTTAGGCCTTGATCTTTCTAGTTGGCATGCCAAGTGTCAAATTGAGGAAAGGAGAGAAAGAGGGGGGCCGGCCATTGAGAAGAGGTGAGGAGCTCAAGCTTTGCCTATAAATAGAAGGCCATTCCAAGCATTTCAACTCACACCTCAAGCATTTGCTCCTCCTTCTCTCTAGAAACCATTCCTGGCAGCCTACTGCCCTTTGGAAATCCCCAGTTTTCTCCTGCTTAGAGTAGTTTTTAGAGCCAACTTCCTTCGGGAAAGTTGTAGAACACTTCGAGAGCTTCAAGTTAGGCTCAAGAACCACCCCAATAGGTCAAGAAATGACCAAGATATTGGCATCCGAAGTTCAGTAAAAATCTCGGATTTTTATTTCCAGACAGCTTACTGTCTTTTCCTTTATCTCCATTTTTTCTCCTACTTAGATTAGTTTCTAGGATCAACTTTCTTCACGAAAGTTGTAGAGAATTTCTTGAGCTTCGATTTCGACTCAAGAACGACTCTATTCGGCCAAAGATTGACCGAGTTACTGCCGTCCGAAGTTTGGTCCAGATTTGGAGTATTCACCGCCCGTAGAATTTTTCAACCTTGCTTATTCGGCCCCGACTAGTTTCGGATCAAGGTAGGATCTTCTTATCTTTCATTCCAAGTAGGATACTCCTACCCTATCCTAAGTTTATGTATGATCTTCTTATTTTCCATCGCAAGTATAACGTATATTGTTTTGATCTCTAAGAAAGAACTTATCGTTTGGAACGAAGTATTCGTATTTTGATCTTTTAAGATGTTTATGAGAATGCATATGCGAATTGCTTGTATTACTTGTGACACGATAAAGTATAAGTGATTTATCACTCCAAGGGCGTCCGAACATGTGGCGTTATGCTTTAAGCGTTGATTTAAACATGATAGAGTTGGATGATCTTGTTTGTTTACAAGGAAATGATTTATGCTTACCTTTGTCCTACGGCGGAGTCCTTGTATGTAAACGTGGCACGAGAACCGAGAAAGTAGAAACATGGCACCTAGGGTGTGGTTTATAAAAGGATAAGTTTTTCCGAGGAAGGAAATATCTTTGAAACTACGTAATGACTAGTTCGGTGGCATTACGTAAGACGTGTTTTGAAAACCGTAATGTGGCCGGACTTGGTAGCCCATTGCGCGGGTTGTGAAAACCACAATGTGGCCGGACTTGGTAGCCCTTTGTGAAGATTGCTAATAGGGCCGGACATGGTAGCCTTATTGGTAATATGGCTTGGTTATCCGTGGAGAGGAGCCAATGCTAGTATTGCGTGCCAATGGGAACCCGGCGCGGCGGAACCATTGTGAGGATACTCGGGAACCCGGCGCGGCGGAACCGAGGTTGGGTGTGTGGCTTGGTTATCCGCGGTACGGAGCCAATGTCAAATGATTTTGAAAGGCTTGGTTATCCGCGGTACGGAGCCAATGCAAAGGATTTTGAAAAATGGTTTTGTAAGTGGAAAACGTTGACACGGGCTACGACGAGTCGCGTAGGAGAAATCGGGAAATCTTGGACACCAACGTTAGATAGTGAATGTGGATGTATTATCGTCATTTATGTGATTTCTATGATCGTTTGTTGGTAAGCTATGGGTTAGCGGGTCAGGATTTCCTATTGAGCTTTCGTAGCTCACGGTGTTGCCTTTTTGGTGACCCTGGCATATTATATTGGTGGCGACGCCGGTATAATGTGTCAGACTTCATAGATGAGCAGGGCGAGATCTGCAGCTTGGAGGCGTGCGGAGCCGAGGAGCTGGCTAGGATGGAGAAGCAATAGGAGCTGTAGAGTAGGACCCTTAGTTCCCTCTTTGTCATCCTATTTTGTATTTCAAATGCTCTTATGAGAGTTATGATGTAATAACGAGCTAGACTCGCTTCGTTTTTTTTAATAAAATGTTTTATTTAACGTACCCAAAGTTCGGGGCGTTACAAGCAGCACCAGTTGATGCCACCCTATTGGTACCACCGCGTCCTCGCGTTGGGACGGTCAGGAGAGAGCTGAGATTAAGAGGCTGAAGAGTCATGTCGTCTGGATTTGGGGGAGAGGGTGAATACCCGTACGAAGATGACTGGCTGGTGTCACTGGTATGGATTGGCCGTTCAGACTGTTGTTGAGAAACAGTCTGTCTCCGAGATCTCTTGAGTACCAGACGCGGTAGGGGAACGCCTTCTGATATTGGGAATTCACTTGGCTCGCCGGCAACCATAACTCCAAAGTTGGTCCTCACACTCGTTGATTGAGGGGCCGTAGACGTTGACGCACCACTGGTGCTCGGGTGGGCTAATCTCCTGTCAATAAATCCCCTGTACGCGGGATCGTAGCCCAATAGGACGTGCGCGTCACGACCACATCCAGCAGTTCGGGTGCCTGGCTCTCCTGTGTATTTTAAGACTCTGTTGATGTCCTCTGTTCGGATGTAACTCTGTTCGCCTGGGGCGCCTGTTGGTGTTGTCAGCTGCAGAATCGTAATCCAAAGCGGAAGTTAAAGACATACAAAGAAAATAAAAACAGGGGGGGAAATAGTCGACGGGAATGTACAAAGTGAAATCAGAGGCCTACGTGGGTAACCCCATATGTGGGGGCAATGCAAACCCACCACTTGGCCGTCCTCCCCTATTGGCTCGAACGCTCCCGTTACATAGAGGAAATCAATTTCGTGGTCACGAGCAGAGTCTGGCAAGTTGAGCACGAGACGCTTTTCTGCTCTCCTAACTTTGAAATAGAAAGTGTTATACTAGGGGTTTAGCACAATGCTATACCACCACTGGATGTCCCATAAACCCAACTGGGTCCCTAATATCCTATTCAAAGCCACTATCCCCATCATTAACCTAAATACATTTGTCGAAACTTGCATGGGAGTGAGGCGATACCAGTTCAAAACCTGGCGGAGTAGTGGGTGGAGGGGAAAACGAACCCCACCCTCGACAATGGCTACTATCGGGATGCACATTCTGTCCCAAGTACCGCCATCCCTGTCAGCACCTAATGGGGTGAGTTCAATTCCTACATTATTAGGAATATTGTAATCGGCCCTGAACGCCGCCATAGCACTAGGAGTTTCACATAATTTCCTGAACTTGCTAGGTTTTGGGAGGTTTTCGTTATTTTCCGCCATGAGTGGAGGAACAGAACAGACGAAGAAACCCTAAGTGAAAGGGAAAAATCTGGAACGAGTCTCAGAAAAAGACGCAAAGGAAGGTGAGAACGAGAATCTTACGGAGCGATTGCAGTGGTGAATCGAGATGCAATCAGGTAGCAGACGGCGGCAATGGCGGAAAGAGAAAGGATTAAGTTTTCGCCCGGTTGTAGAGAGAGAAAGCTACGGATTCGTTTTCTTTTTTGAAAACCAAAAAGTAACCCTCTTTTGGGTTTAGGCGTAAGGGACGGAAATGAAACGCCGCCCCCTACGTCGTTACAAGAAAGGTAACGGAAAGAGGGATTCGAAAGACGCTATTCTGACGCTGTCTTCACTGAGACGTCAATCGGAATTAAATGCAAGACGTACGAAATACGCCCACGTGGAGTCATTAACCCAAATCGATATAATGACAGAGACGCCAAAGGGCATCAATGAGTGTTAACACAAATAACCGCTCGGGGTTAAATGAGTTTACTCTAGAACGTTTGTTCCTAAAAGCTTCACCCACTACCCCCAAACAATTTGGCAGATGGATGAAGCTGGGGAGCGATTGTAGGGGGGTATTCCCGAACAGGTAAACTTAGTCACCGAGCACGTGATGTATCGGGGGCACGTGATAGGGGTGATAAGCTTATCACCAGGCGGTGTGATGAACGGCTATGTGAACCAGTAACATGAGAAGTCATTAATCTAGGCAGTCTGCTCGGCTATAAAGGACAAGAGACATGTGAAGTCATCTGTCCAGATATAACGATAAGGACCAATTGCATGAGAGGTCATTGGTCCATGTGGACTGTTTGGCAACGTGATAGCCGAACAGGGGAAACAAGTTGCCCTAAAGCGTGAGGTAACAGGAATGTTCCAGAATGGTAATATTCTGTAAAGGGATGAGATCCCGAATATGTAGGATCTTGGATAGATACCCAACGTGAGTGGAAGGTTTGGAAAGTTATGAAAGAGAGTCCTGAAATGACTCTATTGGTGAACTGATAACGAAAGAAGTGCCCAAAATATCCTGGATTCCTGTATACGATGAGAATCCTAGGATAATAGGGATGCTTGGTAAGCAAGCATCTATGGGTCTATAAATACGAGGTAAACCTGGAGGAGAAAGGTACGCAATATTTGGCTATCTCTTATTGCTTTCCTACTGATAATTAGGGTTGTTTATTAGTACGTGAGACTAACTTAGGCATCGGAGGGCCTTTGCCACGAGAGGCAAAGGTGCACTCACTCCTTGTCTGTTTTGCAGATTAGGGTTCCGACGAAGAACTAGGGTTCCGGTGTAGAGGCACGTGAAGCCGTTTGCAGTTTGGTACGTTCAGAGCACCAATTGTTTTCATCCCCCTACACCGAACATCAACGACCCGCATGAGAGTTGTAATCGTTGCCAGTGACCGAATGGAAATGGGAGAATGTGACCATGGATTTTGTTAAGGGTTTATCGAAGTCGCCGAGGGTACACAATGCTATATGGGTGATTGTGGACCGTTTGACCAAAACCGCTCATTTCTTACCTATCCAAGTTACCGATTCGATTGACACGCTTAGCCGATTGTACATTTGAGAGATTATCCGTCTCCATGGAATTCATGTTTCTATCGTATCCGATCGAGATCCTGTAGGCACCCCAATTTGGCCTAACGATTATTTCAAGTCCCACCTTGGGGACCATCCCAATGATGATATGGATACAGTGACTGCTGATTGACTTCTCGTGAACCCATGGACTTATGGTGAGTACTTTGAGCCACTTAGAGGACCCAATCCAGAGCCATATAGCCTTTCAGACAGAAATACAGTATCCTAGGAGAATCTTTCTGTAGGCTGTAACATCGATCTCACGGCCTTAACATCATTTCTTCACTCGTGAAACTTGTTGATTGAAAATCTCCCTGAGAGATTGATATTTCAGCCGCCAGGTCTATCCTTCGGCCGTTTAATCGTTCCTATGGCCGCCAAATCTTTTGCTCAGCCGCCAGATCGTCTATTTTCCAGATTCTGAAACGTTCTGCCAATCGTTTGATCCAATCACAAAACCTTAGCAGCCAAATCCCGATGTGTTCGGGCTACGTAAGGAGATTACCACGAGGAGTTTGTGTTGCCTTATAACTCAAATTCAATCAATCGATTTTGATTGGTTGAGGTGTGTCATCCTTATGCCTATATAAAAGACCCTTGGGTTCCAAAAATATAAAGAATTCATATACAGAAAACGTCCTCTCTAGCCATGAAATTCTGCCATTATACTCTGTCAACTCCCCACTACAAAAGCCCTAACCTTCCGAAGGCATCCACTAATCCGACGATCAAACCCCGAAGTTCAAACCCTAAACCTAGGATTTCGAGAAGCGAAATCAGTCAATCCACTCAATCCGAAGCAATCAAGCAACTGAGGGATAAAGGTGGTGAGGCCCAGGGGCCTATGATTTGTTCTCTTTTACGTTTTTTTTACTATAATTGTAGCGTTTTGACTTTTTGCTAATCATTTAGTCTGGTGTGAGGAAGAAGATCGGCTGGGGAATCGATCCCTTGGCCGATACATCGATCCAGTGGGATCCTTCAGCCGTGACATCTATTCACCGGCCGAAGGATCTATTTTCCTGGGACGGTTTATATTTCTGGCTTATTTCTAATGCATGTTTTAATTATTGTTCTGGCTCACCGTATCAACTGCTAAAGGCTAATAACCAGTTTATGTGTTTAGAATTAAATAAAGCATGAGTTAATCATATGTCGAACAACTATGGGCTAGTCTCACAACTGGGCAAAGAAGGGTGCCTAACACCTTTCCGTTATTGTACTTTTGGCTCCCGTACCCGGAATCTCTATTTGTTTTTCCTAGTTTTATAAACTAGGTGGTGACTCTGTTTTGATGATAACTACTATCGTGTGGCGATGTTCCTAGCCGTGGGAATGTCCACGACCTTGGTTTATGAAGAAGAAAGCAAACAAACAAACGATGATCAATCTGTATAGCGATGCTCCGCTCAAGGAGGTGTCTACAGTTTTTGGTGACTCTGCTGGGAACTTGAGAGACATAACCAGAAAGTTCGACATAGGACTAATACATGTTTTATTTGATTCATTTATCATTTGCATCGAGCGAGCAACCTTGTTGAGTTCACCTAATATATCGGCATGACACGGGCTATGTTAGGAGTTCCAGCAAACTCCACAGTCACTTGTACCTAGTGGTATATCAAAAAGGAAATCACTCAATCACCGCCTTTGATGGGCTGGCGAAAGGACTGGTGCCCTTTGACAACGAAGCACCCGTGAGACTACCCAAACCTTACATGTGTTAGAGAGCCATATAACTTATCAAAATAAGGCAGGAACCTGCAGATTAAGGATTTTTTCTGCATTTTGCTTTGAAGTTCTTCCTCACACCCTGTGTAAACTGTTGTTGTAACATCTTTTTCTGTGCAGAAGGGTTCGGATTTTCAGCCCAAATCCTAACCCTATACAGCCAAGTACTAACTTACAAGTATTTTACTTTAAAGCAGGCATGATAGGTGAGCCAAGAAAGCAACCACAGCCAGTTTTATACTATTACAACACCCGAAGCTATGCCAGGCAGAAGTCTTTGCAGCCATCCCGCCTGTCATCCTTGCCTGTCAAAACACCTCCATCGCAAAGCTCTCAATCACTTCCTGGGACTTCGCAGTCATCTTCTCAACAAACCCAATTGTCTTCCAATCCCCAAGCTTCACCAAGCCATCCTCCCACTCCCATTTCAAAAATGGCAGACAATGATGCCACTATCGCTGAACTCCAAGCTCAAATCACTTATTTATTAGCCGAGAAAACAGCAAGAGATGCTGAAGACAAGAGGACAAAGAGGAAGCAGAGAATCCTTGTAAAGTTGTATTAGCAGAAGATCCAGAATTGACCAAGCAAGTCAAAGAGATCAAACATGCCCTGGCCCGTTTCCAGGGAGACCAAATTTTGAACTTTGAAGGGCTTTGCCTTTTTCCAGATTCTCAACTGCCTAAGAAGTGCAAAATACCAAACATCGAAAAGTTCAATAGAACTGGTAACCCTACCAGCCATGTCCACCATGTCATCAACACTCTGAAGCCGATGGGCATGACTGATGAGCTCATCGCTCAGTTGTTTTAAAGGACTCTCACTGGAAGAGCTCTCGATTGGTTTCTCACTTTGGAGTTTGTGCATTATCAAACCCGGCTGCAGATTGCCAATGCTTTTGTCAAGCTTTGTCAAGCAGTATGCATACAATGTTCAGATTGAGTTAACCACCTGAGATTTAGAGATGACCAAGCAAGAGTCGAGCGAGGGATTTGCTACCTTTGTGGCTAGATGGAGAGAAAAAGCCGCCAAGATAAAGAACCGTCCCTCTGAGGAAGATCAAGTGAGAATAGTTGTCAAAAACCTGCAACCCAAGTATTTTAGGCATATCTACACTCAAGCCATCACTGACTTCAAACGCCTGCATGCTACTAGGCTACAAATTGAATAAGGAATCAAATTGGGGCTCACTGAAAAAGAAGAAACTCCTCCACCCAAGAAAACCTTCCCGACTCGTACCTTTCATGCCTCTGTCAGGACCCTTTCTAAGCTAGCTCGTCCCAAAACTCAAATCGGCCCCGTCGCAACTTTGATCCTCTCTATATGACCTCATCCCAAGCTTTAACCATTCTGAGTCGTCAAGGACATCTGAAGCCCTTGAACAATCCACCTCCTCAGCCACCCTATGGCCCAAACTATGATGCCAACAAACAATCCCCTTACCATTAACACGCTGGGCACGAGACAAACCGTTGCATTGCTACCAAGGCTCGACTGTCCGTTTTATCCCGAGAAGGAGGTTGCAAAAGATTAGCGGTTGTAAGTGCCGTGACAATATCCAGAGCAAGAGGGTTCTAAACATTCTGTGCCCTCGGATCCGGTCTGGCCCCATTTTCGCTTCCCCGTGTGAAGCTTCCCCATGCTGGCTAGCCTCGTCTTCTGACGGATTTGCACGGCCACGAGCACCCCTATTTCAGACTCCACCCCGCCTATAACTGCGCTTTGGAGGCATCCTACTACAAGGATTAAGAAAGAGAACTATCAACCGCAACATATTTACTATGAGGTCAAACACGCCACTCTACGATAAGGTAAATGCAATGCCACATAATTCCATGAATGTCAATCACACAAGCACAAACATGTCATATAAAAGATGCAATGCTTTTTGAACCCATGAGACTAAGTCTCCCCATGGTCTCGAGGTATTCTAAACCTATGCTTTCATACTGTAGACACCCCAATCCGGCCCTGGGAGGTTCTTTAAATGTCTCGATGATGAAACAAAGGAAACGATACCTTCAAGAGCTTGGATGTTGGACTCCCCTAAAACAAAAGCCCAAGAAAAACCTAAGGGCCCAGAACTGGACCCTTGATACCGCACGGCACACCTCTACACTGCACAACATAACAAATTTTATTATACCGCATGAGGTCATGAGGTAAACCGCACGACATTTTGGATAAAGTTCTGACTGGCTCAGCTAGCTGTCGGCCACGCCCACTTGAGCCACAACTACAAGTTAGCTCAGCCAAAAAGGCACTTTTGGCCCGCCCAGAAAACACCTCCACCATTTGAATTTCAAAATCTTTGGCTAGCTGTCGGCCACGCCCACTTGAGCCACAGCTACAAGTTAGCACAGCCGAAAAGGCACTTCTGGCCCACCCAGAAAACACATCCACCATTTGAATTTTAAAATCTTTGGCATTTGCCTATAAATACAACCCTCCAGTCAAGAGAAAAGGGCCCTGAACTCTCTTTCTCTCTCATCATGCTTTCACACCCACTCCTCACTCCTAAGCCTTGAGAAAGTTATTCTAAAAACATTCTCAAGGTCCTTTCTTTCTCAAAGTCCTCCACATTTCTCTTCATCATTGAAGTGAGTTCTTTTACTCACTTTAAGGTTCCAACCACCCATTGTATCCATCTATTGCTCACACCCATAACCTTCTTTTCTTAACCGGTATTGCTCGCATTCATCCGTAGCTATCCATTCTCGCCTAAGCTCAAGAACAAAGGTATAAACTAGTTTCCTTGGGATAATCTTCGTCTTTATCCCTGAGGGAACCTTTCTGCAGTCAGAATCTTCACCTTTTGGTTGGATCCTGACTTAAAACCATTTTCACAAATAAGAATAAACCTCTGTGCTGAATATGCTACACCGCGCGGCGTTCTGTTACGTTGCACGGTATAGTGTATTCAAGCGCACGACATTTCATAGAGCTATTGTTTTCTCATTCAAATTGTTTGGATCCTAGCTATCATCTGTCAGGCCTGTTTTATTACTAAAATATCAGGTGTTAGTGCTTTTAAAATAAGACCATATCTACAAGCCATGCTTGGTTTTAGAAATAAGGTTTCTTCAATCATTTCGAGTGACTAGAAGTATAAAAGATGATTTTCGTCCATGGCTTGAAAGAGTGGTATTTTTAGATATGGACCTATGGTAAAAACATTGTTTGTTATTAGTTGGAAACTCCGTGCGTGCTATCTGATATACCGGGCGGTGTTTTGAAACTTTATAATGGCCTGAAAACAGAGAGGATACCCCGCACAGCATATTGCGGTATTACAATATGCCATGCAGAAGGAAACTGAGATCCAAACGGTTTCTGTCAGAAAGTTCTTTCATTCTGCATCATCTTTATCATCCTTGTATAGAATAGCACCACATGCACGTTAACGTGATGTATTTCCCACGTCCCTCTCCCTTTTACTTGTTTATTAAAGAGCTTGATTTTCCAAAATATATTTCAAATCCCCCCCCCCCCCCCCCCCCCCCCCCTTTTTGAAAGAGTTTAGTAGAGACCGGTTTTGTCGGGCGAGTGGGGTGCATTTTCTCTAACAAAACCTTCCCCATTCGTAACGTGGCTTCCGAACCCAAAATCTTAACGTTTTTGCTAGATCAAAAGCCTTTTTCTCTCAAATAAACATTCGGTTTCTCGGATCATCCATCTCAAAAATTTGGATGGCGACTCTTCTTCGAGGGCGTGCCGGTACGGGGAGCCCACAGTGGCAACTCTACTGGGGAATTTGCATAAATCAAAAATTTGGAAATTAATAAATAAATGAACAATCTTTCAAAAGTCTGTCAAAACAGTATGCTCCGCGCTGCTGAAGAACGGAATAATGACATAATAGGATTTTACATCTGACCACTCCGGACTGGGACTTTTATTATTGTTTGCTTGTGTAGTTTTCTCCAAAAGTATTGATTAATTGAGTGGGCCAAGCTCGAAAAGCACTTTCAAAAGGGGAATTTTCAATATCTTTTGGAAAATCGAAACTCTTTTACCCTGCACACTTTGCACTGCACAAGCCTCGCCAGTGTGTTTCGGCAATCTTGCCCGGTTCGCCGGCAACAAGCTCTCCCGGAATGCCTTGCAACCCTCGACGATGATAAGCCATCGTGCTGTTCGACCATTGTCTTGAAATACACTTGACATGGGGAGTACATCTTGGCTCTAGTCCGGAGAACCCTTCTGAGACCCAAATCGGCCTTTGCACTTGTACATAACCATAGAACCTTCCCAATTAGGACAAGAACCCATGGCTAAGACTTATGTGATATACCCTGTCTATGTGTTTACCTTTCATGCACATACTTATCATCCATGCATCATTGCAGGCTAGGGGATAGGATTCCCTTAGGATCCGGTCAGTCTAGGAGACTCTAAATCCATGGAGTTTGAGATACCTCCGGTGTTTGCCGTGCCCCAATGGCTCCCTCGGTCTAGAACGAACCTTAATGGTGTGTGTATTTGGATTCCGATAATCATATTGCCCTGTCTCGGATGGCCAAGGTAAGGAGATTGGCTCTGATTCCGAAGCATTCGGAATTAAACCTGCCTGACAGCACCTACCCGGTAGGTCTTAGGCCTAGTTTCTAGGAGGTTCGATCGAGGGAAGGGCTAGCATTCGCAATGAGTTGAGAGTTTCCCTTTTTGCTTTGGTGCCAGTTTTGAGACATTGGTCGACCGCAAGAAGAGGATGTACTTAATTGGTTTCGTCCCTCCCGAAGACTGGTTCGCATAGACACCCTGGATGGCATGGAATTATTTGAGGTTCAGATAGTACAGGACCTGGCCGCTCTAGATGCTCAATTTAAACAGTCCCTGGCCCATGTCGATGCGCAACTCAAGACCTCTGTCGCATCTATAAAGAATGACATGATCATGATGATGGAAGTTATGCAAGAAGTTAGTGATAAGATTAAAGCTAGACCTCATCCGCAGCCTAAGTAGCCTAGAGAAGAAGAACCCGCCACAGATCCTAAGATGGCCGCTCTTATGGCCAAGATCAGCAAGCTAGAGGAGTCCGTTCAAGAAACTCAACGACTTGGGAAGGGAGAAGTAGATATGAGCAAGCTGTGCTTATTTTCTAAAGGCAAATTAACAGGAAAGTTCAAAGGTGTGGACTTTGCAAAGTTTGATGGCACTAGGGATCCAAGGGCGCACCTTCAAGGGTATGTTGGCTCTCTTTCCATGTGAGGGATCGAAAAGGAGGCTATGGTGCAATTATTCCATGAATCTCTGTCCGGTCTTGCCTTGCAGTGGTTCCTCACTCTCGAGCCGTCGAAGAAAAGGACTTGAGAAGACATTGGGATGGCTTTTGTAGCCCAATATGACTTCAATGTCGATCTGAAAATGACTACCCGGGTACTAGAAAGCACGAAGATGGGTGAAAAGGAGAGTTTTGCCGACCTTGTGAAACGATGGAGAGCCAAGGCCGCGCAAATGAAAAACAAGCCAGATCTCAAGGAACAGATACGAATCATAACCAAGAACCTGCCAAGCTCATTTACCCCGTACATGGTTCTCTCTCAAGCTGCCCCAAATTTCGAAACTTTTTATGACTCCGGTCTGGCCGTAAAAGAAGCTATACGAGATGGCACCTTGGAAAAGAGGGAGACAGGATCCAAGTCTAAAAGGACATATTCCGGTAACAGCAACGTCCTCCTCGGGAATGCTAATCAAGCCAGAATCTCATCCGCCAAACCTGTGGAGGTTCACCAGATTTCTGAAAAACCAAAATCCCAAAGTCGAGTTTTCACCCAATTCAGTACTCCAAGATCCGCATTACTCAAGAAGCTCACAGAAGCCGGAGTGCTGAAACCTCTTCCACCACCAATAACCATTCCACCAGACCTGAATCAAAGCGTTTACTGTGAATTCCATCAGATGCCTGGCCACACTACTGACAACTGTATCGGCCTTTGTCATGAGATTCAAAATCTCATCGACAATAAGGTCATTGATACTCCTCCCTCAGATAAACCAAATACCATCTCAAATCCTTTACCACAGCATAACACTTCCTTCCGTGTCAACCAAGTTACCTTGACTTCAAATCAAACCACACAAGATTTCGATCTAACTCTCTTCATCACCCCTGATACCTAGCCCGTACCCATGGTAGAAATCCCCAACAAATCGCCCTTTGCTTTCTATGGGATGGGGAGGATGCATGGAAAGATCTTATTGCTGATTGGGAAACATTCGAAGCAACCAGTTTGCAAAGGAACGTTGAACCACCGTTCGAGCCAGAAAGGGAAGTTGATTGGCAAAACATTCATGCGGATTCTCTAGATGGGTTTTCCCTAAACATGATGTTCGAGGGCCAATACGAAAACTATCTCGGGTGAGAGTGGGACCCGATCCCAAGCGAATATCAACTTTTGGCCCGAAATGATCCGTTAGATATGTTCTCCCTGCTAGCGATGTTTGATGAAGGGTACCAGCCTGAGACAGCAACCCATGCTTGGCCAGAATTCCACCCGAATTTTTTTGAATGTGAAATTGGCAATAATTTTGGGTATGCTCCATGGCCTGAAAATCTAGGATTCCCAGAATTAGAAGAAGAAGTGGCCAGTAGTGAATTTAATCCTACGGATTATCTTGAGGAAGAAGCGGAGTCAGAACCATCGGTCACCTTCCCAAAAGAGGTTGATGTCGCCATGATGAACTTATGGGAAGATGAACCAGGAGCCAAAACAGGAACTTGGGCTAACTCTGAAGTCGTCAACATAAAAGTGGGAAACAAAGAATGGATTGTGAACAAGGCAGTGATGGAAGCCGAACGATGGAAACCAGAGGACCTTTGGGAAGATTTAGTCATTGCCGACCTAGCCTCTAATCTCCAGAATACTACCATTGGAACCAAGTGTAAAGCCCCCAGTGATTTATGGACTGAGGAATCCAAGTACCGCCAGATTGATCATCTGACCCGAAGCGGACGTATCTATCAACCCCCAACCTTCAAGCTGGGGAATCCTCTAACCCCGCAGCTCCACCAGCCAAAAAACCCTCAGACCCTTTCACTACCCTAGTCAAAAACACTTTCCAACCTTTTGCCCCACCAGCCAAAGAACCCTCTCGTCTCGAGAAAAACCCCGAAGGAGCAATCAAGCAACAACTCGAGCGGACTCAGGCTAAAATGTCTGTTTTGGATGCGCTTGTTCATTCCACCCGCCATCATGAGGGACTCATCCAAGCCCTCTCCCGCCTGGAAGTTCCCTCCACCATAACTCCTGAAGAACTTGTAGCCCTCATCAAAACCATACCGATCAAACATGCCATCACCTTTACCGACCGAGACCTGCCTGCTGAAGGAACATATCACAACAAGCCGCTCCATGTCACTCTGAAATGCTCCGATAAATGGGTTTTGGTAATCCTGATTGACAATGGGTCCGCAATCAATGTTTGTTCGCTCTGCGTCGCTTACTGCTTGGGGTACAAAAATAAGGACTTCTCTCCCTCGGAAGTCAAAGTCCGGGCATATGACAATACACGTCAAGATGTAGTTGGGACCCTCATGCTACCAATGACCTTCAGATCATACCAAACTGAGGTGGAATTCCATGTGGTAAACATCCTTGCTTCTTTCAACCTGCTGTTAGGCAGACCTTGGCTGCACCGACCTGACATCATGGCCGTACCTTCTACTCTCTATCAGAAGATTCGTCTGGGTTTCGAAACGGGTATGCTCACTATCCATGGAGACTCCGAATATGCGCACCTACCGAAGATAATGCCCCACTCTTGGAAATCCAACATGGAGAAGAAGACATTGCTCTGGGAGGCTTCTCGCTGGATACTTCCAATTCTGTCTTTTTAGTCAGAATTGACAATGATTTTCTCATTAGCAATGTCGCATTACAAATTATGAAGAAGATGTCCTACATTCCGGGACTAGGATTGTGAAGAAATCTGCAAGGTCCTTCAAAGTTTGAAACTCGCGGAACCCTGATGCGTACTACTGGCCATGGTTACTTAGCCTCGAATAGCAGCAAGGTGAAAAAGGGGGATAGGCTGGAGGATTATTTTGTTAAGGAAAAGGCGAAATAGATCTATCGAGGACAGCCGGAACCATTCTGGGATAAAGAAACCAATACTTTGCTTCCGGGGTTCGAGATATTCGCCAACGATATCTGTCCAGAGAGGGATGAAGGATTTGAGGTTGCCAGAAAGCCGGTGGGACCAACTGATTGGATCGAGGCCTTCGACAAGGGGAATCTAGCAATACTGTTTAGAGAGGACGAACCAAAGAGTACAGTCATGGAAGCAGAAGTGTTGATGCTAGGACATGAGATCGTTGAAGACCCAACTTCGCTCATCATGGATGCCATTGGGGATTACAAGAACTAGGTTTTCTTACCAAGCGCAAACCGCCATGGATCTGAATTTGAGTCTGAGTCATCCAAGTCTTCTGAGTCTGTCAAGTCTAAGTGGGAGCCTCTTGGCCCAACTCCTCATCGTCTGTATTTTGAGTTTGAGTCTACTCATGTGTATGGTGCCCTCGAGGCCCTTGCTAGCGATGAAATAAAATAACATGATTTCGCTTACTTCTCTGATTTCGAAATAAATTGTGTCGACCCCAATGATGAAGAGACCAATTTCGATGGGGATATTCCCGGAGAAATCCGATCTCTAGTCGAAAGGGAGGACGAAAGGCATGCTCAGCCTATAAAGAAAGAATTTATCTTAATAAATCTGAGGGATGAAGGGAATCCTCGAATGGTTCAGATCGGTTCCGCGCAATCTGCAGAAGAGCAACAAGCCCTCATAAGCTTGTTAAAAGAATTCGAAGATGTTTTCACATGGTCGCATGCTGATATGCTTTACGTCGATGATATGATTGTCAAGGCAAAAGAACGGGAAGAACACTTACTAGCACTCAGAAAGTTCTTCGAGAGAATCAGGAAGTACTGGATGCGTTTGAACCCGGCCAAATGCACGTTCAGGGTCACAGCCGGAAAGATGCTCGGGTTCATGATTACTACTCTAGGTATTGAGGTCAACCCATCTAAGATCAAAGCTATTCTGGAAATGGAACCACCATGGTTTGAAAAGGATGTGAGGAGTTTTCTTGGCAAAGTGCAGTTTATCATCCGGTTCATTGCCAAACTAACTTCAACATGCAAACCCATCTTCCGCCTGCTCAAGAAGGGTGTGCCGTTCAAGTGAGATGACAAGTGTCAGAGGGCCTTTGACGCCATTCGAACTTACCTGCAAAACCCTCAAGTTCTAACGTCCCCCGCGCCAGGAAAACCTTTGATCCTATACCTGTCGGTCACTCCAACTTCTATGGGGTGCATGCTGGCACATGAGGGTGACGATGGGGTTGAAAGGGCTATTTAGTACCTCAGCAAAAAGATGGTCGGATGCGAGGAGCGTTATACTTCATTAGAAAAAATGTGATGGGCACTCGTTTGGGCTTCCAAGAAGTTGCGGCACTACATGCTAACTTACCCCGTAAGGATCATTTCTCGAATGGATCCCCTTAAGTACCTGTTTGAGAAACCAGCCCTCACCGAAAGGATGGCACGATGGTTATTAATGTTATCGGAATTTGAGCTAAAGCATGTCACCAGAAAGTTTGTAAAAGGGAGAGCTGTTGCTGACTTCTTGGTCGACAGCCTAATTGAGGGAGGTGAAGATGCTGAGTTCATGTTCCTTGAATAAGACATAATGACTCTAGCTGAAGATGTTTGGAAATTGTTCTTTGATGGAGCTGCTAATCAAAATGGATTTGGAATTGGTGTGTTGCTAATAGCGCCCGATGGGTTTCACATTCCGCTCGCATTCAAACTAAACTTTGAAGTCACCAACAATCAAGGGGAATATGAGGCCTCCACTGTAGGCATGGAAGCAGCCATTGAAATCGGCATAGAGAAATTGGAGGTAGTAGGTGACTCCAACGTGGTTGTGTCACAAGCCAATGGTGATTGGAAAGTCAAGGAAGAGAAGCTGAAGCCGTATCATCAGGATTTGGAAGATCTCATCCCTCACTTCAACAAAGTGACTTTCACTCATGTGCCAAGGCTTGAAAATCGATTTGCAGATGCATTGGCAACACTAGCATCCATGGTCGAAATCCCTGTTGGTGTGAAGTTAAGGCCAATTGTGATCAAACAAAGGGATACGCCAATATACCGGCATGTCATGGTTGTTGGCGAGCCCGAAGATGGCCACCCCTGGTTTTACGACATTTGGAGATTTGTGGAAAGAGGAGAATATCCTGAAGAAGCAAGCAGAAAGATCAAGATCGCCCTTCAGAGGATGGCTGCACAATACATCATTTGTGGGGGAAATTTATACCGGAGATCACACTGTGGCATGCACAAGTTATGCATCCATGGTACAGAAGCAAAAAGAGTGATGGAAGAGATCCACGAAGGAGTGTGTGGCCCTCACCTGAACAGCATGATGCTCGCCAAGAAGATTCTCAGACAGGGATATTTCTGGTCCACCATGGAAACAGAATGTGTTGAATACGTGCGACGGTGCCACAAATGTCAGATCCACGCCAACTTGACGCATGTTCCGCCATCTGAACCGCATCAAATGACCTTGCCTTGGCCTTTCTCAATATGGAGAATTGACGTCATCGGAAGAATCGTGCCAACTGCCTCCAATGGTCATAAGTTCATCCTTGTAGTAGTGGATTACTTCACGAAATGGGTAGAAGCTGCTTCGTACGCCACCCTAATAGCGGTACAAGTGGCTCACTTCATCAAGCAAAATGTCATCTACCATTATGGGGTCCCTCAAGCATTTGTGTCTGACAGCGGGGTTCACTTCAAGGGACGAGCCAGGAAAGTCTTGAATGAGTTCCAAATCCAAGTACACAAGTCAACAACCTATTTGCCGCAGACCAACGGAGCCGTGGAAGCAGCTAACAAAACGATCAAAGCCATTCTGGAAAAGACTATTCAGTCTGCAAGAAATTGGCATGAACAGTTACCATTGGCTCTATGGGGATACCGAACGTCTGTGCGTACGCCGACTGGAGCAACTCCTTACTCTCTGATCTACGAAATGGAGGCTATGCTCCCTATTGAGTTAGAATTTCCATCTCTTCGGACCATGATCGAGTGTGAAGTCCAAGAAGCAGAACGGTTGAGTAATCGGTTTGAAGAACTCATGTTGTTCGACGAACGTCGGTTAAGGGCTCTCTACCACATCCAAGGATATCAGAGGAGAATCACGCATGCATTCAACAAAAGGGTAAAACCTAGGGACTTGTCAGAAGGTGATATGGTTTTGAAGGAGATCCGGGCACAGGTCTATGATCCACGTGGAAAATTCTGACCAAAGTGGGTCGGGCCATACGTCATCAAGACCATCTTGTCTGGCGGAACCACACAGCTCATTGACTTAGATGGGAACGAATTTGCAACTCTACTCAACTTGGATCAACTCAAACGCTATTACCCTTGAGAGAAGCTTGCTGGGCTGAAAACCGCAAGGGCGGGCAGACCCAAGCAAAAATTAGAGCAAAAGCCGGCTAGGTTGAAAACCCGTAAGGGCACCCTAGGCAAGAGTTAAGGCAAACGATGAACGAGCTCGCTAGGCCGAAAACCTGAAAGGGCAGTGCTGGGCAAAATTTAGAGCGCAAAAGGAGAGTGTCAGAACCAGAGCGAACCTTGGCCTGAACTACGCTACGACCTGATTCCTTTACTATAAGGATACGTAGGCAGCCTCACTCTGAGGCTCAGTCGCCATCATTCAAAATAAAAATCCAGGTTGAAAGAGTTCAATGTACTGAATCAAGGAAGGGGAAACCCTTTGTAACTCATTTTATTATGATAACCGCTTCTAATACATAATGCTGAGCATGACTTTTCGAAAAAAAAAAAAAAAGAGAGAGAACAACATGATCAAAGTGGGTCCGCAATTTATTTCATGATTAGGGTAGTAGGATTGAGTCAGTTTCCTCGAGCTTTAGCCCTTGCTGCGATATCCCTCCTTAGCCATTTCCGTTAGCTCCCGCGAACCATCACAGAAGGATAAGGATGCGCATCAGTCACCTCACGAGTACCCCAAAACTGCTGATAGTTGCAAAGAATGGAATGGCGAAATAAGGGTAGAATAACGTCAATCGGAACCTCTGCTGGAACCTCTTGCCTAAGGCCGAGCTAACGCTGAATCCGGTATGGGGTGTAGAAAGTGAAGGCCTCCAAACCAGCAAGGACGACCCACTGGGGGCCCATGAAGTGCACAGTCATGGGAGGGAGGTCTAGCCATGGACACCTCCATGAAGTGGTCTCAGCTCACAGATGCCTAAAGAAGTCAACCCACTCAGGAATCTGTCTGTCTGCAAACTCAAAGCATTGGAGAGACAGCAGCCTAGCTTCATATGTCTAGTTTTCAGGAGGAATGGTCAGCACATTCGCCTTATCACATAGCCAAATCTACAAAAGAGAGAAAAACGAGTCAGAAACCATAGAAAGCCAAACCGAGCGTTGAGGTAAAATGAGAATGTGAGAAAGACCCAAAAAAGGAGAGTGGAGTGAGAAGCCAACCTGTAGGAGGAGAGGACTACCCCCGAAAGTCACTGTCCTCCCAAAGCAAACTTTATCCAAACCCATCAATGTTTCAGCCAAAACCATTTGAATCACGTCATTGTGAGCCTCGATTTGAACGCCGATACTGACCAGGGTAGAGCTAGCATAACTAGTGGAAGACACTAGAGGGTAAGCTGCAAGCAAACATATGCAGAGGGCAGTCATACGCCGAATTTGATAAGTTGTATCCGCAAGATCACTAGAGGGGGAAAACATTTCAATGAGCCGCATCACATTGAGGTGTCCATCGTTAACTAAGTAGCGGGCAGCCCAGCTACTCAATCCAAGGGCCGCAGATAAGACCTTGTGGATGCTCTCACGTACCGGAGGGATAATAACTTCTCCCGAACCAAAGCTGCCTAGGTAGGCGGGAAATTCCTCCACATTAGGGCAAAGTTCTTGCTCTCCGAAGCGAAAAAACGTGAACTTCCGGATCCCAGAAGCTCGCAGCCGCTTTCAAGAGCTCGGGACGAACACTAATGTTGTGGAGGTACCTCATGGAGTAGAGGCCATGAGCTCGGAAGTTGACCCAATCAACGCCTTCCATTGAGACCAACCATGGGCGAAGTGAACTGACGAGCGAAAGGGCCATAGGAAGGAAGAAGTAAGCCTTAGAAGAAATGAAACTTGAATAAGCTGGAAGGGATTTGAAGAAAAAGGGCTTGAATTTATAGGAGGAAAGGAGAGGACAACCCCGGCTTTCGAAGAGTCTCGGGTTCCAAAATGTGTGTTCCCCGTGAGTTTTGCATGGGAAAAGGCTTGGTCATTGTATGAAAGTACAATGCAGACATGGATTGGCTCAGGATTGCCATTGCACAAGTCAAACCTCAACCATAGTGCAAAATGCCTTAGGAAACAGCAAAATGCAAACTGTCAGGAAAAGAACCACACGCGGCATGTTAGGGTCACGCACGGCATATCGGATCCTGGAAAACACCAGTATACCGTGGAGCCCTGAAGAGTAACGCACGGCATTTTAAAGAGATGCACGTCATACTACGTCTTCATTTCTGCAAGTTTTGACAGCAAAGGCATGTAATGGATTTGAGGCATCCTGGGGTATCGCCAACCCCAGGATACACTCCAGCAAGTATATGGGACTTCGGGGATGGTTTGTTTCAGGTCAACTCTAATGATTCAAGGTCGTAGTACAAAAAGTCAATAAAATCCTGTTTTCAAGTTACGGCGGAGCATAGAATCTTGTTTCAAGTCATTTCAAGTCATTTTTCAAGTCACACAGGTCATAATGGTCAAAAGTGACTTAGTCCAAGTTTCAGTTTGAGTCCCGAGTCAAGATTTGAAGTTTTCACCTTTTGAAGTCGACATTTTCTTGGTTTTTAAGTATATTCCTAATATAAAGTTGAACTTTCAAGCTGTGTCTCAAGCTATAGAGATCATTACGGTTATACTCGAGCCCGTGGTGAAATGGGTTTCATGGGAAATTCTTTAAGAATAGCGTGGATTCTTTAAAGTCCATTCAATCACTTCTTTGAAATCTATTCCATTGTCAATAAAGTCCCCTATTCTTAACCATGTATTCGACGTAGTTTCATGATCCATAGCCAGTTGTACATTTTGGTAAGTGTCTTAGTTACTCAATTTTCTTTGGATAACAGCAATGAAAGAAATTGAACGACAAAAGACAATGAAAGGATAATCTCTGTCCATATGCAATCTCAAAGGAATCCATGAGTCGAAGTACAAAATAAGGCATGCAAGCCCGATGCTCAAAATCCTATCTACCAAGGGTAAACAGGCACCCCACAAAAAGGAAGCACGCAGGCTCCAATCAAAAGACAAAAGCAAAAAAGGAAACTCAGTCCTCATCTCCATCCTCGCCCTCCTCGGAGACCTCCTCCTCCGCTTCGGAGCTTGCAACCTCCTGAGTGCAAGTCATTCTGGGCACAGTACTACCAGAGGTATCCTCAAGATCTATGTTAGTCGGCTCCTCGGTCTCATCAGAGACGGCAATGGGCTCCTCCTCCGTGCCACCCGAGTGTCGCTGCCTCTTTGATGGGCGCTCCTTCCGAGAACCAGCAGACGAAGCCTATCGCATGGGCATACGAACAGACTTCCTACGTAGCCCCCGGGTAGCTCTTCCTCTAGCCTGCAATAACACAACATATGACATTTGCATTACTAGTTATGAATTAGAAGCAGTAGAATGCAACCACAGGATTAAGAGTTTACTAGCGACTCTCCAGCACAAGCTAGTACCGGCGGGGAGTGGCCCATGGCATATTGCCGCACTAGCTGCTCCAGGCCCATCATGGCCACCGCTATCTCCCTTGCGTACTCCGGAGTCACCTGCCCAACACAAAGGGATGATTAGCATAAGATATGTCGAAAGTGAAAATGTGAAGAAGACTAAAACATGTTATACCTGAACAAGGAACTCCGGAGGCTCGACCGTAGGACGTGGGACCTCCACCAGGCCAGGGACTCCCTGAGCGGTCACCACGTCCACTGTCTAAGAAAGCGTGGGCAGACCGGCTCCACCCTAACCTGTCCCACCACCCCGAGGGCCTTCACTCCCTCTGCCTCTACCGCCGCGTGCCTGACGCCGGGTCTCCCAAGCAGCACGGATCCCAAAGCTCTGCATCAGGTGCCGAGCCTGGTACTCTGCGTAGTCAGCACCAGCCTAAAACAACGGCTCTAGCTGAGGGTCTGGCTGCGTGAACCGCTCCATCTCCTCCAACATATACTCGCTTGTTGTCAGCATGAGAGGAGGGAATGGCCCAGGGACTAAGAAAGTATCCAGCCTCAGCGACTGACGTGACACCCGGTCACCCAGGTACCACTGCTAACCGTAAGGGGACTCTAGAAGCACTCTCCCCCTCGTCACAGCTCGGCTACGGGCCACAAATGGGATCTCAAAACGATCCCAGATGCGCCAGTGCACCTGTAATTAGAAGCATGAGTCAGAAAACCGATTCATTATGTGGGTAACAAGGATTGAGAAACCAAGGGAACGTGAATACCTGGTCGGGGGCGCAACTCGTCCAAGTATAGTTGATAGGCGTTCAGGTCACCTTTCCCCTTCTTCACCCCTCGGTACTCCTTCGACCAACGAAGGGCTCGAGTACCTTGTCGTCAGGGCATGATGTCGTGGGATGGTACATGTTCAGTACCTCGTACGTCCAAAGCTGCAGAGTTCAAAGCATCAGGAGTTAGCGCAAAATAGGGAACAAATGCACAAATGATAAGCTAACTAGGTATTGCAAGCAAGGTTTCAAAACATACCTCCCAGACTCACCAGTAGCCGCCGAGGCTCTTCCCCGCGCCTCGGGAAAGAGACCCCATGAAGGCGTAACACTCTCCAAAGCCACGCTGCCCTAGTCAAAACGAGGCTATCTCCCCGATAACCCTTAGGGCCGGCAGTAAAGACAAATGGACTCGATTGCGCTTATTAGGAAACAGGGACGCACCGAGTGGTACAATAAGAAGCACCTCGCCATCTGCTCCTCCTGTACCCTAGCCACCGGAGGCTCTGTCCAAATGCCCAAAAGCTGGGCATACGGAGCATCCCCCTTCTCCGCTCGCAGCCTGTACCCTAGGAGGAGCCTCTAGAGCTCCTGGTCCCTCCCTGCCATGGCGTCGTAAGGAAACGGGTCACCTCCGACCCACAGCCCGGTGATCGTCGCGAAGTCCAACGGCATCACCGTCATCTCACCAAAAGAGAAGTGGAACGAGTTTGTCGTGTCCCACCACCTCTCGACAAGAGCCTTCACCACCTAACGATCGTTGCTCGCTCTCGTCAACATGCCGATGAACTCCCCAAAACCTGCCACGCTCACCATCTCCCTGGAGGCCTCCGGGAGCCTCTCCCAAAACTGGGGCACATTGCCCGCGCCACCGTAGCACGAGATCCTTATTTCTTGTTACAAAAGAGGCATGATTCAATAAGCATGGCGCGATAATCAATGGCATCGAATTAAGAAAAATAGTACATTGTATTGAAATGTGAATATCAAAGCATACCTTTGCTCGGCGCAAAGACATGTGCTGATGCGGGTCCCTCAAGACTAGGGACTCGTCGTAGACGGCCCTCGACGGCCTATAGGCGTCCAACAGCGAAGACACCACCACGTGTAGGAGCGGCACATAAGACTCCTCGTCAAAAGGCCAATCATGCCCAAGGACTGCCATTGGCCTCATCCACCATGGTCCTTCGTGGGGCTAAAACCTCCTCATCCTCCTCGACCCGTGGCCCCTCGGTCGCTCCTGTCTCGAGCTCGGCCCGCTCCTTCTCCCGAGACTCAAGCATGGCCTCCGCCAGTCCAGGCACCCCCCATAAGGTCTCCACTAAGTCCTCGAAGGACGCTCCCTCCAAGTAATCCCCCATGCCTATGGGTCGTGACAACCCCGCACTTACGCCACTACCCACGAACATGGCCGGGGTCTCCTGCTCCTCCGCCATCTCCTCCTCGACAATGGGGGCCTTCCCCAGGTCAGCCCGAGGCTCTCTCGTAAGAGAAGCCCCCGTTTCTTCCTCCGTGGCACGCTTCTCTAAACTACCACTGCACCCTCGGCCATGTCCTCATCGCCTAGCTCCACTACACCCGAGCTCTCCGTGCCCTGGCCATTACCGGCCAACACCACTCCACCGCTGCTGCCAGCCACCACGGCAGCCGAGGCTGGTTCTTCCTCCTCCATAGCTGTCAGAACCCCGAGACCCCCATGGTCTCCGAAACCTCCCCGATCCCCGCGTCACTCTCCGGAGGAACCGGGAGCGGTGTAACCTCGACCCTCGGTGGTTGGTCACCACCGGAAGCGTCAATATCATCCATGATTCAATGAGAGAGAGAGAGAGAGAGCAGAGAGCTGAGAGATAGCGAAAAGCCGAGAGGGAGAGAGAGAGACGATCGAGAGAGAGAGAGAGGGAGAGCATAGAGACTAGAGAGAGAAGGCGCGAGAGAGAGAGAGAGTTAGAACGATGAGGCATACTGTGTACGCCTCACCTGTATATATATCCCCCTCTCGAACCGGTTTGTCTGGAATTAAAACTGGACCGGGTTCACAGCCTATAGTGCCGCACGGCATTTTGGTTAACTCGCGCGGCATAATGCTTCACCTTATCATACCGTGCGTCTTTCTATAAGCTACGCACGTCATTCCAAGTTATTTTGACAGTTCGAATTCTGAACAGATGCATGTCATTCGAGAATATGATCATTCAGATTTGCTGGAGTTGGTTTGAAACATAGAAAAAAGCAGACGAAATAAGGAAGAAGGGACTTTCATTTGTAAACCGGGGTTTCCCCCAAAATTTTCATTACATTCAATACAAAAAAGAAAGGGAAACCAAAAAAAAAAAAAAACGAAACAAAAGAAAGTTTCCTACTGCCCCTCTTCTTTTTCTTCTTCTCCTTCTTCTTCCTCAATCGCTCCCTCTGCCGGAAGCATCGTTCGCGCCATCTGAACGGTTGTCGGAATCGTTCAGATTTCCCTCGGAGTCCTCCGCGGTCTCCTTTGACTCGTGCCCCATCGTGAACTCTGGATCGTTCTTGTCATCCAGTTGGTCGAAAGCGACATCTTGGAGATTTGACACTGCACGACGGAGGGTGCGAATTGTTGAAATCAACCTCGCAATTTGTCGGTTGAGTTCTTCGATCTCATCCCGATGGAAGGCCATTTCGGCCTTGAGAGAGATCACCCGCGCAGATAAATCACTATTAGCCATCCTTGCTCTCAGGACTCGTGAGTTTTTGGAAAGAAGGTGGAGAGGCTTGAGAGATTTTTGGTGGTGGTGCATGGAATGAGGCACCACCATGCTTTTAAAGAGACTCCGACCATCGAAAGGGCACGCTTGTATTAATGGGCACCCTTAAACCAACCGACTGTTCTCAGAAATCGAAGAGTTACATGGGAAACTGAAATGTCGTGCGCCATGATGCTAAGCCGCGCGACGTTTTGGGTTTGCATGGATAAAATCTTTTCCTTGAAAATTGTTCAACCCAGCCACCAAAATCCTCTTGGAAACCAAATATTCTAGTCGTCCTCTAGAAAAGCCTATTTGGGATATCGTGCGGGGACTCATAAAAATTTTCGTCTCCCGAAGACTCACCATATTCGCATTCTCTCGCTATTTTCGCCCTCCGAGGGCTTTTCTCGTCTCAATTAAACCTCCCGAAGGCACGTTTCTCTACTTTAGCCCTCCGAGGGCTCGTCTCGTCTCAATTAAACCTCCTGAAGTCACGTCTCGCTACTGTTGCCCTCCGAAGGCTCGTCTCGTCTCAATTAAACCTCTCGAAGGCACGTCTCGCTACTGTCGCCCTCCGACGGCTCGTCTAGTCTCAAATAAACCTCCCGAAGGCACGTCTCGCTACTGTCGCCCTCCGAGGGCTCGTCTCGTCTCAATTAAACCTCCTGAAGGTATGTCTCGCTATTTTTGCCCTTCGAGGGCTCGTCTTGCACATGCAGTTGTTCGCACACAACTCAAACACTCAGCACCACCGGCACTCAATCTTCTCAAAGTTTATTGCATTGGTTTTTGTTATTTGTCCTCCGGGACTCACTTCAATTGTCCTAATTGAACTACGCTGGTCTGATCCTTACAATGGGGTACGTAGGCAGCCCCACGGGCGTGACCACCACCGTCATTTGCTTGCATTTCAATTTTCATGCATTTTTGTCTCCGTTTAAAGACATTGGAGCAACGGATTGGGATGTCTATTCTTTAACCGTCACTTGCGCCAACCGATGCTGTCCGAGTTACGTTAAAGAGGGACTACTGTAGACACCCCATTCGGCCATGGGAGTTCTTTAAATGTCCCGATGATGAAAGAAAGAAACGATACCTTCAAGAGCTTGAATGTAGGACTCCCCTAAAACAAAAGCCCAAAAGCCCAAGAAAAACCTAAAGGCCCTTGATACCACACGGCACACCTCTACACCGCACGGCATAACAAATTTCATTATGCCGCACGAGGTCATGAGGTAAACCGCACGACATTTTGGATAAAGTTCTGACTGGCTCAACTAGCTGTTGGCCACGCCCACTTGAGCCACAACTACAAGTTAGCTCAGCTGAAAAGGCACTTCTGGCCCGCCCAGAGAACACATCTACCATTTGAATTTCAAAATCTTTGGTATTTGCCTATAAATACAACCCTCCACTCAAGAGAAAAAGGGCCCTGAACTCTCTTTCTCTCTCATCATGCTTTCACACCCACTCCTCACTCCTAAGCCTTGAGAAAGTTATTCTAAAAACATTCTCAAGGTCCTTTTCTTTCTCAAAGTCCTCCACATTTCTCCTCATCATTGAAGTTAGTTCTTTTACTCACTTTAAGGTTCCAGCCACCCATTGTATCCATCTATTGCTCACACCCACAACCCTTTTTTCTCAACCGGTATTGCTCGCATTCATCCGTAGCCATCCATTCTCGCCTAAGCTCAAGAACAAAGGTATAAACTAGTTTCCTTAGAATAAGCTTTGCCTTTATCCCTAAGGGAACCTTTCTGCAGTCAGGATCTTCACCTTTTGGTTGGATCTTGACTTAAAACCATTTTCAAAAGTAAGAATAAATCTCTGTGCTGAATATCCTACTCAAATTGTCTGGATCCTAGCTATCCTCTGTCAGGCCTGTTTTATTACTAAAATATCAGGAGTTAGTGCTTTTAAAATAAGACCATATGTACAAGCCATGCTTGGTTTTAGAAATAAGGTTTCTTCGATCATTTCGAGTGATTAGAAGTATTAAAGATGATTTTCGTCCATGGCTTGAAAGAGTGGTATTTTCGGATATGGACCTGTGGTAAAAAACGTTGTTTGTTATTAGTTGGAAACTCCGTGCGTGCTATCTGATATACCGGGCGGTGTTCTGAAACTTTATAATGGCCTGAAAACAAAGAGGATATCCCGCACGGCATATTGTAAAACTGTGCGCAGTATTACAATATGCCGTGCAGAAGGAAACTGAGATCCAGATGCATCATCTTTATCATCCTTGTACAGAATAGCACCACATGCACGTTAACATGATGTATTTCCCACGTCCCTCTCCCCTTTACTTGTTTATTAAAGAGCTTGATTTTCCAAAAGATATTTCAAATCTCCCCCCTTTTGAAAGAGTTTAGTAGAGACCGGTTTTGCCGGGTGAGTGGGGCAAAACCTTTCCCATTCGTAACGTGGCTTCTGAACCCAAAATCTTAACATTTTTGCTAGATCAAAAGCCTTTTTCTCTCAAATAAACTTTCGGTTTCTCGGATCATCCATCTCAAAAATCCGGGTGGTGACTCTTTTTCGAGGGCACGCCGGTACGAGGAGCCCACACATAGCCTCCTTTCCCTAATTCTTTCTTCCAAGAACCATCCACATTTATCTTAAACATCCCATCTGGAGGCCTAATCCACGAGGATGCAGCTCCCTCTCTGTTCGAAACAATGGTCGTAGTATTCAAAGAGTTTGCAGCCAAAAACTCATGGAGATACTCCACTGCCCTCTTGCATACCACCCCAGGCAGAGAGAGCTTATGTTCAAAAACAGCCCCATTTCGATACTTCCAAATATACCACATTAGAACCGCAGCAACCGATAAACACCAATCCTTGTTACTTTGATGCTGCCACCACAATTTCATAGTATTCCAAAAATCAAAAAATGAGTTAACTTATACTGTCCCCATACTTACTTTTAAAGGCGATAAATGCCATGCATGAACAGCTAGAGGGCAAATACAAAATAGGTGAACAATAGATTCTTGGGCAAAACCACAAACCTGACAGCTAGAATCATCTAACACCCTCCTTCGATGCAAGGCTTTTCTAGTTGGGAGAATCTCATGGCAGCACTTCCATAAAAAATGCTTATTTTATTGGGGATATTGAGCCCCTAAATAGATTTCCATTGTGCCTCATTCCCAGCCATCAATTTGTTCCCCTCTTCCTCTCCATTTCCCATAATCCTTCGATTCTTCAAATTTAGAAAGAGCGTGCGTATTAGTAGTTAGTTTATACTTGCTGTGTTTGGTAGTTGATATGAGTACATAAGAATGATGAATAATAAAATAATGACTAATTACTTGATTTTCCTTATGTAGCATTACTCTCTTTTGTTCTAATCAGATCAACTCTATTCAGATGTAGTATCACTTTCATTCCTTTCATAGAGATCATTTGCCCGCATACGACAAGAAGTTTCCCTTTCAATTTTTAAGCCAACTATTTCATTACACTCACTAATCAAATTTAAGTGAGAGCAACCCTCTAGAGTTTTATTGATCAGCAACCACATTTCATTATCTTTTTTCATAAAACATATAAAATCAATCACATGTTCTTTCAGCTTCTCAAATAAGCTCCCTCAATAGCTATTAACTAAAGCATTTGATTTATCGCTACGCCATCCACTACTAAGAGCAAAAAACAGTTCATTAACAACAATGCTTCTCATTCCCTCTCCTTTGCAAATAGTGTTCAAACTACGATACATGGTCTGTAATTTCCATGGCCAACATACAACGAACGATGAATGCTCCTTTTACAACCTAGAATCCACGAAAACAAATCAATAATCATTCAAGGTTCAACTAGATAAATTTCAGTACTCCGCTTCGGATTTTGTATTTATTTATTGACCTGTTCATAACAACAGATGTATTCCTTCAAATGCAACGAAAACATTAAACTCATTACAAATTACTCTTAAAGCTTAACCTTTTTTTTTTTTTTGATCTGCTTAAAGCTTAACCTTGCCCTCTAATTAAACCTATTCTAAAGAACCAAACACTTTCTCCAACTAATAAAAACATAAAGGGTTATTTACCGAGACACCCCTCAACATTTACCTGTATTTCACGGACATCCCCTCCACGAATTTTCACCACGGGCAGATCCCCTCATTAAAGTTTTTGTTTAAGGGACCTAACGCCATTGGATGGGATGGATAAAAAGACGATTTTGCCCCATATACACACATATATATATATATATATATTTATATATATATATCCACACACACACACACACACCCACAACAGTCATTCCACACTTCGCCAGAGAAGATGATCGGGGTACAGCGCGTGAACAGTATGTGCCACGAGTAGATCTCACTCTCTCCACACGCGCCACCGTTGTCCGACGCGTGCGATCTCCTCTTGGCACCACCGGCGACGTTCTGACCGCCGTTGTGACCATCTTGAAGAGGCGACAGTGTTCAATCCTAGTTTCCGAGCAACCACGGCCATGGGCTTTGCAAAAACGTAACTCGTCGTCACTACTCCACCGCCTTTGACCGGCGATTTCCACCACCTCTGAGCACCTCCGGCAAGGTTCCGACCACCGTTGTGATCGTCTTGAGGAGGCAAACAAAGCCCAATGCTCAATCCTCGTTTCCGAGCAACCACGGCCATGAGCTTTGCCAAATCGTACCTCGCCACCACTCAGCCGCCTTTGACCGGCGATTGCCGCCACCTCTGAGCTCCTCTGCCGATGTGCTACCCATATCCGCTCTCGTCTCGACGAGGCGAACACAGCCCTGTGCTCAAAACCTCCGTTCAACCACTCTTGCTCTAGCTCCAGTAAACTATACCGCCACCTCCGCCTGCCGTGTTCAAACAGTCCGTGCGCCTTCCTCCGGTGACGAAACTTGACCCCGTCACCGCCACTGAGCTCGTCTCAGTGGGATGCACAAGACCCACTGGTCAAAATTGAGTTTCGACACCTCGATTCGGACTAGCCCATGAGCAGTACAACAATGGAGTTTCCGTGGTGTAGAGGATGACGGAGGTGTTTGGGGGCAATATTGGATGACGGAGGTGTTTGGGTTTGGAGGTGTTGGGATAGGTTTGGATTTTGAGACGTGAATTGCAGCAGAGGTTGGTGGTGGTCTGTGGTGGTCGGTGTTGGGAGGAAGGAAGGATTGAGGGAAGAGAGGAAACATGGTTGAAGGTAATATTGGAACATTTTATTACTTTTGAAATAATTTTAGTACAAAACTGGACGGAACTTTAACGGAAGGGGTGTATGGGACCAAAAAACTTTAATGAGGGGATCTCGCCGTAGCGAGAATTTGTGGAGGGGGGTGTCCATGAAAAATGAGTAAACGTTAAGGGGTGTGTAGGTAATGAACCATTTTCTACTATTGAAATTTCACAAAAAAGTCTGGAAATTGGATTGCATAGCTTGAGTTCTCTCCCCTGCATGCATGGTAAATTCCTGATCCAAACTTCTCAACAACAAAAACAATTATGATTATATAATGAAAAGTTATAGACCATCCAAACCTGTTTTTAAAAACTTGAAGAATACAAGCCAACTTCTGGAGCTTTTGATGTCAAATGGAAGTTGGAAAACAGCTTACTGCATAATTTTTTTTCTCTTTTTTTTTTTCCCTCTACATTTCCTGGAAACTCCAGCTATGACGCCAAACAAGTACAGAAGATTTGCTCCACCTATCACCCCAAGATTTGCAAAAGATCTTAACATAAAAAGCTTCACCCATGACGCCAAGACTTGAAGAAAATTTTCAGAAGATTTGCCAAAATCTTCTCATTCAATGTGCTGGGGAATAGTTTGGAGTTTTACCCCTGCCCAACAGGGGAGTTTTATTCTCCTAGATTGTGATTGTGATTCTCTCTTAAAATGCACCCATGCCTTTACCCAACTAACCCCACGCTAAAGACAAAAAACGTAGGAAACAATGAACCAAAAAAGGATATGGAGGGAACCTTCAAAAGTTAGAAAACCTCTTAAAGTAATTTGAAAAAAACTAAACATCATAGTTCCTATGAAACTACCAAAGTACCCTCTCCACAGCCAGCAATTCAAGCCATCCAACTGGGACACTAAAGGAAGGCAAATGAGGGTGTTTTTGGAAGACCATGCAAAGATGGTCGTCCCTTACATGCCCAAAAGAGGCCAATCCTCCTTTAGGCCAAGCAAGCATGGATAAGTTTTCGAAAACTCTCTTTCATAGATGATTTTTTTTTTTTGCCAAAGGTTAGGATAGTATCATTGATAGAAAAAAGTAACCAATACATCAAAGGGGGGCCGTCGTCCTTATAAAGAGGAACAAAAAGCCAAGGGGGGGAACAAAATTCCCAAGTACGAATTTCACTCCCTCTCACTGCATTCTTGGCCACAACGTGCACCACAGAATTGCCACTTTTCCTCACAAAGCTCACCTTCAATTCTTCAAAACTAGTCCTCAATCTTTTCACATCTGAAATAATCACACCAACTGACGAATTCGACTCTTCCTTTTTCTGGATCAGATTAACAATTTGCTGCGAATTACCTTCCAACTGAATTCGCGTAAACCCAAGCTCTTGCGCAAAGAGGAGGCCCTCTCTCGCTGCCATACCTTCTGCCACCAAAGGATGCACCAAATATTCAACATTAACTGCTCGAGCCGCTCGAAATGTTCCATTTTCATCTCGAACAACCAATCCCAGACCACTCTTTTTTCCCCGAACGTCCACTCCCCCGTCGAAGTTGATCTTGATCCATCCACTTTCAGGTTGCTTCCACGTTATTAATTGGCACCCTGGAGGTTGAGATATGTGATCATTCTTGATTCCATCTAATCTCCCATTGGCTGCTAAAAAATCAGATGCCTCACGTATTGCCTCACTGCATGCCAAATCTGGCCTCCAAGTTTTGTCATTAAAAACCAAATCATTCCTGCACTTCCAAACCTTCCAGATTATAGCTCCCACAGCAGCCCAAACCCCCTTGTGTTCCCTCATTCCTTTCCACCTTTCTAGAAGGTTGTCCCACCAGTCCATCATCGAATCCCCGAGAACAAATTCCATGTTCACTCCTAAGGGGGACATACGCCACACAATCTGAGCAAAAGGGCACCTAGCAATCAAATGCAACACTGATTCTCTATCTTCCTTGCACACCGGACACAGCACATCACTGACCAACTTTCTTCGAGCAAGAATGTCTTTTACTGGAACAATATCGTGAAGGCATTTCCACAAAACTTGTTTCACTTTCCCTTGGCACGGGAGTGCCCACACGCTTTTCCAAATATCCTTTTGTCGTTCTCTATTGCTCCCTTCACCTTCTAATCTTGTACCCAATTGTCCCCTTTTTCGAATAGCCAACGTAGCCTCGTAGCCCGACTTGACATTGTAACAACCGTTACCACTATAATGCCAAATCAATTTATCATTAATCTCAAATCTTGGTAAAGGGATCCCAAGAATCGTTTTTGCATCATCGGTATGGAAGGCCTGTCGTACCACTTCCTCCTTCCATTTATTCCTGCTAGCCTCAATAAACTGACCCACCTTGAACTCTTTAGCAAAATCAGCAATCCATGTTGGTTTAAGACCTCCATCCCTAGGAATCCATGGATCATTTGCTGCTGAAATTTTTTCACCATTCCCTACTCTCCACTTAGCACCCTCCTCCAATACGCTTCTTCCTTCCAGAATACTCTTCCAAGTCCAAGAAGCATTGGACTTCGCTGACGCTTTCATAAAGTGACATCTCAGATAATACTTGGCTTTTAGAACTCTATGCAACAAAGAATCCCCACCATTCATCAACCTCCAACCCTGCTTTGCTAACATCGCAAGATTGTAACATCTGAGATCTTTAAACCCCATCCCTCCATCATGCTTCTTATTTGAAAGTTTGTCCCAAGATAACCACTGGATTTTTTTCTCTTGACCCTTTGAACCCCACCAAAACTTGGCCATCATTGCATTCAACTCATTGCATAACTTGGCTGGGAGTTTCACACAAGACATGGAATAGCTTGGAAGGGCCATGGCAACTAATTTAAGCATCACTTGTTTGCCTGCTAGATTAAGGAAAACCTCATTCCAACCTTCTGTCTTCCTTTGCAATCCATCCTTCATAAAAGAGAAGATTTTGTACCTTGTTTGACTGAGATCCGTTGGAAGACCCAAATAATTCCCAAGGCTAGAATCTCTTCTAATTCCCAACAGTTGACTTAAGCTGTCCCGAGCTGCGATAGAAGTGTTCGAGCTGAAAAAATAGCAAGATTTCCCGTAATTTATAAGCTGACCCGATGCCTTCCCATACATCTCTAGAATCTGCTTAATGTGAGTAATCCCCTATGAAGAAGCTTCCCCGAACAAAAGAGTGTCATCTGCAAAGAACAAGTGACTAACAGACGAACCATTTCTGCAGATACTAACCCCTTTGATACTTCGATTAATTTTGCCTTGCTGCAAAAGGACAGAAAACCCTTCTCCACATAACAAAAATAAGAAAGAAGATAAAGGGTCCCCTTGTCTCAACCCCCTTGAAGGTTGAACAAAGCCAAAAATTTGTCCATCTATCAAAAAAGAATACGAAACCGTTGACAAACACTCCATAATCGACCCTGCCCACTTTGGATGAAAACCCATCTTTAACATGATTTTCTCCACAAAAATCCACTCCACCCTATCATATGCTTTACTCATATCAAGCTTGATAGCCACATTATACTTTCTACCAAATCTACAATTTTTAAGATGATGGATAAGCTCTTGCCCGATTAGGATGTTGTCTGAAATAACCCTCCTCGGAACAACAGCAGATTGATTAGGAGAGACCAAATCAGGCAACATTCTACAAAGACGGTTAGCAAGAACCTTAGCTAAGATCTTGTACGCCACATTACAAAGACTAATTGGTCTAAGCTGGGTCATATTAACAGGGCATTGTACCTTAGGAATTAAAACAACATGGGTATGATTCATACCTCTAAGGAGTTTCCTTGAATACATAAAGCTACGGATAGCATCAATCAGATCCCTCCCCACCACCTCCCAGTACTTCTGAAAAAATCCAGCAGTCATGCCATCCGGACCAGGTGACTTCACCGACTCCATCTAGAAAAGAGCTGAACGAACCTCAGTCATGGATACTGGCCTTAAGAGTCTCTTGTTCATGTCATCTGTAATCTTCTCTTGAACCCCTGCAATCACCTCCTCCACCAGAGAAGGATTGGAAGAAGAAAAAATATTCTGAAAATAATCAGCTACAATTTCTGCCACCTCAAAATCCTGCTCTCTCCAAATTCCGTTTTTATCCTCCAACCCATGAATCTTATTCATCGCTCTCCGTTGGACAGTCTTGGCACTTGTATTTTTATCGCCTAATTTCAGCCAGGAAACTCTGGATTTGGCCCTCCAATACTCCTCCTCCTCCCTGCTAGCCATCCTCATCCCCCCCTCAATCATTTTATACGCTTCCGCGTTGAAATCTGTCTTTTCATTCTCCTGTTCCAACTGATCTTGGAGCTCATTCATCTTAGCTTTTGAGTTCAAATTCCTACTAGCTCTCCATCTTCGCAATTTCTTACGACAAAGCCGGATTTTCTGTTGGATACGGAACCACCTTGAGCCAACAAATCTCTCTTCCCAGCAAGTTTTAACAATAGAATTGCACTCATCTTTATCTGACCATCTCGAGTCAAAGATAAAGCAAGGAATTTTCCTCTTAATAGTCATTCCATACCGTAGTAGGATTGGGCAGTGATCAGATCCTCCTGGTTTGAGATGGAGAAGAGCCCCGTTAGGAAAGTCTACCCGCCAACGAGGATTTACCACTGCCCTGTCCAGCCGCATATGGATATTATCTCGCCCACCCCTCTTGTTGTTCCAAGTGAACGGATAACCCACATAACCCACATCGATTATATCGTTGTCATCGATAAAATTCCTGAAATCTTGCATCTCCCATCCCTCCTTATCCCTCCCTCCTGATTTCTCCTCGTTGAACAAAATATCGTTGAAGTCCCCCGCAATCACACATGGTCCTTGGTCATTTCCAAGTTTTGATGCAATGTGTCTCCACAACTCTCTTCTCGTTAATTGCTCTGTACTTGCATAAACCCCGATCACTCTACTACATTGGCCTCGCAAATCAGTCACCCGAGCATCGATAATGCCCCTATGCAGTTCTAGCACCTCCACTTTAACACCGGGTTTCACCAACAAGCACTCCCCCGCCCCCCCCCCCCCCCCCCCCCCCCCCCACCCCCGAGATTCCCACCGGCTCCACAGTAACCAAATTCTCCATTTGCACCACTTTTTTTTAACTTTTCTAATTTTTTTCGTTTATTCTTCGTTTCCGCAAGGAAAACCACATCCGGGGAATAGAAGTTGCAGACCTCCTTCAACTGTCGAACTGTCAAGGGGTTCCTCACTCCCTTACAATTCCAAAATAGTGCATTCATTGGGGGGTAGGGGGCCATTTGAGGCTGGCCACCCCTACCCTAGCAACCGACGAATTGATGTCGCACAACGCAAGCCTTTTTTCCCCGCCATGGGATTCCATAGCCTCTGACTGTGCTCCTATTGCAGATTGTATCCCAGACTGCTCCCTCCTCTTGCCCAGAACACTATTATTCTCTTTCCCCGACTTTTTAATATTTGGGCCAATTTGTGTCAGAGTCCTCTTACCCGCCTTACGCCTTGAAGTTCTGCCCGAAGATGAGTTTAGCACCTTGGAATTGTCAACCCCAAAAAAGAGTGGAATGGCAAGTCCAAGATCTGCCTCCCCAAAAGACTATGAAACCTCCACCTCCTTCAGATTAATATCAGTCCCAATTAAAGAAGACATATCCCCGTCAGCAAAAGAATTATTAAGGCCCACAAGGTTTGTAACGACCCTGATTTTTGGTCGTTAAAAATTTCGTTAAATATTTGAATTTTATTTTTATTACTTGGATTTACTTTTAAATTTCTATAGTTTGTCAAAATTACATTTTTGCCCCTTGAAATTTCGTTTCTTGTACTTTAGCCCCACTTAGCAAGCCTAGTTAGCTTCTAACCATCCGGTTGGAGGAACTAAACTAGAAAGCCATCTAGTCACTTTTCCCTAACCTCAAATGGACCGTTTTGCCCTCGTAAACCTTTTAAACCTTTTTAACCCTAAAATTCTTGAAGTACCATTAATTATTTTGTATTAGGGTTTTGATCTTCCTAGATCACATGATACATATGTTTATATTATTTTAGTACATGGTAGACTAGAATAAAGCCTAAAGTATACATGTGACTATTTATTTGTTTGGTAGAAACCTTAGCCCTTAAGTCTTTTTGTTCCTAGTACAAAGTACTTATTATTCTTTCTTGTACATTATATATATATATATATGTAGTGTACTTGAGAGAGAGAGAGGAGAGAGAGGCCGAGAGAGGGAGGGGAGAGAGAGAGATTTTCGGCCAAGAAGGGAGGGAGAGAGAGAGAGAGAGATTTTCGGCCAAGAAGGGAGGGAGAGAGAGAGAGAGAGAGAGAGAGGAAGGAAGAGAGAAAGAAATAGGATTGTACCTTCCTTGATCTTTTTGTACTTCATATCCTTGGTGAATATTCTTCCTAGCCAAAGACTTAATCTCCATTGTCCTTCCATGATTTGTTCACACTAGAATCTTGTACAATTAATCTTGTTCACACCTCCTTGCCCACCAAGTCTTGCAAGAATCACAATCTAGCCATGCAAGCCTAAAGATTTGCCCTTGATCTTTCTAGGATTCTTTGACAAGTGTCAAAGTGAGACTTAGAGAGAGAGAGAGAGGAGAGAGAGCCAAGGTTTGCCTATAAATAGGAGGCCATTCCAAGCATTTCAACTCACCCCTTCAAGCATTTGCTCTTTCTTCTCTCTAGAAACAATTTCTGATTTTCCAGGCAGCCTACTGCCCCTTCGAAAATCCTCAGTTTTCTCCTTCTTAGAGTATTTTTTAGAACCAACTTCCTTCAGGAAAGTTGTAGAGAATTTCGAGATCTTCAAGTTAGACCCAAGAACCACCTCAATCGGTGAAGAAATGACAAAGATATTGTCATTCAAAGTTCAGTAAAAATCTCGGATTTCTTTTTCCAGACAGCTTACTGTCTCTTCCTTTATCACTATTTTTCTCCTACTTAGAGTGGTTTCTAGGATCAACTTTCTTTACGAAAGTTGTAGAGAATTTCTTGAGCTTCGATTTGGACCCAAGAAAAAGCATACTTGGCCAAAGATTGACCGAGTTACTGCCATCCGAAGTTCGGGCCAGATTCGCGAGTTTCATCACCCGTGGATTTTCCAAATAGCTTACTCGGCCCTGACTAGTTTTGGATCAAGGTAGGATACTTTTACCCTATCCATACGTATATGTAAGATCTCGTTATCTTCCGTTTCAAAGAAAGTGATCTTTATTTACTTTTCATTTCAAGTACTCGTATTTTGATCTTTCGGAAAGTTATGAACTTGAATACACGAATTGTTGCATTACTTGTGGTTGTTGATAAAGCATAAGTGATTTATCACTCCAAGGGCGTCCGTACATGTGGCGTTATGCTTTAAGTGATGATTTGAGCATGTTAATTATAGAGTTGGATGATCTTGTCTGTTTACAAGGAATGATTTATGTTTACCTTTGTCCTGCCTCGGAGTCTTGCATGTAAACGAGACACGAGAACCGAGAAAGTAGAAACATGGTACCTAGGGTGTGTTTGACAAAGAACGATGAGTTTTCCGAGGAAAAAGATATTTTAGAAACTACATAATGACCATTTCGAGGGCATTATGTGTGTGTGTGCGCTCCAATGGGAATCCGGAATAGCGGAACCATTGTGAGGTTGTGTGTGTGCGTTCCCATGGGATCCCGGATCAGCGGAACCATGGTGAGGTATTAGCTTGGTTATCCGCGGAGAGGAGCCAATGCAATTGTGTGCCAATGGGAACCCGGCGCGGCGGAACCATTATGAGGATACTCGGGAACCCGGCACGGCGGAACCGAGGTTGGGTGTGTGTAGCTTGGTTATCCGCGTTACGAAGCCAATGCAAAAGATTTTGAAAGGCTTGGTTATCTGCGGTACGGAGCCAATGCAAATGATTTTGAAAGGTTGGTTTTGTAAGTGAAAATGATTGACACGGTCTACGATGAGTCGCGTAGGAGAAACACGACAATCTTGGACACCAACGATAGTAGATTGATGAATGAGAGTGTGTGATTGTTAGCGTTGTTGTAAATGTTTTCCTGTTGTAAGGTTGGTTGGGTAAGAATTTCCTATTGAGCGTTATAGCTCACGGTGTTACCTTGTGGTGACCCTGGCATATTATATCGGTGGCGACGCTGGTATAATGTGTCAGTCCTTGTAGATGATCAAGATGAACAGTACACTTGGAGGCCTTCGGAACTGAGGAGCTTGCCAGAAGGAAGGAGCAAGCGGAGCAGTAGTTAGGAGCCTTAGTTCTCCTTTGTTGATTATATGTACCCTTTTGAAGTATTTATGATGTAATAAACTCTCTTTATTATGTAATAAATGCCTCATTAACGTACCCAAAATTCGGGGCGTTACAAGGTTGGCCTCAATCGGCTGATGAAGCTCCTTCTCAATAAACGGACTCTGCTGAATAGCGGGCCCAAGCCCAGAAACTCCTTTACAAGGCCCAGTACTAGCAGCAACTTCCATAGCATCCAAATTAGGCGTATAAGCCTGATCCTTTGCTTTATTAGGGGACTTATCTGGAAAGGGAATTAAATCCCCCAATCTGCTCTCCTTTCCGTTGATTGTGATCCGAAGCACTATCCTTGATTTCAATCAAACCCGATTTATTCCCAGAGTTCGAGATTAGCGCACCTTCCATATCTTCTAAAATTTTGAAATTTCCCTCTTTCGTCGGACCGGAACGAGAAGCTGTACGGTGGAAAGATTCTCCAGTGAGACCATTCCCACCAACAATCCATCTCGAATTTGACTACGACCTCCCACCAACCGCTACACCCCCTCTCGCCTTCATCCAAGGCCCAAATTTTCCATCTTTCACAACCCCATTCTCTACATCAGAGATCTTCACCCCACACTCTCCTTGATCATGGAGAAGACTTCCACAATAGAAGTAGAAGCTATTCAATCGCTCAAATTTGTAATCCACCCAGAACTTAGATCCATTGCCAAGAGCAATGAAACCACCATGTTTCAGTGGTTTGTCCATTGCTATCCCAACCCAACTTGAATTTAATTGCTAATTTTAGGATTGATGGTGGGGAAGAAATTAATTTGGACACAGAAAATGACTTAGTTACAAACTTCTACTCTTATTAAATTGCCCAAAATCTATTAAATACACTTTCACACACAAACTCTCAAATCTAAACTACAGACCCACTAGTTGGGGGAAACACCCTATCCTTATGGGATTCCAAATATATATATATATATATATATATCTCTCTCTCTCTCTCTCTCTCGCTCTTGTTGGGAGTCTGATCTGCCTGAGGTCTTCCGTGTGCGCACAAGCCCAATTCGTTGGGGAGTATCCACAAAGTCCACGCCACATCGCTTGAACCCAATATACATTGAATGACCCATATCCACTTAAAAGGCTAAGCCTTGTAAGTGATGAGCCATCCAATTGTATATTAAGGTCCAACTCTTTTTCTATTTATCCAATGTGAGACTCTCAATCTTTCACACATGTTCCCAACAAATCTCCCCCTCATGTGTGAACCATCCATTGGGCTAGCTCCCCCTCGATTTGATCCTCTTGACTCCCCCTTGATCCATGATCTTTATTCTCCAACACTGATTTAACCCCGGACTTCACCGCACCTACTCCATCGATCGAGAGCCAACCCCTTAACTCCATCGAGAGCCTCCATGCAGTGCTTCGCCTGCATCCTTGCTCCATTGAGAGCATCTTTCGTGTGTGCGCAGGCCCAAGCCGTTGGGGAATATACACAAAGTCCACACCACATCGCCTGAACCCAATATACATTGAATGACCCATATCCACTTAAAAGGCTAAGCCTTGTAAGTGGTGAGCCATCCAATTGTATATTAAGGTCCAACTCTTTTTTTATTTATCCGATGTGAGATTCTCAATCTTTCACACATGTTCCCAATATCTCTCTCTCTTTCTCTCTCTCTCTCTCTCTCTCTCACACACACACACACACACACACACACACACCTTCCCGTAATACATAAAGACACATTTATTTATAGAACCAAATACAAACAAAAATCACAAAGCACCTCAACCACCTAACAACTCATTTATCCAACTCCATCAACCCATTGTACCGTCACCATTTAACATACCTTGACCTACAACACCAATTACACTCAACCGTTTAACATACTTTGGCCTACGGCACCAATTACACTCAATCAAGCTTAGCTAATCAGTTTAACAATATAGTATTATGCAATGAAGCCACATGGACAATTGTCTTGACTCTTTGCAATGGTTTTTAGGTTGAAAAATGTATAGCAGACATCTTCTTTAATTTCCATAAGGTTCTTGCTCTGACAACATCTGCATTTTTGGTGTCCCCTTGGATTTGAAGAAGATGTGTATACTTGAATGGCGCCCCATTGATACACCCGAGTATTTCATCTTCTTGAGGTTCACAAAGGGATCGAACTATATCACAACTTGTACATTCTCTTTTATATTCTAGGATCATGCTTGAAATTTGATGGTTCTTCAAAAACCCTTCTGGCACAGTCTGAGTTTTAAAAAAAAAAAAAAACCATGAAATTTAGCTACAATATTTAGGGTAGAACTTTCACTAAACACCAGACACACACACACACGACATTGGAGAGGATGACGTATGCTGAAAACGTAGTGGGATACTGTGAATCATTAGCACAGTGGATTTGCACCAAATGCTATAACCAAATCCAAACCAAAGAGTGCCTTAAGTAGATCCAATCAATTGGAATCGGATAAAATGTTAGTATAATACTTTATAAAACCATAATAAATTTTTCTTGGCATATATATATATATATGTATGTATGTATGAAAATCAAGGTCGGATATTTTTACCTCGAGAATCCATTTGACGTACTTAACGTTGTTTACGTGATAGTTCACATCCAAGTCACTCCACATGGGCTGCAAATAATTAGATCGAGTTTGAATATAAATATGTATCTCTCGTACGTTTAACTAGCTAGCAATTAAAATGCTAAATTTCAAATCCAACAATTAATATGATCAACTACTACTACTATTCTTCTTCTTCTTATATATAATGAAGAATCTATCTACATTAATTAGTATTACCTTTAAATCGGACGTTACATATTTGGCCTTATCATTCAGCTTTTCAATCCTTTCCTTGAAATTTTCTTTGAGTACTTGCTTTTCACAGAAAAATGTGGAAAGCTCATCCCTAACCTCTTCTGGCATCTTGGAAACCCGCCTGGTTTGCTTGTTCATCGCTACCAAAGTGCTGTTTCAGATTTTAAGTTTTTAATTAATTAATTGCAATTAATGATATAAGGTTGTGTTCATTTCAATCCAGATTAATTCACATGCATGGGAAGAAAACAACCTCGACCAAAACACAAAATTAAAAAACCCTTGCAACCACCAAAACACAAATTGAAAAAGCAACCAAAACGCCTACGCATGCATCCAAATTAAGTCATTTTAGCAAACAATATGATAAAAAAAAAAAAAAAACAACCTCGACCAAAACACAAAATTAAAAAACCCTTGCAACCACCAAAACACAAATTGAAAAAGCAACCAAAACGCCTACGCATGCATCCAAATTAAGTCATTTTAGCAAACAATATGATAAAATAAAAAAATAAAAAAAAACAACCTTGACCAAATTCCACTCCCAAATACTTGTATTTGCTTATGCGCGTGTCATGGAAAAGTGAAGAGAAATTTGAAGGAGGAGGATAAATTGCTTGAATTGAAGACCAAATTAACTAAATTTATTTCAGTTTTTAGAGATGATTTTAGTGTGTGTGTGTGTATATATCATACATATTTTAAAAAGAATCAAAAGGGAGAAAGCCTACTCATCCATCAGCAAAGCAAATCACTTCACATTCTGACTTGGAAATGGCAAACTCTTTTTTAAAGTCCTTATAATTGGTACCAAAACGAGAAAAGACCCCTAAAATGTACATTCTCAAAGCGCCTGCAACTTGAACTTTAGTCCAAGGCCGGCAGGAATGTTTATAAGCTCGGTCCGCTTGGATCCAAATGAGGGGGCTAAGAAATATATATGTACCTGGTTGCAACGGCAAAAACCACACCTGAAGCCAGGTCTCGGAGAACCCAATCTCGTCGTATTCCATTTCTTCCTGAGGCTGCAATCCATGTCTCAATTTCTATTACTTCGCCCCTGAGAAATTATCCATCTGAGTTAGGATTTTCCCTATCGAAAAGTCTATGTTCACAAACTTTCATCCAGATAATAATGCATTTAGAACCGTTCAATTAATGCACGTGAATTCCTCATTATTATAAGGTCAATTCTAATCGGTGCCCCTGGGGCACAACTTTAAGCATATTAAATGAGCTAAAAGTTGGTATGCACCATTCTAACTTGAAAGAATAATTAATGACGTAAATTGATAAATTAAGAGTTATTCAATTACTGTCATTAATGATCGTAGTAGTATCAAATAGGGTCAAATCTACCCCTGTATCAAATTTAACTGGAGTATCTCTGTATTACTTATGTAGTTTGGATATATAAAAAATTCATAACTATTAACTACTCCATGTTTTATGCTTGCTTTATACGGTTACGTTAAAATAATTTCTGACAGAAATTTTTGTGGGTACGTAAATTACAATTGAATGTATTGGTAGGCAATTATTTTGTAATGAACTGATTTTTATAGGTTGTAAAATTCGTTGTTAGTAAGTGTAAGGGTTCGAAATATCAGGACCTAGTCTGTGTGTGGTAGGGTTACTTCCTGCTCCGCTTTCGCCGTTCAACCTGCAACAAGTCACTAGGGCTTGGGCTGCCCAGTGACCCTCCGACGATCAAGTTAGATCTTAGGGGTGAAGTTCAGGTCTAGGATTAGGGAAGAATGGCATACCTCTCATAATGAGCATCCCTTCATATTTATAGACCTAGGTTTACTTGGCCTTCAAGCCAACGCGTGGAGGTCACGCTCCGGTAACCGCTTCGGGTGACGTCATTCATGACGGAGGGAATAAAGCGGTTACGGAGCACATGACCTGATCCAAATGATTGTTGCTGTAGTGGATCTGACGTGGGACCCGTGCATCGTAACTTCCTTGCTCTGATGCCGTGGATAGCACTGAAACCGAAGCATGTACCCGGACATGGTACCGAACCCAAGATCAGAAGCAAACGACTCCCTTCGGGTCAACAACCGAACTTGGGAAGACATCGGCTCGTACGCACGGATCGGTTACCGATATGATAACCGAGGCCACCACAATAGCCCCTCAAGTCCCTGGAGCTCCACGCTTCTGCTCTAGGGTCTTGATTCTTTCGCGAGCCAATATGCCCCGAGCCTCCTCGAAGAGGGGCCACCGAGGAATGAGGACATCTCGGTAGCTTCCACTCCAGCTGTTTCTGACAAAAAAATCCACGTGTCGACGCCACCGAGATGACAGAGGGCAAAAGCTGCCTCGGCACGTGCCGTGTCAGTTTATTGGTACGAAACGTCACTCCGGGGACACGCGTCATTAGGCCAGTGGCTCAGCCATACGGCGCCTTCACCTCGGTGCAGAGCCCTATGTGATGGCCGTCCGATGAGGGCACGTGTCAGAAATCCTACAACTCGGCGCACGACGCTTCGTTTCCCGCGCAATGCCTCGCTAGCCTTGATATAAATAAGGGAGAGGGAGGAGGAGCAGCCACTCTTCTCTCTGCTCTGAAGTTGAACCGCCGCCGCCGTCTGCCTCCACCATTCAACCACAATTTTGATCGCTTTGGACGCAGATCACCGCGCGGATTTGAGGTACGTTGATCTTCTTAGTTTGATCTTCATGCTGTGATCACTTTCTTTGACTCTTTTGTCGTTCCTAGCACGTTTTAGAGTCGAACCTCCACTCGCCGCCTCTGGTTCGCGGCAGCGCTGGGAATCTCCAACGCTGTTCGTGCTGCGACCGAGGCGTAAATTCTTCCCGAGGGCTATCTTCATCCGGAGACTTTTAGGATTTGGATCAGTTCCAAAAGGGGGGACCCCTTCGAAGAGGGTACCCTGAACTTAACCGAGACCAATAGATTCCGAGGAGTAATGACCATTCTGTCCCGAGCGTTAGGTCCTCTTGCTTTTCCCTGGGCACATAGCTAACGGGTTTTTACACATCTTCTTTCTTTGTTAGGTAGGGTGAATGGTCATTGAGCTCTCATCGGGCAGTTCCAGTAGCTCGGTTCCTTCTGCTAATCTTGAAGAGATATTTGCGGAGACACAGTCCCGAGCCTTCTACCAAATCCCTATTGACTCAATCAAACCCCACGACCCTCCGACAGCTCCGCAGCGGAAGACAACCTTTGACCCGAGAATGACGGAACCTAGCACCTCGGATCACGGATCGGGGCCCTTCGCCGATGCCCCAAAAGAGGTTCGGGGACGAAGGAGGCTGATGAGGCCTTGTCCCTATAGGAACCAATATTTTGATGGGACGTCGGCCGCCTACGCGGAATTCAAACGGGTTTATAGCGTGCCACATGACGTCGAGGTACGGCTGCTCCTGAACAACGATCCCAGGGATCTCCCCCACCGAGAAGGGCACTGATCTTCCCCTTGATGGCCATAACCGAGGGAGGGATTAGATTCCCTCTTCATCAATTCATCAGACGAGTCCTCTGAACCCTCAACCTTACCTCCTCCCAACTCACGTTAAATTCGTATAGAATTATTACCAGTGCCATAGAGCTGAGGAGGCAATATAATCTTACCTTGGGATGGAGGAGCTCTTCGGGGTTTACTCGCTCGGGGTCAACTATGAACACCAATGGTATTACTTATCTTGTCGCTCCGGCTATGACACATTTTTGATCGACCATCTGCCCGACTCCGAGGAATGGGCCGGCGTCTATGTTTCGGTCACCGGGAACTTTATGTTCAGTCCCGAGGAGAGAGCAGATACAACCACCACCATTCCATTTGAGAACGGATCCCCTGGTCGGTTAAACCCTTCCCCTCGGTACATTTCTTAAATACATCCATGTTTTGCCTGTTGTATTGATTTCTCTTTCTTTGGTGTTTTGCTCTTGGAGCTGAGGGAGTTGTTGCAGGGCTTCGGGAAAGAGCCGTTCAGGCCCGAATCACAGCTGCTTTTGCAATCCCTCTCGCCAACCGATACGCTCCTGACCTGCTCGGTTACGTTGCCTCCTACACCAGCTTTTTAAAGAAGAAACCGAGGCAGCAGGGCATTCCAAGAGCAAGGCGGGGGCGAGGTAGAGGCAGAGGAAAAGGTGAGGGAAGGGGCGTCGGTAGAGCCCGAGCTCCAGAGAACGAGGGGAGCAACTCCGGTCCCCAGGGCGTAATCCGGGAGGCAATTGACTGAGAGACGCCAGAAAGGACAGGACTCAGTGGTGAAATGAGCGGCCGGGGGAGAGAAGTCTTGAACCTACGGCGCCAGAGGCCAGCCGGGCGTGGGACTGGTGTCGTCACCGGTTCACCGGGGGCGGGACCTTCAAAGGTCGATCCGACCTCCCCGTGCGAGCCCCCGGAGAAAAGGGCTCGGCTGGAGGAGGGTGATGGGGGTCGGGATAAGGATCCCGAAACCATCCTGATCCCTGAAGAGGATGAGGAGGAGCGGACAGGGGGAACCGGCGAGGAGGATGAGGCTGGCACAAGGGTCCGAGCGCGGGACCTGCCTTGGGCCCCGGAGTTCCACCACTATGCTGGCCGCCAGATCCACCACGCCGACAGCGTTTCCAACCTCGGGACGGTGTTCGGTGTGATGCGGGCCTATATATTGCCGAGGGACGCTTGAGCAATGAAGGGCTGTACCGAGGACCTCACTGGGGAGATCGTACAGGCTCTCCTGAATGTAAGTAACCGTTTCGCACTTTGCTTGTTTGAATATTTTGCGCCTTGTGAATACCTTGGTTTTCCTTTATTGGCAAGCTGGCGCTCGGGCTTTGGCGGTCAACGACCGATACAAAGCTCAGGAGGGGGAGATTGAAGAGCTAAAACGGGCCCTTGCTGGGAAAGAGGTTAACCTGAAGGCAGCTCGGGCATCGTGCGACCTCTACTTGGCCGACTTCCAAAGGAGTGATGGGGAGCGAGTACTCGCCGAGGCTCGAGCTCCCAAGGCCGAGGAGGACGCAAAAACTTTGAGGGTCACCCGTGCCCGAGAGGTCGAGGCGGCGAGGGATAAGGGCTACAGCGAGGGCTGGGACGCGGCTGGCATGGGCGGAATGCGCTTCGGCCATAAGGCTCTGCTAAGCAAGCTTAATCTTTTGGCCGACTCCGGTCTTCGAGCTATGCCCGTTCCGCCCTCCGAGGAGCTAGTGCTGCCCGAGGAGGTGGACGATGTTGTGCTAAATCCGGAGGATCAGCGAGCCCCCAAGGACCTGGGCGACCCCAACGCCAATGCCCCAGCCGAGGAGCAACAGGAATAGTTTTGTTTCTTTTTGCGCTTTTTTTTGACTGGACGGCTCCGGTTATCTCGAGTTTGCCATTCCAGAGTATGTAATAGTTTGTTTAGGACTTCAACTTTGAGTCATGCATCAAACTTTTGCTTTGAATGATTGTTTTCCTCTTTTTCCTGAGTTATACTTGTTTTTGTTGTTGCTATGATGTATCGATGCCCCTGCTTCGGTTGTGCTTCTGATACAAACTTTTACCGAACAGTTGTCGGAAGAACTATCCGAAGCAAATTTGGATGCAGGAGAAAGGGTTGAAAATCGAAGCCCCAGTCTTGAGCAAAAATTAGGGAGAATCGGGTGACCTAGTCCAAAGCAATCAAAGAACAATTTGCAGTGTTTCCATACCCCTGCTTCGGACTAGTGCAACCTTGCATTGCTCACGAAAATAGTCGTAACGAGGCGTAGGTTCGCGAGACGGTAGTGCTACTAGGGGACTTGGGCTAGGTCATGAAAGGGTATGGCCTTGGCCATAGGTTTGGGACGCAGCGAGCCCGAGTAGGGAGAAACTTTGGTTGATCGGTATAAGGGGCTTGGTGGAAAGCCGAGTGTCCTTAAAGCGAGTGACCAGAAGTCCAAACGACCGAAGAGGCCGGGGCGACTTAGTGGGAATTTTGTCCAAGGGTATTACCTATGGGAGGACAAAATCCCTGAAGTCGGTGTAAAATGGTCCGGCTAGGAGGAACCAAGTGTAAGTAATTAAAACGGCATAGACAGAGAATACAAGTAATGCTTAGAAAAAGAAAGATTTTCATTCAAACAAACTGGGATGCTGCCATTACATAAGCATACTGCCTTTGACATTTAAAGTGAAAGAAATACAGGTGAGCAGTGAAATGGGTGCTGGTAACCGAGCGCTAGCCGTAGAACTTTTTAAGGTTGTTAGCGTTCCACGTCTTAGCGATGGGCGAGCCGTCCAATTTTTCCAACTTGTAATTTCTTGAACCGAGGTGCTTAAGGACTCGGTAGGGGCCCTCCCAGTTGGGCATTAACTTCTTCTTCTTGGACTTCTCCACCCACAACCTTCTTCCAGACAAGATCATCTGGCTTGAAAGACCGAAGGCGGACACTTCGGTTGTAACCCTTGGCAACCTCTTGCTAATAGGATGCGAGCTTGATCCTTGCATTCTCACGTTCCTCTTCGGCCAGGTCAAGGTCTGCAGCGATGTTGCCATTATTGACCGATTCATCGAAGTTTTCAGTGCGAATGGAGGGGAGCCCGACTTGGATGGGGATGACGGCTTCCATTCCGAACGCCAAGGAGAAAGGAGTGCAACCGGTTGATCGCCGAGGTGTGGTACGATAGGCCCAGAGCACCCTAGGTAACTCCTCGGCCCATTTTCCCCGGTGAGACTCGAGTCGACGCTTGAGTCCGGATGAAATTGCTTTGTTAACTGCTTTGGCTTGTCCATTGCCCTGGGGGTAAGCCGGGGTAGACGTGTCCCATTTGATGCCATATTCGTCAAGAAGGGCGCGGTACTTCTGCCCTGTGAATTGCTTCCTATTGTCTGTAATGATGGCGAACGGTACACCCACGACAAGAAAAAACACTTTTGCCGACTAAAATAATAGTCGCCAAATGGCTGTTTTTAGTCGCCAAAATCTTTTGGCGACTAAATTTTTGGTTGCCACTTTGGTCGGCGACACTTGGTCTGGGAAAGTTTTTGCCGACCAAAATTTTATGTCGCCGAAACTTGTTTTTCCCGACAAAACATTTTTGTCGCGAAAAGTATTCGCGACTAACTTTAGTCGTTGTATCTAATTAATTTAAACCCCTTCGGAAAATCATAATTACATTCGGCGACCAAACTTTTGGTCGCCGAATACAACTGTCCCCGACTAAAAAAGTTTGGTCGCTGAATACAACTTTCCCCGACTAAAATGAATTTGTCGCCAAATGTCATGCCAATTAAATAATATTAAAAAAATTCTGGTGCCACGTGGCCCGTCTTTGTACTGCCACGTGGACCATCCTAGGTCCTCCACGTGGTGCGTGTAGAATAATCCACCCGCATGCCTTTGCCGAGAATCGAACCGCTGACCTCCCATGCCTTATGAGAGCGCACAACCACTGGGCTACACGCTTAACTTGTGATTTATTCCTAAACATAATATATTTATTACATAAGAAAATAAAATAAAAAATATTTATATAATAATATAATATAATATAACATAATATAATTATATTAAATATTATTTGCGAAAAATTATATACATAATATAATTATGTTTATTATGATACAATATATATTAAAAATATGGTTAAATTAATTACATTTATAATTTACCCTTAAATAATCATAATTAATTTTTAACTTTATGCACCCATATTGGAGTCATATGACCAAATGAAAAACATATACTTAATTATAAAAGCCCTAAAAACAAATATTAATTATGACTTTTTAACATAAAATGATCAAAAATCCTCTTTGTATATTTTCCATTACTACTATAACTGTTTTTTTTATTAAAATTCAGAAATTCCGAAGCACTTAATATGAATTGATACTCCACTATCGCAAGACCCCAACCAAAATTCTTTCTTCTACCAAAAACTACTCTCTAAAACACTACCTTTGAGTCTTCGACATCTAAAAAAAAAACTCTAATTTCTAAAAACAATTATCCTTGTCTCACTCCATTTCTTTATCACATTGAAGCTAACTTCTTCTTCGTCTTCTTCTTCTTCTTCTTTTTTTTTTTTATAATTTTGTTACATGCCTAAGGTTATAATAGTCGAACATGTCCCATATCAAATGAGTTTAACATAACTTTTTCCTGTCTTGTTTTTTTTTTTTTTTTAAAACGTTTCATGAAATGCATTTTTAATTGTAGACAAGAATATTTATTTTAATATTCAATGGTTGTGGACTTGTGGTTATGTCTTGCTAATGGACCTGGAAAGCATAAATTAAATTAGCGTCTAATTTTTTTAGTGCCTTAGTAGCATAGGAGGATTTTTTTTTTCATTGGAGTTAAAAATGAAGAAACCATGCCTAGATAGAGATTTGAGAAGTTCTTCATAATTCATTTTTTTTATAGTGGGGTTTTATGACGAGAATTTGTGCAGTGTACCAATGGGCATCTTAGAAAAACTAAGTGACCCACAAACGGCATGTTATTTTCATCTGCTTGGGTACATTTTGTAGATGCGCGCTATTTGATTAGATGATGAACACGGATCTCCTCCTGCCCTGGTAGGAGGACTTCCCCCAACTTCAGACACACGACAACCTTTCATTGGCCTAAGCTCTTTTCTCCTTAATCTGCCTAACCTCTACCTAACGGAAGTTAGCCCAACCCATATTCCACCGTAGAGAAATTAATTCTTTTCACCATTAACTCCAACAATTCAATGTCCTTTTTTTTCTCATCCAGAAATTAGTTATAAGGCTAGACAATCTTTCTTTATCTAAAAATATAATAGAGAAAAATCGAAAAAGACCAATAAAAAAGCACGAAATAACACATATCCAACAAGTGAACGCCAAAGGAAAACCTTAAAAAAGAAAAAATTGGAATAGCTAATTTGGACGTTCAATCAAATTCAAAAGAGTTTGAAGCAAAAATGTTATTGCCGTTTGAATTCCAACAATGTCATTCCGCAATTGAAAAATATTTTCATCAGTGTAGATGGGAAAAATGATATCGATAACTCATTTTGCAGTGGCTAGAAGTTGGACTATATATGATTCATTGAATAACAAGATTATGCAAGTTGATTGATTCTTGTAAAGATTAGCGTAAGAGTTAATTGGATAAATTTTATTAGATTTTTCCTCTTCCATATTTTAAACGAAGGTTTTCTCCATTCATAGGAGCAATATATGTGTGTGTGTGTGTGTATATATATATATATATATATATATATATATATATATATATATATTGCTTTGTTGAGAATATATGGAAGAGAGACAAACTAAAAAAAATTTTAAAAAAATTTGTAAGGAGAAAAGTGAGATTTAATTAAGGAGTTTTTTTTTTTGCTTTGGTAGCATTTAAAATCAGATTTAAGGAGTTGCCATTTAAAAAAAAAGTGAGATTTAATTAAGGAGTTAACGGTGGAATACGGGTTAAACTTCGGTTAAGTAGATGGAATAAATATATAAGTTTATTATGATATAATATATAAATTTTCGGCGACAAAATGACCTTTGGTAGCCAAATGACAGCCTTTTGCCGACTAAAGATGTTTTAGTCACCAAAGGTTCACACAAACAGCGACAAAACAAATTTAGTCGCCAATTGGTAGCTTTACCCAACTAATATTTTTGTCGCCTAATGTTTTTTTTTGCCAACTATTAGTTGGTCGCCAATTGTTTAATTTTCGGCAACCAAATGATCGTTGGTAGCCAAATGGTAGCACTTCGCCGACTAAAAATGTTTTAGTTGCCAAAGGTTTACAAAATCGGCGACAAAAAAGAATTTAGTCGCCAAATGTCTACGATCGGCGACGAAAAATATTTTAGTCGCCAAAAGTTGACAATCAGCGACAAAAAATAGTTTGGTCGCCGAAAGTTGGTCGCCAAATATGTTTTTTCTTGTAGTGACCGAAGCGAGAGATAATGTTTCGCCACACGAAACGAATTACGTCTGTTTCTTCAATGGTGACCAGGGGCTTGGCCTCGACCCACTTCAAGAAATAGTCGGTTGCAGTTAAGAGGAACTTGAATCCACCCGGGGCGACTGGGAGCTTACCAACAATATCCATGCCCCATTGGGAGAAAGGCCAAGGGCTGGTGAGGGGGCTAAAGTCCCGTGCCGGTTGATGGATAATGGGGGCAAACATCTGACATTTCTTGCAGTGCTTGACGAACTCTTCAGAATCCTTCTTCATTGTCGGCCACCAATGCCCCTGTGACATGGCTTGGTGGGCGAGGGATCATCCACTGGAGTGACAACCGCTATCCCCGGCATGAAACTCTTCGATGATGCCTGGAACTTGATGTGGGTGAGAGACCAACAGGTATGGCCCGGTAAATGACCTTCGGTAAAGCTTGTCGTTGGGGTTGAGCCAAAAGAGAGTGGCTTTGTGTCGGAGTCGGTGGGCGTCCTTCTTGTCGGAAGGGAGGGTGTCATCACGTAGGTAACCGACGATTTCATCCATCCAACTTGGACCGAGGTCTATGTTAAGGACCTCATGGCTTAATACATCAAGCTCGAAACTGGGCTTGTCAATGGTGCTGAAGGAGATAGAGCGATGTTCCGAGGAAGAGCAGGCCGAGGCGAGCCCTACGAGTGCGTCGACGTGGGCATTCTGCTCTCGGGCAATGTGTTCGACTCGGATGGCTTTGAAAGTTTTGATGAGTTAGAAAGCGGAGCTAAGGTAGGTCCGCATTCGGTCGTCACGAGCTTCGTACTCCTCCGACAGCTGATTGACCACGAGTTGGGAGTCGCTATAGACCACCAGCTCCTCAATACCAGCGCTTGGGCAGTCTTGAGCCCTGAGATGAGTGCTTCATATTCGGCCTCATTGTTGGAGGCTGGGAAGTTGATAGAAAGGGAGCTTTTGTGTAAGACGCCGGAGGGGGAGAGGAGTACGACCCCGGCTCCTGCGCCTTGGCTATTGGAGGCGCTGTCGACGGACATCTTCCAGATATCGCTGTGGAAAAGCTTCCATGTAGAACTTGGGGTTGCCTGGTGGGCCGCTTCGGGGCGCGGCGGCGGGGTTGAAGTGAGAGCATCGGCTGGAGTGAGCTCGGCGACAAAGTCGGCGAGGACCTGAGCTTTGATAGCTGTCCGAGGTTGGAAGTGGATTTCGTAGTTTGCGAGCTCGACAGCCCACTGTAAGATTCGGTTAGAGAGATCGGCCTTCCGAAGGAGAGACTTAAGGGGGTACTCGGTCAGGACGATGATGCGATGGGACTGGAAGTAAGGGGCTAGCTTTCGAGAAGCAGAGACAAGAGCGAGGACAAGCTTTTCCAACGGGAGGTAGCGAGTCTCGGCTGGAGTCATGGTCTTACTAGAGTAGTAGATAGGCTGATGCTCCCTTCCCTCCTATCGGACAAGCACCGAACTTATACCATGCGGAGAGACAGCTAGGTAGAGGAACAAATCTTCCTGGTCCCTAGGGGTGACAAGAAGCGGGGCCTCGGTGAGATAATTCTTTAACTGCTGAAGGGCCCGGTCACATTCCTCTGTCCAAGCGAAGCTACGCCGGCTTCCTTTCAAAAGTGCAAAAAACAGTTGGCACTTGTCCGAAGAGCAACTTATAAACCGGTTCAAGGCGGCGGCCATGCCGGTTAATCGCTGAACGTCCCTTTTGTTGTGGGGAGCTGAGAGCTTTTCGATGGCGAGTAGTTGAGCAGGGTCGGCTTCAATACCGCGTCGGGAGACGAGGTGGTCGAGGAATTTTTCGGAGCTAACACCGAATGCACACTTCTCAGCGTTAAGGTGTAGCTTATGCGCTTTTAGGATATCGAAGGCCTCGGCGAGATGGGTTAGGTGATCACCGGCGCGCATGCTTTTGACAACCATGTCGTCAATGTAAGCCATCATGGTATCTCCTAACAAACGCTCAAACATCTTGGTTATCATTCGTTGGAACGTGGCCCCGGCATTCTTAAGGCCGAAGGGCACAACCAGGTAGCCGAAGATTCCATGTGGACTGATGAAAGCCGTGTTCTCGACGTCACCTTCGCTCATGGCAATCTGGTGGTAACCTCGGTAGGCATCCATGAAACTGAGTCGCTCGTGACCGGCCGTGGCGTCAACAAGCTGATTGATCCGAGGAAGAGGGAAGAAGTCCTTGGGGCAGGCGTCGTTGAGGTTGGAATAGTCGACACAAACCCGCCACTTGCTGTTCTTCTTCTTGACCACGACGGTGTTAGACAACCACCTAGGATACTGTACCTCGCGGATTGCCTTCGCATTGAGGAGCGGGTTGACCTCCTCGATGACAGCTTCGGAGTGGACCAGGGAGGATCGCCGTGCCTTCTATATTACCGGGCGCTTGTCCTTGTCGATGTTGAGGTCGTGGCAGATGAAGGACGGATCGACCCCAGGCATTTCTTACGGAGTCCATGCGAATACTTTGATATTGTGCTTGAGGAAATTAATCGTTTCGTTCCGCTCGGTGCCACTAAGTGAGGAACCGACAAGGAAAAAACGGGATCCATCTTCGGTGATTGGAACAGTGACGAGGTCTTTTACTGCTTTGTCGTCGGCTGGTCTGCCGACGTCTTCCAGAACTGGAGCCTTGGGAACTTCGATGAGGTTGACCCGAGATGTCTGCTTGCTGCTTCGGACAGCGTTAACGTAACACCTTTTGGCCGCGGTTTGGTTGCCGTATAGGTCCTCTTGTCGTCCGTTAGCACCGATGAAGCGGACCACCTGGTGATAGGTCGAGGCAATGGCTTTGAGCCTATGGAGCCAGGTTCGTCCGACAATGGCATTGTAGCGGCTTGGGACATTGACTACCACAAACTCCATGTCCAAGACAACCGACCCGGCGCTGACGGGAAGAGTGACCGTGCCAACGGGCCAGACCGAGGCTCCGTTGAAACCGATGAAAGGGACTTCGGAGGGGCGGAGGTCGATGTCGGGAATCTTCAGATCCTTGAACAAAGAGTAGTACATCACTTTGGCTGAACTGCCCTGGTCCATGGAGATGCGTCGGACGTTGAAAGTCCTGATGCGTAGCGTGACCACGAGGGCGTCGTTGTGCGGAAGCTGGATGCGGTCGAGGTCCTTTTCGGTGAATGTTATTGTCCATATGGAGTCGTCATCGGTTCGGGGACGCTTCGGTTCGGGGCCGACCATCATGACCTGCTTGGATGAGGAGGCCGTGTTCAGCTCGTATCGAATGATGCGAGCGGCCTCAGAGTTTAGAGGACCGTGAATGACGTGAATCGTCTAGACCTCTTCGTCGGTATTATTCTCGGTACGTTGTGCCTGAGCCGCTGTCTTCTCGCGATCAATGAAGTTGCCGAGGTGGCCACTCGCGACAAGCTGCTCCAAGTAAGCCTTGAAGGGCTTGCACGCAGTGGTGAAGTGACTCTGCTCTTGGTGGTAACTGCATCGGACGATGACATTTTTGATTTTCCCGTTTTCGATTCCCAGTTTCTGATTTGGGAAGGAGAAGAAGGGCTGGTCCTTTACTTGATCGATGATTCAGTAAATGGGAATGGTGAAGACGGTTTTCTCAGCATTGAAGTCGCTGGGCTTCGGTCCTTTCCTCAGAGACTGTTTTATGTTGTTGACCTACTTTTTGGCTGTTGGGACAGGTGCGGGAACCGGTGTTGATACCGAGGCGTTTACTAGTTTCGAACTCGAAGGTTTCCAGATGCCTCTCTCTGTCTTGGATTCGATGAGTTGACACCAACCCTCAATACGAGTCATAAGGTCCTTCATAGAGTTGGGCTTATGGCGAGCCAGATCGTCGTAGACCTGCTGGTCCTGGGAGGTGAGACCGAGCTTGAATCCATGGGCTGAGATGACGCCGTCACAGCCCTCTATCTCATTGAATAGTTCCCAGTAGCGTCCGGCATACTGCCGGAGCGTTTCGTCATTTCTCTTGCGGAGGGCCAGGAGGGAGTCGATCTCCTTTTCGTGCTTATTGCTTGTCACGAACCGGACCATGAAGACATCACAGAGGGAATCAAATGAGGAAATCGACCGAGCCGGAAGTTGATTGAACCAAGTGAGGCCCAGGTTACCGAGGCTTGCAGGAAACACTTTGCACAAGAAGTCGTCGTCCGAGGATTCGTTTCGAAGAAACAGTGACATGACGAGCTTGTAGTAAACCAAATGCGTGTATGCCTCCGTCTTGCCGTCGTACTTGGCGAATTTGGGCTGGGTGAATCCCTTCGGTGGAATGACTGAGTTGATCTCTCGCGTGAACGAAGAGGTCGTGAGTCGTGTAAGGCGCACGTTGCGATGAGGTCGAACCGAACGGTCGAAACCGTCTGGACGCTCAGTCGCCGCTCACTTTGGTGGAACAAGCTTGTCCAACCTGTCGTATTCCTTTCTCTTTGGTGTGACGCTGACCGACTTCTGAGGGGAGCGCTCATGGCGATGCTTTCGATAGCTGTCTCGGGCAGAGGGCTCGAGGCGCTCGGTGATCGGGCTCCTGCTATGGATGCCGGCAGGATGCGAGACGATAGGGCTCTTGGCTCTGGAGCCCTTCAGGCGATCCCGGTATCTTCTGGTTTGAAATTCCACAAGGCCGTCCTCTCCCCTAGCTGCCCTTGTGAGGCTAGGGGTAGATTCTCGGACTTTCTTGCCCACTCGGACCGAATGGGTGGAGGAGGCGGAGACGCTCCCAACACCGAGTCTCTCGAAGGCCGATGGTTTCATTTGAAGCTGCATAGGGGAGCGGGAACGGTCCCTGCGCGGCATGTCTTTCGCGGCTCGGGCGTCCTCCGCCCTTGGTGGCTCGAGACGATCATTGACTGAGGGATGAGCTCTGTGCTCCAGCAGGTGACCGGCTTCGCGGCTACGAGGAGGAGTATGACGGCTCTTTCTTCCGCCACGACTCCCGAAGGAGTGAGATGGGGAGATCTGAAGGATATGCTTGATCTCCGCCAACTCGTCTCGAACATGTCTATCGCGCTCCACGACCGTCGTGAGATCGTCGATTTTCCGCTCAAGGTGGCGGATGTAGGTGTGAAGCTCGAAGGGTGGGCCGGTGTCTGGAGTTGAGGTTCCGGCGCCTACTCGGATGGACATGTGCGCCTTCCCTAGAGCGGTGGCTCCACCGGAGGCCAGGCCGTGATCCACAAGGGAACCGAGCCCATGAGCAGGACCACCGTGCTGTGCGTTGTCAACTTCGACCATCTTTGAGTTAGGAGTGAGGAACGGAGCTGAAAGGGGAAATGGACGTTTGAAAGAGTGGCTAGATCCCCAGCGGAGTCGCCAATTGTAAGGGTTTGAAATATCCGGACCTAGTCTGTGTGTGGTAGGGTTTCTTCCTGCTCCGCTTCCGCCGTTCAACCTGCAACAAGTCACTAGGGCTTGGGCTGCCCAGTGACCCTCCGATGATCAAGTTAGATCTCAGGGGTGAAGTTCAGGTCTAGGGTTAGGGAAGAATGGCATACCTCTCATAATGAGCATCCCTTCATATTTATAGACCTAGGTTTACTTGGCCTTCAAGCCAACGCGTGGAGGTTACGCTCTGGTAACCGCTTCGGGTGACGTCATTCATGACGGAGGGAATAAAGCGGTTACGGAGCACATGACCTGATCCAAATGATTGTTGCTGTAGTGGATCTAACGTGGGACCTGTCCATCGTAACTGCCTTGCTCTGATGCCGTGGATAGCACTGAAATCGAAGCATGTACCCGGACATGGTACCGAACCCAAGATCAGGAGCAAACGACACCCTTCGGGTCAACAACCGAACTTGGGAAGACATCGGCTCGTACGCACGGATCAGTTACCGATATGATAACCGAGGCCACCACAGTAAGGTTGAGGAGGAGAGAACAATGGGTAGAACCAACCCCAAGGGATTTGGCCAAGGGTGTATAAGAAAAAAAATAAATGATTTGGCTAGAGGCCAAAAACTCTAAACCTCGGTGCCACGGGAGGGTTTGTCTAGTCATTAACTTCAGGGCTTCAGAATTAGTTGAGTTATGCAAGCATCTGGTTTCAAAAAATAATGTAATGAGTAGTACCCATCCCATTCTCTAATTAAATCTAGCTCATTTTTATTTTTATAATTTTTTTAAAATTTATATTGTCTAAATAATATTAAGGAATAAATTAATTAGTTACAGGAGCAACAGTAGAACACATGCACCTATGACCTACCTAATTTTTTTATTTGCATGTAATCTTTTTGTAGCCGACTGGAAAAAAAAAAATCCATCTGCTCTTAGCCACCAAAAAAAAAAAACCCTCTTCTTTGTAAGTAATCTTTTTGTTTGCAATGAAAATCTTCCACCTACCTAATTTTAAAAGGAAATGAGGGTAGTGTTGTCATTAAAAAGGGCATTACAAACATTTATGGGTAGTAAGTAATGATTTGTGAATACCCATAAACACAACTCATAATTTTAGGTATATTTATTGCACCTAAAGTATTGCCCCACCTATTAGCGGGACCGTTACTACAATAAGGGCGCCTGTTCACCGGACAATTAATTATTAATTTAATCTATATCTTAAGTCTGTGTAAGTAGATTTGATCCTTTACTACTAGTAGCTTATAGGAGTCCGACTCCTCTTCAATCCATAAGGAATTGGAGGATCCTCCAATTCCAATGCAATGGTCAGGATTACCCTAGTATCTCCAGCCCAAAGCTCATATGGTATTCTACGAGCATCCAATTACTCCCCAAATATTTCCCAAATTCAAAACATTAGTAAAATTTCATTTCGTAACTTTAATAATTGGTGTAGGTTCAAAAAAACTATTAGATTCACAAGGTTAATCAAATAACTACTTTTGCATTTCTTCTAAAATATTTTTTCTATAAAAATTATCTTACATTCAATTACTTACTCTTACGATTTTTTTCTAATTTCCATAACTAAATTTTAATTTCAACTTTCTTTACATACAAGAACAACTATATCAATGAGCACACAACACAATGCGAAGCACAAGTGAAAATACACTAGTATCAGTAAAAAAAAATTTCATGAGCTACATAATAAGATAATATCAGCGAAAAAAACCATTCTAAAATAAAAATATTATTGATATAATATTAGTAAAAAAACCCTCATGAGCTATATGATATCGGTCGAAAAAATCCTCATGAGCTATATAAAAAGTTTTCAAAGGCAGGTTTAATGGGAGAAAAGACGCCTTTCAAAAAAATTAATGAATTTTTTATAAACTTTGAAGATTAATGAATTTTTTTCGCCATTCAAAAAAAATGGGGAGAGAAGATGCTTATATAATTAAGAAATATTTGGGGAGTAATTGGGTGCCCGTAGAATACCATTTCAACTTTGGGGCTTGAGTTATTAGGGTAATCTTGACCATTGAATTGAAATTGGATGATCCTCCAATTCCCTATGGATTGGAGAGGAGCCGGACTCAGCTTATAGGGGCATTGAATCAAACCAACATTGAAAGACTATATATGGCATGCATACACTTCAAATTAATACTTTCGCAAATTAATTTTTGCAAGTTCGTAGCTAACCACAATAAAATATTTGTTACATTTTCATACTTGCCATGCACACTCTAATATTGAAAATATGGATTGTAATGTATGAACTCTAAAGTTTTGGTAACTAAGTAAACTAACAATTAATGAATATGCATAACTTTCTTTTGCATGATATAGTCCCGATTATAATTATCAAGGCCTCGTTCAGTTGCCAGGAAAGTACATGAAAGGATGGGAAAACTAATTTTCCCATAACTTTTGTATTGTTCAGTTGGCAGGAAAATAGTGGGAAACTTGTTTTTAAGTTTCCTGCAAGATTTACTTTCTTGCAAAAGTGATCTGGCCAAAAGCATAGGATTTTGTGTCATGGGAAAAGTTTTCTTCATTGTGGGGTCAAAATAATTTGCGGGTAAGAAAAAAGTGAATGATGCCAATACCAAAAAAATACGAATTAAATTCTTAGAAAGACACTTTGAGATTTACATGAGCAACAACAATTTTGACTATTATGGTGCTTTCTGAGATAATTGTTTTGGAAAAAAATTGGTAATTTATTTTTTTTGAAGGAGGTATTTATCTTGTCATTAGTCTTCAATTTTGTTTTGTATTAACTAATTTTCAATAAGTTTTTGCGTCGGCAACTAATCAAGCATGGTTGTTTAATATTTATTTATTTAGTTATCATCTACTTATTTTTTAAACTTCATTTGTACGGTTGATTAACAAAGAATGTCAATTTAAATGGGGGATTTGCATGACCATTCAAAATATAGCAAATTGAATAGAAAACTGCAAGTCGATTTTTTCATTTCATGTTAAGGCTTTGCATTGGATAAAATACATTTTCCGTATGTGTTGATTTTTGAAATATGATAGCCTATTATTTAGCTCTCAAAGTTAATTTTATTTGAAATTAGCCATGGGAATAAAAATAAAGAAGTTTCTCATAAATGTCTTTTCCCGCCAAATGAACCACAAAACTTTAGTTTTTCAGTAAAAAAAAAATTGTCAAATGAACACTCATAGAAAAATAGATTTCTTTTTCCTTTACTTCACTATACTTAACTTTTCATGAGAATAATTTTTCGGTACAACATTCCTGACAACTGAATGGAACCAAAAAGTCTATGAGTACTACGTCAACCACGGACAGATCTTGCACACACTCACTTGGCAGTCCACGTGGAAAAAAAAAAAACTGGGCCCAATATGTTCTATCCTAAAATTGCCTTGAGAGAGATATTTCCTTTGTTTGGTTGTCAGTCTTGACTTATATTTTTTAGATAAAAATGCTTTATAAGTTTGAGTATTTTTTTGATTGTCTTTAGTAAAAAAAATTTAACATTTTAATAACCTTTTTGATTTTTCAAATAGAAGTACGCTATATACATTCAAAAAGTAAAAAATAAGTAAAAAAATTGAAAAAAAAATCACTAATAATGAAAAAACATGGATGAGATGAAACAACCAAAAAAATTGGAGAGAATATTTCTGAGATGGAAGATTGAAATCAAATTAAAGTAAAAAAAATAGGAACCACTTTCTTCTTTAATCTTAAAAAATGGAAAATTGAAATTCAAATCAAAGTTAAAAATTTGGAGAGAATATTCTTGTGTTCATTCTTATATCTTATTAAGGCACGTGTATCGTTTTTAATTGTCATTGTTGTAGGGGGATGAAAACGACTGACACTTCGGATCACTCTGGATTGCAGCGGCTTACTCGTGCCTCTTCACCGGAACCCTAGTTCATCGTCGAAACCCTAATCTGCAAGACAGACAAGGGGTGAGCGCACCTTTGCCTCTCGTGGCAAAGGCCCTCCAATGCCTAAGTTAGTATCACGTACTAGCAATAATCCCTAATTAACAGTAGGAGAATCATACTAATGCAAAGTATTGCATACCTTTTACCTCCAGGTTTGCTTCGTATTTATTGACATACGTATGCTTGCTGCCCAAGCATCCCTCTCACTCTATGATTCCTATCTCGTATAGGAATTTGGACTCTCGTTTCCTTGTCAGTTTATTACCTCAATCCTTTTAGGACTCTTTTTCATAACTGACCAAACATCCCATTCACATTGGGTCTCTTTCCTAGATCCTACATACTCGGGATCTTATCCTCCAGAGGATAGCACCGCTCTGGAACTTTCTTAAACGTTCCTGCTGTCTTATCATTTACAACTACCTCCTCAATGATTCTATTCTCTGTTCGACCATATCATTGCCGAACAGTCCATCTGGACCAATGACCTCTCACGTAACTGGTCCTTATCATTATATTTGGTCAAACAACTTCACATGTCTGTTGTCCTTATATGCCGAACAGACGGCCTGGACCAATGACTCCTCATGTCACTGGTCCACATCGCCGTTCACCGCCCTACCTAGTGGTACACCCTGTCCTATTCGCCACGTGCTCCTTTATACCATTTGTTTGGCTGCTAACTGTGCCTGTTCGGGAATAACTCCCTACAATTGCTCCCCAGCTTTGCTCATTTGCCACTGTTCAGGGACAACGGGTGAAGCTTAGAAACAAACATCAGACTGAACTTCTCTGATCCCGGCAGTCACAGTATTAATACTCATTGATGCTTCTGGCGCCCTTGTCATTATACCATCTCGGGGTAATGACTCCACGTGGCACGTTTCGTATGTCTTGTATTAATTTTAAACTGACGTTTTGTTTACGTGGCGTTAGAATGGTGTCCATTCAACCCCTATTGTCACGTTACTTTCCATTTAACGGCGTGAGAGGAGACGTTTCGTCTCCGTCCCTCAGCCTTAAACCCTAAAAAATTTGAATCTCAGCTTTCTCTCTAAGATCAGGCGAGAACTTCTCCTCCCTTTCCGCCATAACCACCGCTTTGAAGCTTTTGATTGCACCTCCAACCATTGTCGTTGCAACCACCGTAAGACTCTTATTCCCTTCTTGTGTCTCACACTGAGATTTCTTTCCTTGATCAATCCGTTCTATAGGGCTTCGTTCGTACCTGGTTCTAGATTTTATTTCTTAAATCGAGTGTGTCCATGGCGGCAGATGATGAAAATCCTTTAAAACCCAACAAGTTTAGGAAGCTGTGTGAAACCCCTATTGCCATGGCGGCATTTAGGATGGAGTGCAATATTCCTAATAACGTTGGGCTTGAACTCTCCCCTCTGGGTGTGGACAGAGACGGAGGCTCGTGGGATAGAATGTGTATCCTTATTGTAGCCATTGTTGAGGGCGGAGTTCGATTTCCCCTTCACCCACTACTCCATCAAGTCCTGAACTGGTATCGCCTCACACCGATGCAGGTCTCCACCAATTTTTTTAGGTTACTAATGGGAGTAGTGGCTCTGAATAGGATTCTGGATACCCAAATAGGTCTATGAGACATCCAGTGGTGGTATAGCATCATGCTAAACCCTGAATATAGCACTTACTATTTCAAAGTAAGGAAAGCAGAAAAGCGACTTGTGCTTAACTTGCCAGATTCTGCTCGAGATCATGAAATTGACTTCCTCTATGTCACTGGAGCCTTTGAGCCACTGGGGAAGATGGTCAAGTGGTGGGCTTTCATTGCCCCCACATATGGGGTTACCCACGTATGCTCCTAATTTGCTTCGCGATTCTCGTTTACTGTTTTTCCATAGCTTCCATATGTCCCCAATTCATGCTTGTGCTTCCATTTTGCAATGGATAACGCTAACAAGCACCCCAGACGAGAGCCCAATTACATTCGAACAGCTGATATCAATAGGGTTCTCAGGTACACAGGAGAGCCTGGTACCCGTACTGCTGGTCGTGGTCGTGGTTGTGACACGAACGTCCTACTGGGCTACGACCCTGCCTACAAAGGGCTTATAGACAGAAGGCTAGCCAACCCGAGCAAAAGTGCTGCTTCGACTGCTCCTCAGCCAAGGAACTTAAGATCTGATGCTGGAGTGACAATTGCTGGGGACCAGGTGAAATTCCTATCTCAGAAGGTGTCCCACTGCCTCGTGTGATCCTAAGAAGGTCCTCTCAATGACAGACGTCTTCCCAACACTAGCCCGAACAGTCAGAGTTCCCAATCGTAATACCAACCAATCTTCATCCTCCGGCTACTCCCTATCTTCATCAGACTCAGGTACTATGACTCGCCAGCCTATGAACTTAAGTTCTCTTCTTACTGTGTCGTCACGAGGACGTGGCACCGGCTGTGCTGCCTCTTCTGGGCGTGCTCCCCCGCCTGCTCGTCACAACAGGGGGGGCAGCAGCCGGTCTACCTTATCTCCTCGCGAGTCTGATGCCTCTCTCGAGGCTGGAGATGCTCACCGAAATAAGCGCTCCAGGACTGAAAACCCAACACAAGCTGATACGGACACCTCTCAGCCCCAATCACCGACTCCTCAAGCACTTCCCCAAACATGGGCTCCCCTACTCATTAGAGGAGATCGTCCCGTGCACATCGGAGATAGCGCCAGCTCCTCAGAGACGGCAGTTGCACTTGCTCAAGGGCTGCTGCTTCCAGTGGACATGCAGAAGGAAGCTGGATCTCCATCTGATCGACTTATTTCGGTCTCGTCAGTGGAATAACGGTGAAGTTCTCTCACAATTTCAACCAAGCTTTAATTTTCTTGTGTTTACTTCGTAACATCTTTCTTCATACTTGGATATTCCCAATTTATTCAAAAAATGGTCACACTCGGCCAGAAGCTTCAAGAAGTTGAGCCCGAAAGGAACAGGCTTTTGCGGGATAACACCAGGCAACTTCAAACAATAGCGAGGCTGGAGAGAGAGAGAGAGAGAGAGAGAGAGAGAGAGAGAGAGAGAGAGAGAGAAGGCGAAATTGGAAGCAGAAGAAACCAAGATAAAGCTTGAAACTGCTGAGGAGAGTCTCAGCCAAGCTTTGTCGGAAATCGACAATACCAAGAAGCCCGCCTACGAGGATCAAATCTGGACTGTGTGCTGGGAGGCCTGCCTCACAAAAGTTGGTGTTGCTGACGATTCTCCCCTATGGGTAGAGAATGATTTGCCCAGTAGTCGCCTCTAGCTGTCTCATACCTCCGAGGAGCAACCTGAAGAGGACATCGAGCAGCAGATAGAAGAATTCACTGATGCTGATGAGGACATTCCAATGGAAACCCCTAATGTTCCACTCGAACGTTCACCTGCTCAGGAGTTTATGAATGAGACTGTTAATCCAGAGGAAAACGCTGCTGCTGCTGCTGGTGTTTCCAACACGGAGGCCACGACTGACACACCCCCAGAGATCCAGAACCTGGATTGATTAGGTACATATGTAATTTTGTCTCTTGAATTTAGACAATTTGGCTGGTCTTGCATGACCGTAGCTTTTCAGCCCTACGTGGCACCAGTACAATTAATACCTTTTATAATACAGGTATTCGGCCCCTCGTGGCATAACATTTGGTTTTGTTCGATCATGGACTTTTTCGTGGTTGCCTTAGATTTTTTACTGGTATTTCGTACCATTTATATGAATATCTCGTATGCTTGGTTTTGCATAGGTGTTTATCTACTTAATCAAAAAGTCTAAGTCTTTCATAATTTAACTAATTTGCTTATCCTCCCAAGGTACTCTTTACTTGGTCAAATTCGTATTTTCCTGAAATATTTTCGTGTTGCATGTATTCATATGCAATTTTAAGTTTATTCGTACTTGTTTATTGCATGTTCTCGTATGCATCCCCGAGCTTGTTCATACTTCAGACATATCCGTCATGTGTACAACCAAGTACTTTATATTTGGTATTTACCCAAGTATCTCATACTTGTTTTAAGCTTCTCATGCTTGTTTTAAGCTTCTCATGCTTAACAACTGCTAAGTTTTCTCGTACTTAGACAATTTAGCTAACATATGCTTGTTATGTTTTAAGCCAAGTGTTTCATACTTGGAAAAGAAGTATTTATTTCATACTTGCTTGTAAGTGTCTCGTACTCTAGCAATTCGTACTTAGTCTGATTTCGGATACCCAAATATGTTTTCAAGCTGTTCACTGTATAATACATTTCTCGTTTTACAAGTGACAGGTTTTCAAACATTCAAACATGCAAGGTTAAGTGTTCGGTAGTGGATATGTGTATTCGTACGTGGCATTCGTGCCTATCCCTTGCTCCCCAATACCAATAGAGAAAAACAAGTCTGTAATTCGTATTTAGGGAAAACAAAAAACTCCAAAATTTTAATATGGATGGAAGGATGATTTTATTCATAATCTTTGAAACGCAAGGGGGCGTTATTCGTACCCCTTGCGACTAATAATAACAGAAAACAAAGGAGCTTTATTCGTAGCTCTCACACAATCACGTAGTGTACCCTAAAACAAAAATAAAACTCTTTTAAACAAAGAATTTTCTCAGATTATGAACGTTCCAAGGCCTTGGCATTGGATTCCCGTCCAGATCGGCCAATATGTAGGCCCCTATACCCACGATCTCAGTCACTCGATACGGGCCTTCCCAATTAGCCCCCAACTTACCATCATTGGTCACCTTGGTATTGCCGAGCACTTTTCGTAGTACAAGGTCCCCAACACCAAACTCTTGAGGGTGAACATGTTTGTTGTAGCTCTTCATCAGCTATTCCTGGTAAGAAGCTAGATGCACCAGGGCCCTTTCCCTCCTTTCCTCGGTAAGATCAAGCTCAATTTTGAGGGCCCTATCATTGCCCCCACTTTCAACGAATGCAGTCCTGTTTGTTGGAAGACCAATTTCTAGAGGTATCACCGCCTTTGTTCCGTATGCCAAGGAATAGGGGGTCTCTCCCGTAGACCTTTTAGGAGTTGTTCAGTGGGCCCACAAGACAAGTGGCAATTCGTCGGGCCACTTCCCCTTTGCCTTGTCCAACCTCTTCTTGATCCCGTCAAGGATGGTCTTATTGGACGCTTTTGCCTACCTGTTACTCTGAGGTAGGCTGGGGTTGAGTAATAATTTCTTATGCCATATTGAGCACAGAAAGCTTTGAACTTTTTTGAAACTGGGACCCATTATTAGTAATCAATGAATAAGGGACCCCAAACCGAGTAATGATACTCTTCCACACGAACCTTTCTATCATAGGTTCAGTGATTTTGGCCAATGGTTCTGCCTCAATCCATTTGGTATAATAATCCGTCGCTACCAACAGAAATTTCCTGTTGCTAGTTGCTTTGTGGAGTGGACCCACGATGTCCATTCCCCATTGAGCAAACGGCCAAGGACTCGTCAATGGCACCAAATTTTCTACTGGTGTTCGAATCATTGGTGAGAATTTTTGACACTTCTCACAAATTTTCACATACACTTTTGCATCTTCCTGCATATGTGGCCACCAGTAACCTTGAGTGATTGCTCGGTGGGCGACGGATCTACCCCCAACATGGCTTCCACAGGTCCCTTCATGAATTTCGTGGAGAAATTTTTGCACCATCTCAGGGTGCACACAAAGCAAATAAGGCCCTGTGAAAGATTTTTTGTACGGCTTCCCCTTTGGGAACAGCCAAAACCAAGAAAATTTGGTCTTTATTTTGTGAGCGTCTTTTTTGTCAGAAAGGAGTATTTCATCTCGTAAAAACTCCACAATCGGGTCCATCCAACTTGGTCCTTGGTTCACGTCCAAAACCAACTCAACACTCCTCCTAATGCTCGGCTCAGTCAGATACTCGACTGCTACTTTCCTTTTAAATTCAGTGGGTACGGCTGCAGCCAACCAGGCTAGCGAATCTGTGTGAGCATTCTGTCCAGAACTTATCTGCTCAATGTATACCCTTTCGAAGGTAGCAAGTAGGTCCTTGGCTGCCTGCACATATGCCGGCATCTTCTCATTCCTGGCTTCGTACTCCCCGGACAGTTGATTAATCACAAGCTGAGAATCACAATACACCCTAACTCATTTCATTTTCAATGTTCTTGCACTCCTTAATCCAGCTAAGAGTGCCTCATACTCCGCTACGTTATTTGATGCACTAAAACCAAGCTGAACAGATAGTTCAATCATTACTCCTTCAGGAGGAAAAAGCATGATTCCAATTCCTGAACCAGTATTACAAGCTGATCCGTCAACAAACAACTTCCATTCCGCGGGATCCTGTTCGGCCGAGATTCTGTTCTTCATCTCTGGTGATCCAGTCACCTGCTCCTTTCTTGTATGAGGCAGGGGTGTTATTGCAGGTGAAAACTCCGCTACAAAATCAGCCAACACTTGGCCTTTAATTGCCGTACGTGGTTGATAGTCGATGTCGTACTGGCTTAACTCGACGGATCAGGTTGAAATTCTTCCAGAAAAATCTTTTTTTCGTAGCAGTGACCTCAAAGGGAACTCAGTATAGACCACAACCCTATGGCTCTGAAAGTATTGTGGCAACTTCCTTATAGCTGTCTTTAATGCTAGGACAAGCTTCTCCAGGGGTAGATATCTCATTTTTGCGTCCAGCAATGTCTTGTTGACATAGTAGACAGGGATTTGCTCGGATCCCATATCCCATAACAGGACTGCACTTATAGCATGTTCAGAAACGGCCAAATACAAAACTAAAGACTCACCTGGCTTTGGAGTTGACAAGAGTGGGGCCTCAGCCAAATACTTCTTCAGGTCCTGGAAGGCTTGCTCGCACTCTGCTCCCCATTCAAACCCTTCCCTCTTCTTTAATAACTGGAAAAAGGGTCTGCACTTATCACTTGACTTGCTGATAAATCTATTGAGCGTTGCGGCCATTCCAGTCAACCTCTGAACCTCCTTTGTGGTTTTGGGACTTTGAAGCCTTTGCAAGGCTATTATTTGATCAGGGTTAGCTTCAATTCCTCTCACAGTCACTAAGTGGCCCAGGAACTTCCCAGAACCTACTCCAAATGCACATTTCGAGGCATTGAGCTTTAGTTTGTACTTCCTCAGGATTCCAAAAGCTTCTTCCAAATCTGCTATATGCCCCTGTTTGATTTTACTTTTCACCACCATATCATCTATGTATACCTCCATGGTCTTGCCAAGCAGCTTTCTGAACATGATGGTTGCTAGTCTTTGATATGTTGCCCCTGCATTCCTCAGTCCAAAGGGCATGGCACTATAATAGTACAACCCTCGTGGTGTAATGAAAGAAGTCTTTTCCTGATCAGGCCCGAACATAGCAATCTGACGATATCCTCGGTATGCATCAAGGAAACTCATTCGTTCGTATCCTGCAGTTGCATCAACCAACTGGTCAATTCTCGGGAGAGAAAAACTGTCCTTTGGGCAAGATTTGTTTAAGTCTGTGAAATCAACACAGACACGCCATTTTCTATTCTTTTTCTTCACTACCACAGTGTTAGACAGCCACTCTGGATAATAAACTTCTCGTATCGCTTTGGATTCCAACAAACGATCTACCTCTTCAATCACAGCATCAACATGCTATATGGCTGCCCTTCTCTTCTTTTGAATAACTGGCTTATGTTGTGGATCAACGTTCAAGTGGTGACAGATCACATCTGCATCTACCCCGGGCATTTCTTCTGGTACCCATGCAAACAAGTCGACATGTTCTTTCAAAAGCTTACCAATTTGGCCTCTTCATCTGCTGGTAATGCTTCCCCAATTAAAAAATACTTTTCTGGATCAATCTCGTTGATTTGTATTTTCTTTAGGCCTTTAACCACTTTCTCTGTTGGGCTTCTTCTGACATCCTCAATAGTCGGTTGATCCGGTACCTCTGTAGTGTGTACTTGGTGGGCCCTTTGGATTTTCTTGACAATGGAGATCAAGCACTGTTGGGCCACCTTCTGGTTGCCCCTGATCTCTTCAATCCCATTGGATCCAGGAAATTTCACCATCTGGTGATAGGTTGAGGAAACTACCCTCATTTTATGCAGCCAAGTTCTCCCTATAATCGCATTATAGGAGGATGGAACATCCACCACCAGAAAATTGGTCTTCAGTACCACTGACCCTGCCCAAACAAGCAGTGTCACTTTTCTCAGGGGCCAAACTGCTCCCGCACCAAACCCAACCAAGGGTGTCATTGATTGCTTTAGATCCGTCTGGGCTAGCCCTAACCTCTTGAACGCATCGTAGTACAATACCTCTGTATAACTCCCTGAGCCTACCAAGATTCTTTCGATGTCATATTCCCCAACTCGTAGGGTTATGACCAAAGCATCATTATAGGGCACTTGAACTTCTCCCAAATCTTCATTTGTGAAAACTATGCCTTCGTTGTGTATGTCGCTGTCTCGCCCTCTTTTGCTTCCCAGCCGCATAACATGCTGGTCATGTTTGGCTTGCCTTTGGAGTAGCCTAACCTCATTTCTCGTATAGGGTGCGGTCAACCCATGTATCATATGGATTACCCCCTTAGGATTCTGCTCGTAATCCAGTTCCATGGCTTTCCCTTTGTCCTTGGGATCCTCCTGAATGAATTCTTTGAGATAGCCCCGAGAGACTAAATCATCAAGGTGCCTCTTGTACATCTCACAGTCTTCGGTCATGTGGCCCCAATCCTTATGGTAACTACAGTGTTGATTCGTAGCACATTTCGCATCTTTATCTCCTCCTAAACTTGGGGGACATTTGAAGTACGACTGATTCTTTGTTCGACAAAGAATCCTGTAGATGGGTTCCTTCCAAACTGTGGTAATAGAAAAGAAAGATTTGGCGTCAGGAACTTGCTTTTCTTTGTACGGCTCTTTCTTAGCCTGCCCATAGTCTTTCCTCTCTCGATAGGTCTTGGGTTCTGGTTTATCAACTTTCTTTGTTAATATCTTAGGTTGTTCGGCCACTGCCTTGCCATCTTCACGGAGTATATCATCTTCCATTCTGGCATGTTGTTCAATTCGCTCCATCAGTTTAGCCAATGTTGCTACTGGATGCATATTCAAAGACCGGCGCAACTCTCCCTGAACAGGCAAGCCAGTCTTGAAGTTTGCAATCGCGTACTCATCACTGCAACTCTCAATCTCGTTGAAAGTCTCCTAGTACTTTTTAGCGTAATCCCTGATTGGCTCGCTTTCCGCCTGTTTCATAGTGGAAAGGCTTTCGAACGTCTTCGGGGCTCTTCTGCTTGTCAAGAACCGGGCAGTGAATTCCTCGGCGAACTGCCTCCATCCACGTATGGAGTGTGGGGCCAGTTTAAGGAACCAAGACAAGGCTACCTTCCCGAGACTTGAAGGGAACATCTTGCACAAGATGGCATCATCCCCATCATGCATGAACATAGCCTGCTGATAGTGCTGTATGTGAGCTACGGGGTCCACGTTTGTCTCGTAAAGTATGAACGAACCGTGCTTCACTCTGCTCAGTAACCTAGCCTTTTGTAGCCTTTTTGAAAAAGGGGAAGCTGCTATGTTACTTAGGGCCTTTTGTGCTGCTTCTCGTGCAGTTACTGTCCCATCCTCGTGTTCTTTGGCTTTGTGAGCCACATTTTTGGCCCAATCAGTATCAGGTCTCTCGTACCTATCCCTATGGTGTTTCCTCGTCCTTTCTTCCTCAGGGGTGGAGCTTCGACTTCGACTTCTCTCTTTTCGCGAAGTAGCCCTCCACTTGATTGTACTCTGATATGGACTCTCGCTCCTTTTTCGTGAAAAAGCTTTTCTCTGTCTTGGAGTTGGACTTCTGCTTCTGCTTCTTCTTCTTCTTCGTGAAGGAGCCTTCTCAAAGTCCACCATGGCATACCTGTCTCCCCTTGACTTTCTTCGTGAAAGCCCAGAGTCCTCAGGATGCTCTCGAATCCGTTCTATCTCACGGATTTTGTGCTCTCGTCTCTTGATTAATTGAGCGAACTCCTCGATTTTCTTCCTCTTTTTATCGAGGACATCTTCATTATTACCTTGAGTATGCAACTGATGCCTCTCTTCGGTGGGACTTGCTCCTTCTCGTGGAGCCCGTGGCAGTCCTGCCTCCTTTGTCTTTGGACTTATCTGGGAATATCAGCGGGTCATCTCCGCATGCCATTTTCCTGCCATGTCTACCAATGGGCTTTTTGGGAGCACCTGGTGGGGACTGATCTCCTCACCCACCTAACTGGTCCTTCGGATTAAATGGCGTAATTGGATCTTTTTCCATCATGGTCGTCTTTCAGGGAATTCTGTTCGATTCCCACAGACGCCGCCAATTGTAGGGGGATGAAAACGGCTGACACTTCGGATCACGTTGGATTGCAACGGCTTACTCGTGCCTCTTCACCAAAACCCTAGTTCGTCGTCGAAACCCTAATCTGCAAGGCAAACAAGGGGTGAGCGCACCTTTGCCTCTCATGGTAAAGGCCCTCCGATGCCTAAGTTAGTATCACGTACTAGCAAAAATCCTTAATTAACAGTAGGAGAATCATACTAATGCAAAGTATTGCATACCTTTTACCTCCAGGTTTGCTTCGTATTTATAGACATACGTATGCTTGCTGCCCAAGGATCCCTCTCACTCTAGGATTCCTATCTCATATAGGAATCCAAGATATCTTGGACTCTCGTTTTCTTATCAGTTTATTACCTCAATCCTTTTCGGACTCTTTTTCATAATTGGCCGAACATCCCATTCACATTGGGTCTCGTTTCTAGATCCTACATACTCGGGATCTTATCCTCTAGAGGATAGCACCGCTCTGGAACCTTCTAGAACGTTCCTGTCGTCTTATCATTTAAAGCTTCCTCCTTAATGATTCTATTCTCTGTTCGGCCATATCATTGCCGAACAGTCCATCTGGACCAATGACTTCCCATGTAACTGGTCCTTATCATTATATTTGGTCAAATGACTTCACATGTCTGTTGTCCTTATATGCCGAACAGACGGCCTGGACCAATGACTCCTCATGTCACTGGTCCACATTGCCGTTCACTGCCCTACCTAGTGGTACACCCTGTCCTATTCGCCACGTGCTCCTTTATACCATTTGTTCGGCTGCTAACTGTGCCTGTTCGGGAATAACTCCCTACAATTGTTGTTTTGAAAGGCGAAGGATTCTCGATAAATCCAAATTTTATGAGGTTTTATGTGTTTGATTTTGTGCATGCAGATGTTAGAGATTGATAAATTGTTTGTTCTCTTAAGTTGTGCATTATTGCTTGGCTGTTGTTTGTTCTTGCTTCTCAGGTGCTCTTCTCCAGTTTCTTCTGCGGGGGCTAGTTTTGGTTTTTTTTTTTTTTGGGTTTGGTTTTGTTTCTAAGTTGTCTTCCTGCTTGTCAGTGGAGGTGTTTCTTTTTTCCTTAATTGTTTCCTTTTTCGGTGTTGATGTGTCGGTGTTGTTTTCCTTTTAGGTGTTGGCTTGTTGGGGTTGTTTCTTTTCTTTTGTTGGCTTCTTGCCAACGTCTCTTTTGGGTCTCGGATAGCTCTTATTTGCCCTTGTTCCCTTTAATCTTTGTTTTCTTTTCAGAGATTGATAAAATTTCTTTTGCCGAGAAAAAAAAGAAGCAAATTGTATATAACGAAAATGTAAGATTTAATTTTTTGAAGTCCGGAGATATTAAATTGAATTACCGAGAAGCAATTTTAACAATTAATCTCATTTGAAAAACACTTAGAGTGGGTTACCATAATTGAAAAAAAGCCTCTTATTTTTTAAGAAGGCAATTTCAAGCTTAAAAATTATGGGTTTATTGAAATCTAAAAATATGCAATATGAATCTTGTTTGAAAGATCTCATCGAGATCTTTCATACGATGCAAAAAAAATTTAAAAATTATTTTTCATTTACATTATTTTTGAATTTGAAAATGTAAAATAAACTGCTTATTTTTTAAGAAGATTTCTTGAACGGGCTCTTAAATTGATGATCAGGAGTTTACCAGCCAGGATAACGATCCACTTCAACCTCCACTCTTGAGATAACCCATGCCAGATTGTGACTCTTCATCCCATGAGTGCCACCAAATCCGTCAACAACGATACCTAACAGCACAATATGGTTCAAACTTGTTTCCTGCATTTACAGTCATGAACAGCTAGCTTTAGCACTACAATACCTCCCAACCAATTTGCGATGATCCGAGCCGCTCAATATGTTCAGAACGTGATTTTAAGGGTACTTGTTAGAAATCAGCAAAAAAAAGACCGGAAAGTGCTTGATCCAAGTAGTTTTTGTTTATATTTTATCAAACGGTTCAAATAAAAACTGATTAAATCAAGCCCTTATTGATCAATTTTTTTTGCTAATTTCTTGTGAGTACCTTTAAAATCACGTTCTGAACACATTGAACGGCTCATATCATCGAAATTTGATCAGAAAAGGGGACATCCGCATTTTATTTAAAATGAAGACGCCCTCATAGGAAGGGAACTCATATATATATATATATATAAGAATACAGGGTCCGCTCTGAACACAAGCCCGATCGAGCTGCCACTTTGGGCCTAGCTCAATTGCATGTTTATCAAAAAATCGTGCTCCCAATTTTCTTATCTGTTTTATAGAGGTTTCCGAAAATAAAATTGTAGAAGAGCTTACTTCATATATACATGGATCTATAACCCAAGACCCAATGAAAGTGCCGAAATTGTTTGACAAAAACATGGGGATAACTATTTACCCTATGCATGTATTAATTTGCCTCTAAGAAAAGAAGCTTTTCAAATTGAAATTGATCAATTGTTAAATTGGGTAATATGTATGCCACTAAAGATAATAACTTTGTCAAAGACTTTAAATAGCTCTAAGGGGTCACATTTATAGCAAGGGTAGCGGAAGAATCACATGATACATTGTGAAAATTGGATTTAGCGGTCGTTAATTTTCTAAATTTTTTATGGTGCCAATCACTCAAATTAGTAGTCTTAGCAGTCGAGTATCAGTTGTATCGTCTGTGAAACAGGCAAGCAAATAGGAAACAAAGCAATACATTTCAGGTATTGGCCGATACGCATGCGAATTTTTGGCATGAGCTAGCAGTATTATATACTATCAGAGTGTACTGTTATTGAAAGTAAGACCGAAAAAACCCAATACAAAGCGACCGATGCCCTAGGCACGAGTAGCGGTGGCCGCTATTTACTTAGGTATACATGTTGCATTTCGTGACCTGAAGAAGACTGAGGATGGTCTCCATTGTAGCAGCCTTGTCAGGACCAATTTCGCAAGCTCGAATGACAAAAGTTTGCTGATATCCTCCTTCGTCAGTGATGACGCCTTGCTTATGCACATCAACTTTCTTCCACTTTGCAGGAAGAACGTATCCATTATTCTGAATTGGATAAGCTCTAGCAGCAGTGCAGCTTCTTGTGCGGAGGGCTGTCCGGACAGGATTTGCAGAAAGCCCAAAATTGAGCCGAAAACCGACAGTACTAGTGTAGATAAGCCCTCCATTTTTATGGCTAAGTGCTCCATAGGTAGCATTAGTTTTGAAAAGACAAGAATTTCCATTCGCACCGATTCTCCTAATGTTTTCCTTCTTTGTGTAATAATCTCCCGTGGGAAAATATGATAATAGGGAGGATTGAGAGGTCATCATTTCTTCCCACCCAAAGCTTCCTTTTTCTTCTCTTCTATTAATATCTGGGGAAACAGAGAAGAAGCTAGGTTTGAAGGAAATTTGCTTAATTGCCTAGTTGTTTATATATATGTAGTATATAGTTGTAGTGTGGGAATTGAGTTGGAGGGATGCTTGAATTTAGAGGTGGATGCAGTGTTGATAGCGTGCAGCTTGGTCCACGTTTGTGGGCCCACAACAACAATGATAAAAACTGTTTACTTTTTGGAGCTCGCTGAGAATTTTAGCCACTGTAAAATTCACGTTGATCGGATACCGTTTAATCTAGTTTTGAAATGCATTTAAGCTCATATAAATGTGTTAAATGGGTTGAAATATTGTATTGCACACTTTTTTTTTTAAACAAGATTGATGCATTTCAAAACTCAAAACTATATGAGATGGATACAGTATTCAATCAACGTAATTTTTGACGAAGCCAATATTCTCGGCGAGCTCCAAAAAAATGAACGGTTTTGATTGTTGTTGTGGGCTAAAAAAAGCCAACAAACGGTCAAAACTTGACATTCATTATAACACTAGCTGCCCCGGAAATTTGGGGCTTAGTTGGACCTATATCCATATCAAATGGGGCGACTTGCATTTGTGTGAGATATATATTGTCAGTGTCTGTATAAGCGGATCGACAACACCAACAAAATAACTTAAAATATGAATAATATTGAAAAATACTTAGCGTAGATACCAAAGTAAATAGCGGCTGAAGGGAGTACATTACTGTGCAATATTTACAACTTTTCGTCGGGGACAAACAATTTAAGACGAATGGAGTACATTACTACTGTGCAATATTTACATATAGAACTGATGTGAAGGTATATACAATGGAGGAGTTTAAGGTTTTTTTGGATGGAATTAGACTGTTAAACCTGTAAATTGTGTTATTGGTATGGTGTGTTTTTTCCAATGCTCTGTTGGAGGGCTATGTAGGCTAAAATCTTTTGTCTTTTGCTTGATTACGTAAGCATTGTGTGCTTACTATGGTTGAGCCCCTCGATGTATCCGTTCGAGCTTTCATAATAAAATTTCGTTTGCCGAGCAAAAAAAAATATTTACACATAAAGCTCAGCTAGGCTCAGTTAGGCCCTGTTTCCGCTAACTTAAAACTTTTTTGTTTTGTCCTTATCCAACTAACAAATGCAAAAGAAATTTAAATAAAGACAAAAAAATATTCTAAAACTTTTAGGTTATCAGAAACGGAGCATTTTCATTTTTGACTACTTAATTATTAACTAGACTAGACAAATCAGCCATTGCATTCAATATTTAGTACAAATTTCACTAAAGATAATGCAATGCAATGGCTGGTTTGCATTCGACTGGTACAATTTAAAAAATAGTGCAGCTTCCGTTAAAATATTGCCTCATGTGATACATGGAACGTACTCTAGCTATAATTAAATCAATAGATAATTATATGAATTCTACCATTTGATTGGAGGAAAGTTATTTACATACTTTTTTTTTTTTTTTTTCTCAATCGGTAGCAAACTTTATTACTCACTGCAAAGTAGGAACATTCAAAACTGCTTCCTTGCATACCCAACTTGGAAAATTCCTCTACCAAGATGTTTGTAGAAGCCAGGAAAAAGGCGTATTTAATTAAAGCATTAGTCATCCTATTACAATTACGTGAAACAAAATTAAACGAACATGGAATAAAAGTACTTGCTAAAGTGCAAAGAGTCCATGACGATTACATCTAAACTCGCTTTGACACTCAATTTCCCTTTCAGCATCCAAATCACCGTTTGTGCATTTTCCTCCGTGATAATCTCTTTCCATGTTGCTCAATGCTATATTCAATACATGCCGAAACCCCAATACTTCTATCATTTATGCAGATGAACTCACAACAATTGGAATTGCTCCCGCTTCTAGAATCTTGCCCATCATCTCTCAACACAAACCCGTAACACAAAATTCGTTTGCAAGTGGTCAACAGTAAAGAAGAATAATTAATTTGTTTGACTTTATAGCATATTGTGCCGTACCTTTAGGCACGGACAATTTCTAGTTAAGTCATACTATTTGCATCATAGAAATTGTTGTTTCAACGCTTTTTGTTTTCTTACATATTCCTACGTATGCCAAATTGCGGCTTTGTTTTTTTTCCTAAGTTAAGACTTCTTGTCCCCTATTAGGGGTTCCATCCCCTTTTCACTGAATCAATCAATGTCTCATCTTATATTCTACAGTCTTTGTTAAATAAATATGTGACGTTTATAAGAATGTTTCTATCCAATTGTGGCAACATTCATCAATATATTAGCTATACATTGCATAATATGATGTGAAGCTACACATTAAGCTATGCGTGTCACAAATTAACTTAGCTTAATGTGTGTTTGCAAAAAATATTTTAACAGATTTTTAGATTCTAACTATTAAAAATCAATTTAGAATGTTTCTCAAAAATTATACATAATTGATTTTTAGAATCTACAGATTCTGGATGTAACGCTCCTAATTTTTGGATACGTTAAATAAACATTTTATTGAAAACTTAAGTAGAGTCATGCTCATTATTATATCATAATTCTCACAAGAGTACTTTTATTACACATGGAAGGGAAAACTAGAGTCCCTATCTACTACTCTGCTTGCTCCTCCATCCTAGCCAGCTCTTCGGCTCCGAAAGCTTTCAAGGTGTAGAGTTCACCATGTTCATCTATGAGGTCTGACACATTATACTGACGTCACCACCGATATAATATGTCAGGGTCACCAAAGGTAACACCATGAGCTATAAAGGCTCAATAGAATAACCCTAACTTGCTAATCTCATAACTTAATAACATAAAACAAACAGTTAGCAATGACACATCCACATTCGCTATTCTAGTACGTTGGTGTCCAAGATTTTCGGGTTTCTCCTATGCGACTCGTCGAAGACCGTGTCACCCTTTTTCTTTTACCAAATCAACATTTGCAAAATCTCTTTTTAACACACCCAATCTCGATTCCCTCCGCTCCGGGTTCCCAAGTATCCTCACAATGGTTCCGCCGCTTCGGGTTCCCATTGGCACACATTTGCATTGGTTGCTCTCCGCGGATACCAAGCTACACATCCAACCTCGGTTCCGCCGCTCCCCGAGTATCCTCACAATGGTCCCGCCGCTCTGGATTCCCATTGGCACACATACACACATACTACTCACATTGGGCTACCACGTCCGGCCACAATATAGTTTCAAAAATATTTTATTTTGAGGAACACGTCTTTCCATTTACCACACCCTAGGTGCCATGTTTCTACTTTATTGATTTTCGTGTCTCGTTTTCATACAATGACTCCGCGGGAGGACTTTTCACTTACGTAATCGTAAATCATTCATTTTAAATCTCGAAACTAAACTAGCAAGATCATCCAACTCTATATTACTTAACGTGCTCAAATCACAAACTTAAAGCATAACGCCACATGTACGGACGCCCTTGGAGTGGAGACCACTTATGTTTTATTTACACAACCACAAGTAATGTAAGAAATCATAGTGAACATGTATATGTTCTCATAACCATCCTAAAGATCTAAATACGAATTCTTACTTTCAAGGGTAAATTTATTATCTTTAAAACTCATTCTTTCTTCCTTTGTGAGAAGTTTATATGTCTTTTTAGAAAAAATAAGTCGACATTTTCAACATACTCCCCTTCCTTTTCATCTTTTTAAGAAAAAACACCTTTCAAGTTTCTCATGCATTTCTCAACATACAAGCATCATACAACTACATTTAGAGTTTAACAGAAAACGAAGACTTTATGTATACTTAGAGAAGGTAAGTAGAGATATTCTAAGTATACTTGGAGTTAGAAAGTAAGGATATTCTACGTATACTTAGAGTTAGAAAGTAAGGATATTCTACCGTTTTTCTTGGCGGTAGTGATGGCTACAGGAAGGTAAGTTGCTTTTCGGACGGAGTGACTTCCTACGATAGCTTCCGGTAGCTTCGAAAGAGAATGGTTTCTCTCGAAACTACTTCTTGACTAAAACTATTAAACTTTATGGATCGAAAAGGTGGTTTAGGTTGAGTTTCTTGAAGAACACAAGAAGAACTTCCAGAACAAGGAAGAACTAAGCAAGAACAAAGGAAGAACACAAACTTTCTTGGAGAGAGAAGTTGAAGAATGAAGATGTGAGTTGAATGGTGAGTGGGGGGGGGGGGGGGTTGCTATTATAGCAAAAATTTGGTCTCTCTCCCTCCCTCATATGGCCGGCCCTCTCTCTCTCCCATTCTCCCATGGATTTTGCTCCATTGAGTTGTCATTTCATGCCTTTCAAGCATGTCATGCCTTGTCATCCAATTTTAGGTTTAAAATCTAGGTTATCATGAAGGGTTTTCGGCTTGTCTTGTCCTAGGAAGGGTTGGCTTGTAAGAAAGAATAAAATCATTGGCCAACTTTGTACTTAGAAAGACTAGAATGGGTTGTCATGTAGGTTTTAGGCTTATGGGCTAAAGGTAACTTGTGTAAGTGTACAAACACATGCACACACTCCACCTCCTCCCTCACTCTCTCTCTCTCTCTCTCTCTCTCTCTCTCTCTCTCTCTCGTACTACTTACATATATATATATATATATATATATATATATATATGCCTAAGTATATAAGTACACTAAGGTACTATGTAGTCCTATTAGGTTTATGGGATAGGAGATGATTGTGCTAAAGCTTTCAATGACAAGAACATTGTCTCATGGGTTATATTCTCCTAGAAAGTGCATATAAGGTTTTATAGGCATGTTTATAATAAGTTATGAGGTAGATATACCTACATATGTGCTTAGAGAATCTAGAAAAGTAACCTTGGTGAGCAATTTAGGTATAGGGCTAAAATTCTTATGGTTGCATGCATGGCAAGGCTAATTCTTGCTTCTTTTGGAAGCAAAATGATGGCTTCTTGGCCCATGATTTTGTATTGTCAAATCAAGTTTTCATTGGCAACCTAAATGTTATTAACCAATGGTCAAAAACTTCCCTAGCGTTTATGGACCTATGGGTAAAGGAATATTGGTGATAATTAGGGTTTGACATGGCTTGTTATGGGAATAAAATGATTACTTCCTTTGGTATGACTAGTCTTGTCAAGCATAAACATTCATTGGCATGTCTAATATCTATTGTCCAAGGGGTAATATTTTCCCTAACATTTATTGTCCAATGGACAAAGGAATATTGGTAATAATTAGGGTTGGAAATAACTAGTTATGGGAATCTATTGTCTAAGGGATAGTATTTTCCCTAACATTTATTGTCTAATGGACAAAGGAATATTGGTAATAATTAGGGTTTGGAGGGTTTCATAAGGCTCAAAGATGGTCAAAAAGGTCCATCTAGGGTTAGGGAAGTGTAACTAGGAGAAATGGTAGTCCGGTTCCTCCAACTAATAGGTAGAATCTAGTCCCTTTGGCAATTAAGGTTTCTAGTCAAGAAATATAATTTTTAAGGACTAAAATCTAATTATAACGGATTATTAAAAATTAAAAATGAATTTTAAAAGCAATCCAAGTAATTAAAATAGTAAATTCAAATATTTAAATGAATTTTTATTTATGGAAAATCAGAGTCGTTACAACATATCCCCCTTAAACAATTTCGTCCTCGAAATTAGGTGTATGCTTGGATTTGAATGGGTGGGGATAATTTGCTATCATGGTTTCCTCCCTCTCCCATGTGGTTTCTTCAGATCCATGGTGCTTCCATAAGACTCGTACCAATTTCACTGTCTTATTCCGGATGATCTTCTCACTTCGATCTTGAATCTCTATTGGTTCGTCTTCGTAAGTCTCGTCTTCTTCGATGGAGATGTCTTCCCAGTTGAGGACATGCGTGGGCAAAGCGAGAAACTTGCAGAGCATTGAAACGTGAAACACGTTATGTACTCTGTCTAGCTGTGGTGGTAGCGCTAGACAATACGCAACCTTCCCGATTTTCTCCACAATGTCAAAAGGTCCGATGTAACGTGGAGACAGCTTTCCCTTTTTCCCGAATCTAATAACTCCTTTCTTTGGTCTGATCTTCAGGAACACATGATCTCCTACTGCAAAGGTTAATGGTCAGCTCCTTTTATCTGCATAACTCTTTTGTCGGCTTTGAGCTGTCTGAATCCTCTGTTTGATGATTTTGACCTTCTCGGTGGTATCTCGTTCAATGTCAAGCCCAAACAGTCCCGTTTCTCCAGCAAACTGGAGATCAACAAGGTCGAGCGTATAGAGCTTCGTACGGTGCCATCTCAATACTTGCCTGGTAGCTGTTGTTGTAGGCAAACTCTACCAATGGTAAATGTTTTTCCCAGCTTCCAGAAAAATCCAGGGCATAGGTTCTCAGCATGTCTTCCAGTGTCTGAATGGTCCTCTCTGTTTGTCCATCTGTTTGCGGGTGGAAAGCCGTGCTAAGCCTTACATCCGTTCTCAATGCCTTCTGCAATCCTTTCCAAAAGTGTGATACGAAACGTGGATCTCTGTCAGACACTATTGAGATATGTACCCCATGTAGGCGTACAATCTCTCGAATGTATAACAGGCTCAGCTGTTCTACGTTTTCTGTCATCTTAATAGGCAGACAATGCGCAAATTCGGTGAGTCGGTCCACAATCACCCATATAGCAGTGTTGGACTTAACAAACCTTGGTAATCCAGTCACAAAGTCCATTGAGATGTGCTCCCACTTCCAGGTCAATATGGGTAAGGGTTGAAGATCTCCTCTAGGTTTCTGGTATTCAGCCTTGACTTGTTGACACACTAGACACATAGACACAAATTGAGCTACGTCCTTTTTCATTCCTTCCCACTAGTACATTCTCAGCGGATCATGATACATCTTTGTACCACCAGGGTGAACTGCAAAGTTTGAATGGTGTGCTTCTTGGATGACGGCTTCTCGGAGGGTTCCAATATTGGGTATGAACACCTTTCCCTTGAATCTCAGGCTGTTGTCCTTCTCGATTGTCCATCCTGATAACGTTTTTCCTTCTCGGATTCGATACCGGATGAACTCACAATCCTACTCAAATGTTTGGGCTAGTAAGATTTCTCAGTGAAGAGCTGGTTCTGCAACGAGAGCATACAGTCGTGCATTCCCATTCTCCGATGATGGCCGTAGGTTGAATTCGTTGAGGGTGTCCACCATCTCCCACTCCTTAATGGCAGTCTTGACTTTCTGTGCCCTGTCCTTCCGACTCAGAGCGTCAGCTACCACGTTGGCCTTGCCGGGGTGATACTGTAGCGTGAACTTATAGTCTTCCTGGTATTCCATCCATCGACGCTGCCTTAGGTTTAACTCCTTCTGAGTGAAAAAATATTTGAGGCTCTTGTGGTCAGTGAAAACTTCGAATTGTTCTCCCCACAGATAGTAACGCCAGGATTTGAGGGCGAATACTACTGCAGCCAATTCTAAGTCGTGAGTAGGGTAATTCTTTTCGTGCGGTCAAAGTTGTTGGGATCCGTAGGCTACAACTTTTTCATTCTGCATTAGCACGCATCCCAAGCCGTTTCTTGACGCGTCGCAGTAAACCGTATAATCTACCCCCCGTTCGGGAATGATGAGTACTAGTGCACTGATCAGTTTCTTTTTCAATTCCTGGAAAGATTTCTCACAAGCTTCATCCCAATCTAGCTTCACTCCTTTCCGAGTTAGCCTCGTCATTGCCTTGGCTAAGATTGAGAAGTCTCGGATAAATCTGCGGTAGTACCCAGCCAATCCTAGGAAACTTCTGATCTCAAACACTAAGGTTGGCTATTTCCAATTCAGTACTTCTTCAACCTTGCTTTCGTCCACCACGATTCCATCCTTGGATACCACGTGCCCCAAGAACTTAACCACTTCTAGCCAAAACTCGCATTTACTAGCCTTGGCATAGAGTTGATTATCTCGGAGTACTTGCAGTGCCATCCGAAGGTGTTCTTCGTGTTCCTCCTTCTTGGCGGAGTATATAAAAATGTCGTCAATGAACACCACTACAAATTTGTCTAAGTAGGGTTGAAAGATCTTGTTCATGAGACACATGAATACTGCCGGAGTGTTGGTTAGCCCGAACGACATTACTACAAACTCGTAGTGTCCGTATTTAGTGCGAAAGGCCGTCTTGGCGATATTCTCCTCCCGAATCCTTAACTGATGATAGCCTAATCGAAGATCGATTTTAGAGAAACAGGTGGCGCCTCTCAATTGATCAAATAGATCATCGATCCTAGGCAATGGATATCGGTTCTTGACCGTGGCTTGGTTTAACTTCCTATAGTCAATACACAGTCGAAATGTTCCCTCTTTCTTCTTCACGAACAGTGCGGGCGCTCCCCAAGGTGATGTGCTTGGTCTGATGAATCCTGTGTCCAACAGCTCCTGCAATTGGGTCTTAAACTCCTTTAGTTCTGCAGGAGCCATTCGGTACGGTGCCATGGAGATTGGGGTTGTTCCTATTTGAAGTTCTATAGAGAAATCTATCTCTCTTTGGTGTGGCAAGCTAGGGGGTTCTTCCAGGAAAACATCGGCGTACTCGCAAATGATGTGTGGTAATCCCAATTCCATCCTATCGGCTTCTTCCATTTGCAGACTCGCTAGCCATCCCAACAATTGGTTCTGCCACCTTGAACTTTTCGTCGTCGAACTTGTCATTTCTTTATCCCCTTTAAAACGTAAACGAGTCCGTTCTAGGGTGTAAGCCGTCACCGTCTTCTGATGATAGTCTATGACTGCTCGGTGAGCCGATAGCCAGTCCATCCCCAGGATTACGTCGAAATCCTTCATGTCGATCACTCTGAGATCACAGGTCAGGCGCATGTTGGCTATTTCTAGCTCGCACCCTCTACACACTAGACTAACAGCTACACTCCCCCCCCCCCCCCGCCCCCCACCCCCCCCAACGGTAATGTTACTTTCGTGCTTGTACTTAGGGGTTCTGTTTTGAGTGCTAGAGCAGTTACGCAGCAGTAGATATAAATGAATGCGATGCACCGGAGTCAAACAAGGCTTGTACGTAGGTACTATATAATAGTAGCGTACCTTGGATCATAGAGGGATCCTATTCTTGTTCCTCAGTCTGTAGTGCAAAGATAGGCCCTCCAGCGCCTTGTTGAGTTCCCATGGGCTGCTTTCCCTTATTCTGCCTATTCTGCTGCTGTGATGGTCCTCTAGGGTTCTGTTTCATGAAGCTGGCCTGTCCATGCTGTTGAGCTTTCTGGTTTCCAAAGCTCCCATTCCTCTCTCTCTGAGGTTGGGGACAATCCTTCTTGTAGTGGCCCATAGCCTGACAGTTGAAGCACTGAACTGTCGCTATGTTTTGGTCGCCCCTCTGCAGTTCTTCACGTTCTGGTATAGCAGCCTTCCAGGTTTAGTTGTTCTACAATAGGTTAGAAGGTTTGGTGGGATAGGGCCCATGGTTGTTGTTGGGTGGTTGGGTTCGGATTGGTCCACCGATGCCTCCTGTTGCCTTCCTCCATCGAGTTTTGAAGTCAGTTTCCTCACTCTCTAGCTGGAGAGCACACTTCACAACTTCAGCATAGGTGGCAAAGGCCTGAGCTACCACAGCCCTTCGAGCAGTCGTCAGCCCCCATTCGAACCTTCTTGCCTTCTTGTCCTCGGTCGCGATGGTTGTTTGGGCGTAACAAGACAGTTCCTTGAAGTAACGGTCATCATTCCTTGCTTCAGATTTAGGAATTCATGTTCCTTAGCTAAGGCCACTCGATCTCCGTCCTGAGTAATCCCTAGGGTTCGGAAGATCATCTTGACTTCGTCAAGCCATGTCTCGGCCATGATGGGGTTGGTATCTCTGTGGAAGGTCGGAGGTTGGCGCTCGCAGAACTCGTTCATTGCTTGAGTTCGGGTCATGGGTTCGTCGTTATGGTTCTGGTTTTGGCGGTTAGCTTTTAGGGTAGCGACGAATGCTTGCATGATTTGGGCTATGTCGGGGTTTGCGCCAGAGGTTCCTTCGTTTTCGTACCCTATTCCACTGCATCGGTTCACCATCTACGAGTAGAAATTGAAAAGGGGAAGTTTTAGTCTAAAATTTTCCTTTTGCAAATGGTGTATCGAAAAGCAATTTATCGCATAGGATGCAACAGTTTTCTTGAAGATAAAACAAACTTTTCATAGTTAAGCAAAGGCATACAACATAAGCATAGAATCCTTCTACAAAAAGATAAGATTTTCTTAGGACAAGTTGAAACGATCCTACCCACTACTACATAGTCCTACAGTTGGGCAAGCCTTATATCGAATCATGCATGCATTCGTACAAGTCAATTTCTTTCTTCTTATATTTTTTTGGTTCGTTGGAAATTCATTCAAACTAGATCGAAATAGAGTACCGCATCAGAAGAGCGAGCATAGTAGAGTTCATTACAGACATCATTGATCAGCTTGGACGACATTGAGGGAATCAAACTCAATCTCCACATTGGCCAAGCATTTCTCAAGAATAATAGTCAAACCTCTGTACGTATACAACTTAGATTTTAGCTTCCAAACTCGAAGAGCATGCCGAGCAAGAAAAACTCTAAAAGCATGTGAGCTTTGTCAATTTCTATCTATAAATTGAATAAAAACAAAAAAATAAGCCAAGTGGCTTATTTAGCCGAACAACCCCTGAATCTCTCCCTCCACGAGGAGCAAGTGATTTTTCCAACCCTTATAGGTGCTGTGGAGGATAAAGAGGTTTGGGGAGGGGAAATGACAAAAGTGCCCCTGGTTTTGACATCTGGGGTAACGGCTTGACGGATGGGCGACTACATTGGTACACATTTAATAACGTTGGGGACTCAATTTCTCCAATGTGTTTATTGGGGACCAAAATAAGATTTTTGTGATACTTTGGGGACCAAAAAGGGTAATAAGCCCATAAAACCCTTTAAATTGAGACATAAATGCCTTGATTATTTGGACTCGGCAGAAACTTAATTATGAAAATTTTAGAGACAAAATTTTAATTATGATCCTTTAAAATAAAATGATTTGAAAAATAATATTTTCTCACCGGTTCAAACAGATTGAAAATTGGAGCACTTAAGTTTTTAGCAATATTTTTTTAATATAAACAGTCTAAAAAAACTAAGTGTTCTAATTTTCAATTCGTTTGAACTGATGCAAATGTCTTATATTTCCGATCATATTATTCTAAAGGGTTATGATTAATTTTTGTCTCTAAAGCTCTTATAGTTAAGTAAATGCTCTTTATTAGGGACACTGTAGAGCAGAAACTTGACAATGAGAATTTTAGAGACAATTTAATTATAACCACTTAGGATAAAATAACCAAAGAAAATAAGATTTTCGTACCCATTCAAAAGATTTTATGTGATTTGTCTAAAACTTATTGTCGAGCATGGACGGTCCGAATGGATTAACATGCACCATGTTGTTTCCTCAGGATAGTTGGGTCCCCCATTTCAAGTAGTATAAAAGCTAGAGATTCTCCGAGATCATAAGACATGGTCGGTGCCATTTAAGCTGACAACATCAAATGATATGTCAAAATATGGATAATATTAAAAATAGAGATGCATGCTATTGCGTGATGCTATCAGCAATCGACAAAGAGATCTCATACTATCTATATCGCTGTGAATTCCTACATATTCAGATAATTATCTGAGTTAATGAGATCGAGAAGAAATTCGCGCATCACAAGCTTTTTCATTTTTTACTCCTCCACTAGCTAGTGCAGTGACACCAGCCATTGCATTCAATATCTTTTTTCCACATAAAGATATGTTAACACACAAAAGTGCCATGCAATCAAAAGTATCTAATTTAACTTTCATTATCCTTTCTTGGTTATTGTATTTCAAAAAAGGCTGTGGATTATTAGTTTAAGGTGGTTTAAATTAGGATCCTAGAGTAAAGATCTCCCCATAGATAGATCCTCCTCCTAATTAATATTAACCTAAGATTTCATCCTTAAATTTAATTTATCGAATTTAATTACCCTTCTTCTGCATTACGTATATCAAACTAGATATATATAAACACACAAACACATATACACACACTCATCATGTCCCTTGATTCTTTTCTTTTTTTAAACCTAATCACACCATCCTTTATACCAAAAATTAAATCCAAACCGTTGATATTGTAAATTTTGACGAGTACTACATCTATGCCAAAATTCAAGTCAATCACAAAATGAAAAGCCCATGGTCGAATCGATTTTGTTATGAAATTAAAATTTCAAATTTGAATTTACTAAAAATTAGATCACAGGGTTATTGATACCTGATCGAGATGATTTTTTACAGAGATACTCTATTCTTTATTTAATACATTATGAACGACTCAGATTACATTCTAGAGGCGTGCGAGATTCTGTTTAAATTTGGTTGGGAAAAGATTTGATGAATTTGAAAAAGATATATAAGCACTAAGAGCATCCACAATGGCTAATATTTGTTAAAAAAATTGTTCACAAAAGAATAATCAAACTTCGCAACATTTAAACCAATAACCAATTTTGACATTTGATTAATCAAAACTAGCAACGCACTTTTTACAATAACTAAATTTGATAGGCCACACATCTCAATTTAAGTATATTCATCGATTATTAGGCAAAACCACCTTCTTCTTCTTCTTCTTCTTCTTCTTCTTCTTCTTCTTCTCCTTCTTCTCTCTCTCTCTCTCTCTCTCTCTCTCTCTCTCAACAATGTTTCCAAAAAATAATTTCTAAAATAATTTCATTTTTTTTTTCAAAAGCCGTTTTAAAATTTTCTTTCATAAACTGTTTTATTTTTCAAGAATTGTTTTCTGTTTAAAAAAAATTAGTAGTTTCGCTTCAAAAATGAAAAACTATTTTCTATTTCTAATAAAACAATTTTTAATAGTTTGAAAGACGTTTATAGAAAAATGTTTTCTTTCTTCAAAGTTTGTTGTTTAAAAAAAATACTATTTTCCAAATATTTTTTTAAGGAAAATTTGCTATTTTCAAAATTTAGTATTTTGTAATTTGATAGGTCATGATATGGCAAGTTTTAGATATCCAGTTTTGATTTTAATTAGGGCATTGTGGACCTGTTCATTGTTAACTTTCTCAACTCCTTAAATAGATAATAAAAAGGTGATGTGGCAGCTTTTAACTATCCAATTTTCGTTAGAACGTTGCTACAGGTACCGAATAGTTACTGATGGCCACGCGAAGCCCATTATAGGTCCCGCACGAAAAATTCGATCCATTCAATAATTTTTTAAAAAAAACGAGTGGGCATCGCAAAAAATTAGTTCAATCATTTTTCAAAAATGGGAAGATTGGATCGAACACCTACGCATTTCAGATTGAGTTGATTTTTTGAGATGCCCACTCATTTCTTTTTAAAATTATTGAAAGGCTCAGATTTTTCATACGGGACCCATAGTGGGCCCCACATGACCGTCAGTGCCTATCAATATGGATACCCGTCGGTCCCTTAGCTTTTCTTGGTTAGGCCATTGTGGATACTCTAATAAGAGAGCTAAAATTCGAGTAACTTTTAGGATCCGGGGGTGCTGTAGTGCACCCTGTGTAGAGCTGCAAACAACCGTCGATCTCATCAATTAACGGTTCAGATCAAAAATTAGTAATGACCAGTGAACCGGTCATAATTAAAAAACATATCTAAACCATTCATTGTCAAGATCGATGGCCAATATGCGCACTACAGGGTGCCTTGCAGGACCTTGCACTACAGGATTTCTCAATGCGATAGAAGCTCTTTTGAAGACATAATGTTTAGAGTCTTAACGCTACTTAATTTGTGACGTTGGGTGTTTTTTTTGAAGCTCCTGTGTTGAGATTATTGCGTGGTGTACGAAATGAATAATACTAACTTATAACATTAGGTGATATATAATACCTTTATTTCTTGAAAAAAATGTTGATTATTATTACTTCCTCCGTCCAAAATTGCTTGCTGCTTTTTAGAAAATCATGCATTTTGCACACAAGAAATAACCTATTTTTGAGATTTTTTTGAAAAAACGCAATTTTTTTTCCTTCTCAATGAGATCTCTAAATTGGTGTAAAAAAAAATTTGAAATAAAATTCCTATTGATTTAGCGATAGGTCCACTGTAGACATTTCATAAGCTTACAAGTCCACCTAATAATTTTGTAAAGTCACAAGTCCACATAACCTAAACCTTAGAGTACCATATAAAAGTATCTAAACCACTAAAATTCTAAAATAGAAAAGTGTACCATAAAACCTTAAAAAAGTTGCTAAACCCTAAGGTACCTTACGCTAGGGTAATCTACCCTACCCTATCTCCTATAATAAAAAAAGTGCACTCCAAAATCTTATGAAAGTGTCTAAATCTTAGGATACCCTACGTACCCTACTCTAGAGTACCCTAAAATGGACTTGAGACCTTACAAAATGAATACGTGGACTTATGGACTTATGAAATTCACATGATGGGCCTAAGACTAAATTTTTACATTTTTTTTGGCATGCAAAATACGCGATTTTTTGAAAAGGGCAAGCAATTTGGGACTGATACGGTAGTTAATAGCACTTGAAATTAGAATCGTCTCCTTGTAATTATAAATCATAATCCTAATATTGGATTGAGATGTCATAGGATAATTTGATAATATAGTTTAAATGACCACTTTTGTCTATTACGTAATTAAACATCCCGATTGTATAACTAAAATTATTTTGGTTCTTTGAGAGTGGTTGATGAGATTCTGTTGACATTCGTAGTTGGAAATAGAAAAAAAGATTCGAAGTTGAAAAAAAAGAATCCCATCAACACGTACAGCTCTCAAAGTACCACGATAATTTTTTGCAGACAGATTCGAGTAGTATTATTTTGCTGACATATTCACCTTTGCGTTTACTATGAGATGAATGGTCCGAATCCAAATAGCGAGCTTTGAATGGACCCACAAAATAAAAGTTTGATAGAGTATGGAGAGATATAGTAGGAAGAGAAAGATGAGCCCATGCCAATTTTTTTTTTTTTTAACAGGGATCGATGTGATCGGTTAGAAATGTTCTTATAAACATACATGAGATATGTATCCTGTCGTTTATTTATGAACTAAGATTTGTCCGTGTCTGAAGTCACGACACAACATGTTTTGAATACAACTAAAATGAATTACGAAACTATTGACCACCCCGCTAACAAAGCCGATTTATATGGAAAGATTTTTCTTAAATTAGGATCAAACAAAGTTCTTCTAGTGCTTGTCTACCCCTGAAGGCACGGATTGAACAATCAGCACATGCAAATCAACAATGTATCAATGAACAAGTTGTCAACCAGTTCATGTAACACCGAGGGGTCGCTTAGTTTCATGTAATATCGACACTTCTAGAGATCGACGTATCCGTGTTAGACGCTTCAAAGGCACATGACACGATGGCCGGGGACACTTCACAAGACCCTAAATCATATGAAAACAATATCAACGTATTTACGTTACCACAACTAGTTTTTTCGTTACAACATTAGGGGCAAGAAATACAGAAAATTAAGGAAAAAGTACCAACTATCAAAAATTTATTAATAGTACTCAAACAAATAGAAGAGAGAAGAGAAAATACGAAACACAGAGTTACCTTAACCTTATATAAACTGGCTGTGACTATAAGCTTCCCAAACAAATAACTAAAAAAACAAAATTGCGTAACAGTGAGGAGTGAACACGGCTCTCTAATTAATTTGTGCCCCAAATTGTTGCACATGAAGTGAAAACCTAAAAAAAATTACATTAATTGGCTATGGGTACACCACCATTAGCTGCACATGAAACCATACAAATATTGAAATCAACCAAAGCAATCAAACAATGATGAAATGCAGCAATCATAAAATTGAAGGGGAGATCGGTAAAACAAAAATGCTTCACAATTTTCCTATTTAACTCAATGTCCCGACTACAAATTAGAACCAACCATCATATAGATTTTTAATCGAATGAGATGTTGTGCCAGATCCATACCACCCCACATCATATGGGTTTTTAAGATAGCAAAAGCTCGACTCCACGTGGTAGAAAGTGTGAAGTAGGAAAAAAGAACCACCTAAAAGACACGTCGGGAACATGCGTGTCTAATGGGGTTTACGACTATGCAACCACATTCTTATAAACTGTGGTGAAATTTTATTGTACTCACAAGCGTACGAATCGTATCTGTAACGCCCCAAATTTTGGGTACGTTAATGAGGCATTTATTACATAATAAAGAGAGTCTGGCTCATTATTACATCATAAATACATCAAAATGGTACATTCATTCAAAAAAAGAGAACTAAGGCTCCTAACTACTGCTCCGCTTGCTCCTCCATTCTGGCAAGCTCCGAAGGCCTCCAAGGTGAAGATCTCGCCCTGTTCATCTACGAGGTCTGACACATTATACCGGCGTCACCACCAATATAATATATCAGGGTCACCAAAAGGTAACACCGTGAGCTATAACGCTCAATAGGAAATCCTTACCCAACCAACCTTACCACAATGAATTATTAACAATCACACATCCATATTCATCAATCACCTATCGTCGGTGTCCAAGATTTAAGAGTTTCTCCTACGCGACTCGTCGTAGACCGTGTCAACATTTTCCACTTACAAATCAACCTTTCAAATCATTTGCATTGGCTCCGTACCGCGGATAACCAAGCTACAACCTTTCAAAATCATTTGCGTTGGCTCCATACCACGGATAACCAAGCTACAATCTTTCAAATTCATTTGGGTTAGCTCCGTACCGTGGATAACCAAACTACACACCCAACCTCGGTTCCGCCGCGCCGGGTTCCCAAGTATCCTCACAATGGTTCCGCCGCGCCGGGTTCCCATTGGCACACATTTGCATTGGCTCCGTACCGCGGATAACCAAGCCATACCTCACCATGATTCCGCCGATCCGGGTTCCCATGGGACGCACACAACCTCACAATGGTTCCACTATTCCGGATTCCCATTGGAACACACACACACACACACATCTCACATAATGCCCCCAAAACTGGTCATTATGTAGTTTCAAAAATATTTCCTTCCTCAGAAAACATTTCCTTCCTCGGAAAACATTTCCTTTCATTACCCACACCCTAGGTGCCATGTTTCTACTTCCTCGATTCTTGTGTCTCGTTTACATGCGAAGACTCTGTGGTAGGACAAAAGTAAGCATGAATCATTCCTTTGTAAACAAACAAGATCATTCAACTCTATATTGCTAATCACGCTCACATCAACGCTTAAAGCATAACGCCACATGTTCAGACGCCCTTGGAGTGAAAAATCACTTATGCTTTATCACGCCACAAGTAATACAAGCAATTCATATATGCACGCTCATAAAGATAAAAATACAAATACTTGAGACGGGAAGTAAATAGGTAAAGATACACTACATATAATTCGGAGTAGTAGATAGGGAGAAGCTACCATTCTTCTTGGCGGTAGTGATGACTACGGAAGGTACGTCAGGGATTGGGCGGAGTAACTTCCTACGGTAAAGCTTCCGATAGCTTCGAAAGAGAAATGTTTCTCTTGAAACTAATTCTCGACTAAAACTACTCTACTTTATGGATCGAAGGGTGGTCGAGTGGCGGCTTAGTGGTGGCCTTGGATGAGTTTCTTGAAGAACACAAGAAGAACTCAAGAACAAAGGAAGAACACAAGTTTTTCTAGAGAGAGAAGTTGCTAGGTGAAGGTGTGAGTTGAATGGCATGAGAGTTGCTCTATTTATAGCCAAAGTCTTGGTTATTACCCAATGGAAAATATTTCCCCTAGCAATTTTTGTCCAATGGGTAAAAGACTTTGAATGACTAGATTTGTACTATGGATTTGTTTCTTGGAAGATTTGTGGAAGAAAGAATAAATTGTACAAGATTCTTGGGTTTAACAAATAAAGAAAGGACAATGGAGGTAGTTTCTTGGCTAGGAAGAATATTACCCAAGGATATGAATTACAATGGAAGATCAAGCATGGTACAACCAATCTCCTTCCTTCCTCCTTCCTCTCTCTCTCTCCCTCTCTCTCCCTTTCGGCCTCTCTCCTCTCTCTCTCCCTCTCCCTCTCTCTAGTACACTATATATATATATATATATATATATATATATATATATATATATACACACACACACACACACACACACTAAAAGTGCAAGAAAACAATTAGAATAATAAGTACTTTTGTACAAAAGATCAAAAAGACTTAAAGGACTAAGATTTACCCAATAGACTAATAAATAAGCACATGTGAACCCAAGGCATTAGTCTAGTCTTCCATGTACTTATATAATATATATATATATGGGTACTATTGTACACTAGGAAGAACAACTTCCTAGTATAAAATAAATAAAGGTACTTAGGAGAATCTTAGTACTAAGTACTTATTTAATAAAATATTGTACTTCTTCACATGGGGTTTAAGAAAAGACTAGTTTAATAAGACCCATGTACTAGATGAAAGACTAACTCTTTTACCCATTGGGTAATAAATCCCTTAACTTCTATTGTCCAATGGACAATAGTAATTAGCTAACTTTTATATTAAAATAATATGTACCTTGTCACATAGGGATTTATGAAAAGACTAAATTAATAAACGCATGTACTTGGTAGAAAGGTGAACTTATTATCCAATGAATAATAATTCTCCAAGCTTTTATTGTCCAATGGACAATAGTTACTAGGGAATTTATATAATAAAATAATCCAAAAAAGTCCTTTTAAGCAATTAAAAAGTCTATTTTGTATAACTCTTAGTACTTGACCAAGTATACATTTTAATATAGAGAATTGGGGTTTCTATTATCCAATGGATAATAGTTTCCCTAACTTTTATTATCCAAGGGACAAAGAATAAAACCAAAATGGTAAAAGAAAATAATTCAACAAATTCCAAATTCTAAGGTTGAAAAGGTTCACAAGGTTCAATGATGGCCAAAAGGGTCCATCTATGGTTAGGAAAGAGTAATTAGGTGGCTTCCTAGTTCGGTTTCTCCAACAAGCCGGTTAGAAACTAACTAGGCTTGCTAATTAGGGCTTAAAGACAAGAAATAAATTTCAAGGGGTTAAAATGTAATTACGATGAACTATAGGAATTAAAAGTAATAAAATTCAAATATTTAACGAAATTTTTACCGATCAAAAATCAGGGTCGTTACAGTATCAAAGTATAGTTATGCAAGAGTAAGGTCGAACCCGACTTATGAATTTTTGTGGGAAAATAAAATAAACTGAAACTTATTAAATCCTAACCTAGTTAACAAAATTGGTGATTTTGTTCTTCATCTAAAAATTAAACTAACAGTGGGGAAAAAAAAACAATTATTAATAGAGAATTATACTATCACGAGAAAGTAGCGAAGATTACCGGTTGAGAAAAATAACTAAGGTTTCGGAATCCATACCCATTAACTCGTATAACTATATATTCATCATGATCATTGACTTTATCTAAAATTTCTCCATAATAATTTGAAAGCTAATTCTGTTACCATGGAAAATGTAACGACCCTGATTTTTGGTGAATAAAAAAAATCGTTAAATATTTAAATTTTATTACTTGGTTTTGTTTTTAAAATCTTTTTTTTATTTATTTCTTAGCCTTATTTTTCCCAAGGTTACTTTCCTAGATTCCTTGTAGATTAATAGCCTTGAACCTAATTACTTTTTCTAAAGTTACTTTTCTAGATTCCTTATAGGTGCTCATGCATGCAAACCTAGAATTAATAGCCTTGAACCTAATTACTTTTCCCAAAGTTACTTTCCTAGATTCCTAGTAAGTGTTCATGCATGCAAACATAGAATTAATAGCCTTGAATATATATATATATATATATATATATATATGGACACATGGGAAAAAGGAAGAGAGAGAGAGAGAAAAAAAAAAAAAGGTGTGTGCGTGCATGTGCCTACTTTATCCTAGAAAACTATGCTTCCTTACACCTTTTTAGCCTTTAAGCCTAATTACCACATGCCAACCCATTCCTAGACTATAATTATCTAGGATTTGCCTAAAAAGCTTAAAATCCTACTTGCCTTATATAGCCTTAAGCCTATAATGAAAAAGACAAGTCATGGCATGCTTGGAAGGCTTGATTGGACAAGCCCATGAAACAAATCCATGGGAGAGAGAGAGAGAGAGAGTTATGGCCGGCTAAGAGAGGGGAGGGAGAGCCCAACATTTTGCTATAAATAGGACACCTCACTTGCTTTTCAACTCACACCTTCCAACCATTCAACTTCTCTCTCTAGAATCCTTGAGTTCTTACTTTGTTCTTCTTTGTTCTTAGTGTTCTTGAAGTTCTTCTTATGTTCTTCAAGAAGCTCATCCTAGACCGCCACCAAACCACCACTCGACCACCCTCTCCATCCAAAAAGTTTAGTAGTTTAGCCAAGAACTAGTTTCAAGAGAAACCTTTCTCTTTCGAAACTACCAGAGGACCACCGTAAGAAGTCACTCCGTCCGACGTACTTACTTTTTCCCGTAACCGCCCTACCGCCAAGAAGAACTGTAGATTTTCCATACCTACTTTCCTTAAGTATACGTAGTTCATCCTTACACTAATTAGACTATATGATTTATCGTTTGTATGTCGAAAAGCATGAGAACTTGAAAAGTGTTTTACTAAAGATTTAAAAAGGAAGGGGAGTATGTTGAATATCCCGACTTTATTTTTCGAAAATACATGTGTTGTTTTGAACTTCCCTAAAAGGAAGAAAGAAAGGATTTTCGAAATACAAACTTGATTGAAAGTATTTGTATTTTGATCTTAAGGATGGTTATGAGAATGCATATGTGATTACTTGCATTACTTGTGGTTGTGTGATAAAGCATAAGTGGTCTCCACTCCAAAGGCGTCCGTACATGTGGCGTTATGTTTTAAGTTGAGATTTGAGCATGATTAGTAATATAGAATTGGATGATCTTACTAGTTTAGTTTCAATATTTCAATAAATGATTTATGTGAACTTGAGTGAAAAGTCCTACTGCAGAATCTATGCATGCAACGTGACACAAAAACCGAGAAGTAGAAACATGACACCTAGGGTGTGTTAAAGGCAAGATAAGTTTTGAAACCACAATGGGGCCGGACTTGGCAGCGCATTGTGTGGTGTGTGTGTGTGAAAACGTTTCGAAAAACCCATTGAGAACCCGGAGCGGCGGAATCATTGTGGAGATACTCGGGAACCCGGAGCGGCAGAACCGAGGGGTGAATTGTGGTTTGGTTATCTGCGGAGAGGAGCCAACACAATTGTTTTAATGATTTTCGAAAACCCAAATGGGACCCCGGAGCGGCAGAACCATTGTGGGATACTTGGGAACCTGGAGCGGCGGAACCGATGGTATGAATTGTGGATTGGTTATCCATGAAGAGGAGCCCATGCCAAATTCAATGTTTTGTGTGCCAATGGGAACCCGATGTGGCGGAACCATTGTGAGGATACTTGAGAACCCGGAACGGCGGAATCGAGGTTGGGTGTGTTTAAAAATGATTTTTGAAATGTTGATTTGAAAAAGAAAAGTGAAAATGATGACACGGTCTACGATGAGTCATGAAAGAGAAACTCAAAAAAAAAATCTTGGACACCAACGTTAGTTGAATAGTGAATGTGGATATGTCATTTCTAACTGTTTTGTTAAATATGCATGTACTATGTGGAAATCGTTAATTTTATGATCTATTGGTTGTAAGTTAAAAGTTAATGGGTATAGGATTATTCTGCGGAGCTCTTGTAGCTCATTGTGTTACCTTTGGTGACCCTGACATATTATATCGGTGGCGACGCTGGTATATTGTGTTAGACTTTGTAGATGATCGAGGTGAGTTGTACACCTTAGAGGCCTTTGGAGCTGAAGAGCTGGCTCGGGATGGAAGAGCAGACGGATCTGTAGTTAGGAACCCTAGTATCCCTCCTTTTGTAATGAAAGTACTCTTCTAAGAGTAATGATGTAATAATGAGCTAGACTCTATTTATGTTTTCCATAAAAATGTCCTTTTAACGTACCTAAAAATTAGGGACGTTACAACTTGGTATCAGAGCTTTACGTTCAAAACCTCGGCCATGGGTAGAATGGGTAGACCATAAGATAAGTTGACCTGTTGCATAAACGTGAATTGAGTTTAAGTTTACCGTCCCAAATTGGGTGGAATTCTGTCTAAACAATCTTCAGATTGAAGCAAGGCGCGGAATTGGCACTACAGCCGAGCTGGGAATTCCCGAACAATTGGATGATGACTTAAATCAAGGATCGAAAGTGGAACTTAGAATTCCAAAATCTTCTTAAGTGTTACTCTGTCGTAAAACATTACTAATTGAGGTTAAACTCTGTCTTTATAGATAACCATTTAGCCAACCTGTTAGCTTGAACTATGTGAAGTGGTTGGGAGATTATTCTACCTTAGAGTGGAGTAGTAGCGGTGTAGGTTAAGACCTGACAACCTGTAGGACCATGTAGCAAGAGTATGTAAGATCGTGTCGTTTCAACTTATACTAGGAAATTTTATCTTGTGCTCCTTCTTGTCATTGTAGTAGAATTCTATGCTTGTATGGTATCTTTCTTTTATCTATGAAACGCTTCCTTTACTTTAAAGAGTACTGTTGCATACTGCGTGATAAAATTACTTTTCACCCTTAGAAAGGAAACGCCATTTACCAAAGGAAAATTGTTTAATAGGCTAAAACCTCCCCGTTACGAGTTTTTTTTTCCCTCGAAGATGGTGAATAAGCGCTACGGATTAGGACCCAAAAACATAGGAACCTCTGACGTAAACCCCGACCTAGCCCAAATCATGTAAGTGCTCGTCGCTGCCCTAAACGCTAATTGCCAAAGCCAAAACCACGACGACGGACCTATGACCCGAACCCGAGCAATGAACGAGTTTTGCAAACGCCAACCCCCGACCTTCCACGGAGATACCAACCCCATCGTGGCTGAGACATGGCTAAATGAAGTCAAAATGATCCTTAGAACCTTAGGGATCACCCAAGATGGAGATCGTGTGGCCTTGACCACATACCAGCTGAAGGGAGAAGCCCACTACTGGTGGGACCTGATGGAGGCAACGCATGCCGTAACTACTATGACTTTTGCCGAGTTCGAAACTCTATTTCTCGACAAATACTTTCCCACAGCCCTTCGCTTAGCCAAGGAACAAGAGTTCCTGAACCTGAAACAAGGAACGATGACCGTCACCTAGTACGCAACCAAGTTCGAGGAACTGTCACGTTACACCCTAGACTCCATCCCGAACGAGGACAAGAAGGCTAGGAGATTCGAGTGGGGACTGACGACTGCACAAAAGGCTGTGGTGGCTCAAGCTTTCACCACCTATGCCGAAGTCGTGAAGTGTGCTCTCCGACTAAAGAGTGAGGAGACTGACTTCAAAACCCAATGGAGGAAGGCGAATAACAGCACTGGTGAACCGATCCGAACCCAATCACCCAATAACAACTGTGGACCCCACCCCACCAAACCCTCTAACCAACCTCAAAACAACCAACCCTGAAGGTCTGCTATCCCCGGAAGTAATGAACCAAAAAGAGGTGGTCGAGACATAGCGACAGTTCAGTGCTTCAACTGCCAGGCTATGGGTCACTATAAGTGCGACTGCCCCCAACTCCAAAGGGAGGGGAATGAGAGCTTTGGAAATCAGAAAACTCAACACAGACAAGTTTTGTGAAACAAAACCTTAGGGGCCCATCGCAGCAGCAAAACAAGAAGCAGCCCATGGGAACCCAGAAGGGTGTTGGAGGGCGTATCTTTGCGTTGCAAACCGAAGCACAAGAGCAGGATCCGTCTGTGATCCAAGGTACGCTACTATTATAGTATCTACGTACAAGCTTTGTTTTATTCTGGGGCATCGCATTCATCTCTACTGCCTGCATAACTGCACTAGTACTAAAAACAAAACCCCTAAGTACGTGTATGAAAGTAACATCACCGTTTGAGGGGAGTATAGTTGTTAGTCTAGTATTTAGAGGGTGCGAACTAGGAGTAGCCAACCTGCGCCTAAACTGCGATCTTAGAGTGATCGACATGGCGGATTTCAACGTAACCTTAGGGATGGACTGGCTATCAGCACATCAAACGGTCATAGATTGCCATCAAAAGATGGTGACCGCGTATACCCCCCGAAAGGGACTTGTTTCCAATTTAAGAGGGATAGACAGACAGCGAGTTCGGCGACGAAAAGATCGAAAGGTAGAACCAACTATATGGATGGCTCGCTAGTCTCCAATTGGAAGAAGCCGACAGAATGGAAGTGGGATTACTACACATCGTTTGTGAGTATGAACAGAATCACTCTAAAATTGTAAGGCGTAAGTACTCCATCCTTATGGAGGGGAAAATCGAACATCAGCAAGTAAGCCTTACGATTTTCTACAAACTCAGATATTATTTTTATTTTTATTTTTATTTATTTTTATTTTTAGCAAAGGCACTGAAAGAACCTATGCAGTCACAGTAAATAAGCCTTTGGCAGCGTTGACCTTTTGGCGGTGATTTCAGTTGTGCGACTGCTTCCAATTCAGTACTGCTTTGTTCCTACTTTCGTTCACTTCGATTCCATCCTTGGATACCACGTGCCCCCAAGAACTTAACCACTTCTAGCTAGAACTCTCATTTACATGCCTTGGCATAAAGTTGGCTATCTCAGAGTACTTGTTGTACCATTCGAAGGTGTCCTTCGTGCTCCTCCTTATTGGCAGAGTATATCCAGATGTCATCAATGAACACCACTACAAGTTGATCCGTTGTTTCCTAATTTTTGGAAACGAGTTTAATGTCATTAGGTGGGGAAGGATCGTGGTAAGGAAACGTTTGTAGGGTCCGAGTCCGCATGATGATTTGGTAGAAGTTTCGCGTTGGCATTTACAGTGGAAACTTTATCAAAGGCCTACAATGAGGCAAATTGTTCAACGGCTAAAGCAACCTCAGGTAGCATCGATGAATGGAATACATAGAGTACCTATCTCGAAAGTGTCTGACAGAGACCCACGTTTCATATCACACTTTTGGAGGGGATTATAGAAGCATTGGGAATAGACGTAAGACTAATACAGCCTTCCACTCACAGTCAGATGGACAAATGGAGAGGACAATACAGATACTGGGAAGACATCACCATTAGCAAAGACGTGACATACAAAGAAGAACCAATAGAGATTCAGGACCAAAGTAAGAAGATAATCCGAAACAAGACGACCAAACTAGTACGAGTTCTATAGGAGCACTGTGAATCTGAAGAGACCACGTGGGAGAAAGGAAACCATGAGAGCAAATTATCCCCGCCTATTCGAATCAAAGCGTACACCAAAATTTCGAGGAAGAAATTATTTTAGGGGCATGGTTTGTAACAACCCTGATTTTTTGTGAATAAAAAAAAATCGATAAAAATTTAAATTTTATTACTTGATTTTGTTTTTAAAATCTCTTTTTTATTTATTTCTTAGCCTTACTTTTCCCAAGGTTACTTTCCTAGATTCCTTATAGATTAATAGCCTTGAACCTAATTACTTTTTCTAAAGTTACTTTTCTAGATTCCTTGTAGGTGCTCATGCATGCAAACCTAGAATTAATAGCCTTGAACCTAATTATTTTTCCCAAAGTTACTTTTCTAGATTCCTAGTAGGTGTTCATGCATTCAAACCTAGAATTAATAGCCTTGAACCTAATTACTTTTCCCAAAGTTACTTTCCTAGATTCTTCCTATATATATATATATATATGGACACATGGGAAAAAGGAAGAGAGAGAGAGAGAGAGAGAGAGAGAGAGAGAAAAAGGTGTGTGCGTGCATGTGCCTACTTTATCCTAGAAAACTATGCTTCCTTACACATTTTTAGCCTTTAAGCCTAATTACCACATGCCAACCCATTCTTAGACTATAATTATCTAGGATTTGCCTAAAAAGCTTAAAATCCTACTTGCCTTATATAGCCTTAAGCCTATAATGAAAAAGAGAAGTCGTAGCATGCTTCGAAGGCTTGATTGGACAAGACCATGGAACAAATTCATGGGAAAGAGAGAGAGAGAGTTATGGCCGGCCAAGAGAGGGGAGGTAGAGCCCAACATTTTTCTATAAATAGGACCCCTCACTTGCCTTTCAACTCACACCTTCCAACCATTCAACTTCTCTCTCTAGAATCCTTGAGTTCTTACTTTGTTCTTCTTTGTTCTTAGTGTTCTTGAAGTTCTTCTTATGTTCTTCAAGAAACTCATCCTAGACCGCCACCAAACCACCACTCGACCACCCTCTCCATCCAAAAAGTTTAGTAGTTTAGCCAAGAACTAGTTCCAAGAGAAACCATTCTCTTTCGAAACTACCGGAGGACCACCGTAAAAAGTCACTCCGTCCGACGTACTTACTTTTTCCCGTAATCGCCCTACCGCCAAGAAGAATGGTAGATTTTCCATATCTACTTTCCTTAAGTATACGTAGTCCATCCTTACACTAATTAGACTATATGATTTATCGTTTGTATGTCGAAAAGCATGAGAACTTGAAAAGTGTTTTACTAAAGATTTAAAAAGGAAGGGGAGTATGTTGAATATCCCGACTTTATTTTTCGAAAATACATGTGTTGTTTTGAACTTCCCTAAAAGGAAGAAAGAAAGGATTTTCGAAATACAAACTTGATTGAAAGTATTTGTATTTTGATCTTAAGGATGGTTATGAGAATGCATATGTGATTACTTGCATTACTTGTGGTTGTGTGATAAAGCATAAGTGGTCTCCACTCCAAAGGCGTCCGTACATGTGGCGTTATGTTTTAAGTTGAGATTTGAGCATGATTAGTCATATAGAGTTGGATGATCTTACTAGTTTAGTTTCAATATTTCAATAAATGATTTATGTGAACTTGAGTGAAAAGTCCTACCGCGGAGTCTATGCATACAACGTGACACAAAAACCGAGAAAGTAGAAACATGACACCTAGGGTGTGTTAAAGGCAAGATAAGTTTTGAAACCACAATGGGGCCGGACTTGGCAGCGCATTGTGTGGTGTGTGAAAACGTTTTCGAAAAATCCAATGAGAACCCGAAGTGGCGGAATCATTGTGGAGATACTCGGGAACCAGGAGCGGCGGAACCGAGGGGTGAATTGTGGTTTGGTTATCCGCGGAGAGGAGCTAACGCAATTGTTTTAATGATTTTCGAAAACCCAAATGGGAACCCGGAGCGGCGGAACCGAGGGTTTGAATTGTGGATTGGTTATCCATGAAGAGGAGCCAATGCCAAATTCAATGTTTTGTGTGCCAATGGAAACCCGATGCGGCAGAACCATTGTGAGGATACTCGGGAACCCGGAACGGCGGAACCGAGGTTGGGTGTGTTTAAAAATGATTTTTGAAATGTTGATTTGGAAAAGAAAAGTGAAAATGATGACACGGTCTACGATGAGTCGTGTAAGAGAAACTCAAAAAAAAATCATGGACACCAACGTTAGTTGAATAGTGAATGTGGATATGTCATTTTTAACTGTTTTGTTAAATATGCATGTACTATGTGAAAATCGTTAATTTTATGATCTATTGGTTGTAAGTTAAGAGTTAATGGGTATAGGATTATTTTGCGGGGCTCTTGTAGCTCATGGTGTTACCTTTGGTGACCCTGACATATTATATCGGTGGTGACGCTGGTATAATGTCTCAGACTTTATAGATGATCGAGGTGAGCTGTACACCTTGGAGGCCTTTGGAGCTGAAGAACTGGCTCGGATGGAAGAGCAGACGGATCTGTAGTTAGGAACCCTAGTATCCCTCCTTTTGTAATGAAAGTACTCTTCTAAGAGTAATGATGTAATAATGAGCTAGACTCTATTTAAGTTTTCAATAAAAATGTCCTTTTAACGTACCTAAAAATTAGGGGCGTTACAAAAAATATCATCGTAAAAACTCATTAAAAAGTTTAACGTTTGCTCATCTCCACTCGCATGTATAAAACCAAATAATTCATTGTATCCATTTTTAAGAAATCACAATAAATATCCAGTTTTACAAGTTAACGAAGATAAACCAGCATTCAACGCTATAGACAATTCCAAATCATGAGAAAAACATGATTGAACTCATATCCAGAATCTATCCCTAACAATTGATTTGGAGTAATAACAATTTAATCAAAATCAAACCACATATTCAGGTGAAATCAAATCTCATAAATATATAAATAATAATAGTTATTAATTGGGTTTCATCTTCAACCCTAATTTAAGAGTTTAGCTGCTCATGGAGTACAAAAACATATTCAAATAATAATAGAACTCCATGGAAGAAAATTGTAAGAAAAGATGTTCGATCAACACTTATTCCTCCGGCCGATCGAGATCTCTGATCTTTGAATTGCCGTCGTGATTGTCAAATTCCAGCCTTAGCCGTGCTTCTGTTTTTGTGTGTGGAGAAGTCTCTTCCTTTTAGAAGCAGAACCCTAGTCTAGTCGTTATAGGCCCCGAAACAATCCATTAGGAAAGAAGAATTATTTCCCAAGTCCAACTCTAGGTCGAAATTAAATGAACTACTGAGATATCCAATTCCTTTTGGCCCACCAGACTTGCTTCTAAAGAATATTTGTTTTCTACGTACCTTGCATAATATTCCTAAAAAATCTTTAAAAGTTACCAAAAAGAGAATAATACCAATTGTGCATAATTAAGAACTAACAACATATGATATGGAACTTCCATGTTTCTATATTTTGTTCTCATCAAATACTCTCAAACCTATGTTTTGCTAGTATTTGAGCAAAAGAAATAAAATAAAACAAAAAAAAGCTAGAAAAAGAAAAACGCTAACTAATCCTTTTTCAAAGGAGTCTGATTGCATTTAGCGTATGCAACAAACCTTTAAACCCCTATGTTGCCTTAGTGGACGAGTTATAGTCTCGTGAGGGTTTGCCGTGAATATACCCACAAAATTCTCAAGAAAGATGCGACACTTGATCAGAATCTCGAACGTACTTAATGGCCTCTCAAAGTAACTAGTGTGAGTGTAATGCAAGTTAGAGGCAATATACTTCATTCATTAAGAAAGTTAAATAATTGAACATTTAATCAGATTTAGCACAAAAATGGATCCTCTCATATCTAGATAGAAAGAAATCACAAGACATGGGTGTAAGTGAAAAATAATAGAAAGATGTTCATTAACCTTGAAAACAATACATGCACTTTCAATGCCTCAATACTCATCAAAATGCTCACATCAAGTTATTATAGCCCTTCCCCTTATTTCAATTCAAAATTTTTTTCTTTTTTTTTTCTTGTGGTCGTGCAATGCCTTAATCCCTTAAACTTTCTAATTGACCCTTGTAGCGAGCTTTAGGCCAGTGACGCCCAAACCAGACGGTCTTAGGTCACTATATGTAGAGAATACCCCAACAGACTTAATCACTCGAGTCAAAAATGCTACGAACCCAAGCTAACCACACATGACAATCACGGAACTCTCCACCGTTTGACGTGAATACTCACTGCTTACTGAGGCAAGAGACCCGGTTACTACGTGAAAAGCCCAAAACAACATGCATTTGTTTTTTTTTTTTATCATTTTTTTGTTTTCTTTTTCTTGATGGGGAAAAGGGCATTAGGCCTTCTATTAAGACATCTGACTCATACTGAGGCATCAAAAATATATGAATGGTACTCGAGGTCAAATCCAACGCTAAGTGTTATTGTGCTCGTGCAAAGGCATGTACATAAGTGATTAATCGCTATCCAAGCATAAGTGATATGAACCAAAGTGTCTCTCATCAATCCATATGTTCACAAGTTTAACTAAACCAATGAATTCATATCAAGACTCCAACTTGGACAACAATCAAACTAGCACTAATCAAAAACCAACAACCACGTCGGAAGTCCAAATCAACCATCCGCAAATTTCAATTTTTTTAAGTTTGAAACAACAACAAAAAAATTGTTGTAAAAAAATAATAAAACCATAATTGCAGTTCAAACACATTTTTCAAAAATAATAGTCTCTCCAAACCTAAATGATGCATTGTCCTCAATGTAGCAAGAGAGATAAAAACATAAAAATTTTAGGGAGTTACCTCACTTAAGGAACAACTGTTACTAGTATTGTCTGCAATTGGTTAGTGACACAAACGAAAGAAAAAAAAAAACAGAAATTTAAAATGCTGATAGCAATAACAAAACAAAACAAACAATTCATGTTTTTTTTTCGCTTCTTGTAATTAATAATATACGGATCTACCTAGCAAAAATCATTGACAAAATCAAAATTAAGTTAGCGAATTGTTCATTCATGTGTGTCAAGTATAGATCAGAGTACCATGGGAATATGTGCTTGAACAACGATGACTCTAAACAAAAGTACTTATACGTATGAAGTAAAAGATCAACTCCAAAGATAAAATCCCACTCAAATTCATAGTGGCAATAAGCGTCAATTACCATTTCCTATTTACTTTGATCACCCTGTGATGGAAAGACGTTGGGATTGACCTCTTCCAACACTAAAACTCAATTCTCGGATCGGGTGGTAGAGGTTTCAATTCACAATCAAGTGACTCAAAATGACATGAAAGCGATGCTGATGATGAAAGGAAGAGACTCCCCATTCAATAGCCATTCATCAATAACTGACCAAGGAGCAGACTCCACTAATTTGTTAACTTGCTCATCAATTGATTCATGTATGTCAAATTGACACCCAAAATGAAATAGGCCGGCAAGCTTCCAAGGGATCCTCATAACTAGACAGAATACAAGTATTTTGAACTAGATTATCTATCATGAAAATTGTACTAACCTCATCTTCGTCTGGTGGTTTGCTTGCTCGTATTAAAAATATTTAGCTCAACAGTCATACTACCAAAAGATAGTTTCATCACACCATCTCTACAGTTGATCAAAGCATTAGACGTGGCTTAGAAAGGACAACCTAAAATAATAGGAATTTGCCCACTTGAGTTTTGGACATGCTGGGTGTCTAGAACTATGAAGTCCACAGGGAAATAAAATCACTACAAGAAATATTGCATTGGGTGACGAACGAAAATCGTCACAAATTGTATATTTTTTGTCACAAATAATATAGGTGACGAAAAAAAAAATTGTCGACTAAAGGGTGTCGAAGATTCCTACTATTTTCGTCAAATATAGTACCTTTTGGAGACGAAAATTTTTTCACGAAAAAATAACTTTGTGACAAAATTTTCTTTGTCACCTATTGTACTTTTTGACGATGAAAAATTTCGTCACAAATTATTCCCTTTAGCTCGTCAAATGTGAGTAATCCCACTTTCTTGATCCTGCTGGGTTTCGAACCCGAGTCGAAACTAAATTTTGCGCGCAAGCTACCAACTACACTACACACACATTTCAATATGTGTTTGAAATATCTAATATATAACACATACATTTAACATTAAAATATATTTCGAACGGCATTTCGAACCATCAAACATTAAAATTAGCAATTTTGATAAACATGAATGTTGGAGCTCTTTATGTTATTGTTTAAACCAATTTAAATTATCTCAATCGGAGTTCTGAGCAAAGAGTTATGCCTGAAATATATTTGATGACAAAGCATAATTCATAAATTTCGTCACCAAAGGTATCCATTTAGAGACGAAATAAATTTTTCGTTGCTGAAAACGTAAAAAAAAGAAAACGAAAATATTTTTCGTAGCCAAATTGGTCCATTTGACGACGAAATATTTTTTTCGTCACCGAATATTTATCTTTGGCGACAAAAAACAATTTCATCTCATTTTTTACTCTTTTGACAACGAAAATTTAATTTCATCACCAGATAGGTACCTTTGATGACGAAAATATCTTTTTTGTCGCTAAATGTTATAATTGGTAACGAAATAATTTCGTTGCGGTAGTTGTCAAAACAGTGACGAATTTATTTTTTCGTCGCCAAATATACTCATTTAGCGACGAAATTAAATTTTGTCACCACTTTTTCGTCACTGAACATACTTTTTCTTTAGTTAATTTTCCAACATTAATCAGAACATCCTCTAGGAATTTTGACAGATCTATTAGCTAATTGGAGTCTTACTATAGTGAGTTTTAACTCTCCTAAACATAATTGTGAGTATATTGAGTAAGGCAATAAGTTGAACGTCTCTACGTGCCAGAGGATTTCCTCGGTCCTTTTTTGAGTGTTACCTATGCAATTTTCAAATAAAAAATACAATGGTTCCCGCATAAAATTTTTAATTTTTTTTGCATTGATTTAAAGAACTAATTGAGATCTTTAATTTAGTGCAAGAAAATTGAAAAAGAATGCACGAAAAAAAATTATTCATTGATCCAAAATTCACGTCCTTTAGTCAGGAACAACTAAAAAAAGTGGAGGGCGTAGAATTTTGTAACGCCCCAATTTTCTAAGGAATTTCAGAAGCATTAATTAGTGATCAAAGGCATATATTTTATTTTTGGAAAATTATTTCAGTGGACACGAAAACGTGCCCTGCGGTGTTCGGTGGTCCGGTTTTGGGTTTTGGAGAAATTTAAAAATATTACCATAGCGTACAAAAACATTCTAGGATTAACCGCGGTCTCGATTTACGAAGGAAAAATCTCATTGATTGCAAAAACATTTACGCGAAATAATAACACACATGGAATAAATCATTTGCACAATAATTAATTAACTAAAACTAATTCATTATTACGGAAAATGAAATTGAAATAATATTACAAAAATTTTATTTATTAAAATTTTTGGAATATTACAACTTTACAAATCAAATTCGTTTAGAGTAGGATACAATCTTATCCTCCTCTCCTCTATAAAAAGAAGCAGTTTTGGAAGGTTTCGCTTGCCATTTTTTTCCCTATTTTGGACAATTTTAGCCCCTTATTCTTGCTTGGTAGTTTTTGGTCTGTTGGGTTATACGGTCATTTTACTTTTGCCACTTAAGTGGGTTACGTGGCACAAGGGTGGACAGCTGAATTTGGATGGAGTGGTTTACATCATCACAAGAAGAAAGAGAGAAAGGCTTGCTTACATTCTACTGTTCCCTTCCCTCAGCTTTCACAATTTTTGCTTCTCTAATCTTCACTGTTTGATTTGCTCTAATTTTGGCGTTTGTTCTTTCGATTCTGAGGTTGCTGTGGTCCGGGTATTAACTCAACCTTTCTTCAAAAGATCAACAAACAATACAAAACTAAGGTTAGAGTTTGCTTGTGTAGACACCTCCCAGAAGCGGGGCATCGCCATACAGATTGATCATTGTTAATTGTTTTCTTTCCACTTCATAAACCAAGATCGTGGATATTCCCATGTCTAGGAACATCACCACACGATAGCGGTTATCATTAAAATAGAGTCGCCACCTATAAAAATAGGAAAAACATATAGAGATTCTAGGTACTGAAACCAAAAGTACAATAAGGGGAAGGTGTTAGGCACCCCTCTTTGCCCAGTCATGAGACAAACCCATAATTATTCGACATATGATTAGCTCATGCTTTATTTAATTCTAACACAGTCTATTTTTAGCCTTTAAACAATTAATGGTGAGTCAAGACAGTAATTAAAACATGTATCAGAAAGCAGAGTAAAAAAAAATGTCCCAGGGAGATGGATCTTGCGGCCGGTGAATTGATGTCAGAGCCAAGAGATCCTCCTGGTTCAATGTATCGGCCGAGGGATTAATTCCCTAGCCGATGTTCTTCCTCACACCAGACTAAACAATTAACAGATAATCAAAGACGATACGATTAATGTTTAAACAAAAAGTAAAATGAGCCGAAGGTCCCTGGGCCTCACCACCTTGATCACTCAATTGTTTGATTGCTTTGGATTTGATGTGATTGGCTGATTTGCTCCTTGAAACCCTAGGGTTAAGATTTGAACTTTGGGGTTTGATAGTCGGATTAGTAGCTGCCTTTGGAAGGTTAGGGCTTTTGTAGAGGGGACTTGAAAGTGTATTTCTGTAGAATTTCATGGCTAAAGAGGGCCATTGATCATGTTAATTTTGGAACCCTAAGAGCCCTTTATATAGCCAATTGATGACTCACTTCAGCCAATCAAATGGCGTGAATCAAAAAGGAATTCTAGGGTTCAAAGACCTCTAAACGTAATCTGCTGCGTGGCTCGAACTCATCGGAAAAAGACTGCTAGGGTTTTGATGAACCAATCAAATGATCTACAAAACATTCCAGAATCTTGAAAATAGGCGATCTGGCGGCCATAGGAAGGAATTGGCGGCCGTGGAAAAGATTAAGCGGCCAAATGATAGACCTGACGGCTGAAAGATCAATCTCTCAGGGAGATTTTCAAGCAACAAGCTTTACGGGTGAAGAATTGATGTTGAGGCTGGGATATCGATATTACGGCCGATAGAAAGATTCTCCTAGAATACTGCATTTCTGTCTGAAAGGCTATTTGGCTCTGGATTGGGTCATGTAAGTGGCTCAAAGTTCTTACCATAAGTCCATGGGTTCATGAGAAGTTAATCAGCAATCATTGTATCCATATCATCATCGGGATAGTCCCCAAGGTGGGACTTGAAATAATCGTTAGGCCAAATTGGGGTGTCTACAGCTTATTGTTATTCATCTCTCTGCATTTAAACAAAGGAGATGAGTTCTACGACCAAGGGCGGGCGAGGGAAGCCCAAGGCGACCAAGCCCATGTCCCGGTCCCACAAAGCGGGCCTGCAGTTCCCCATGGGTCGGATCGCCAGTTTCTCAAGGTTGGGAAGTACACGGAGCGGTTCGGTGCTGGAACCCTGATCTATCTCTCTGCTGTCCTTGAAATTTGGACCAACTTTCCAGATTCGCTTACATTAGGTTGAATTATTTGTCGTTCGTTCTTTGATTTAGCTATTTTTGCCGTCAATGTGTTTCATTTCTTGATCTTCGGTGGTAAATTTTGAGTATTTGTACGTATATCGTGTTGATGTTTCTGATGCACGCATGTGATTGATTTTGTCGCTACTTTGCAGACTTTTTATTTTCCCTAAATGAAGAGTTGTAACTTGACTTGATTTTCACTTTCTCGCCATTCATGCATTGCACTTTTACATGCAATCATAATTGATTTCTTGTAGTTTGTGTTTGATTTCTGTGTGTAGACTTATTGAGGGTACGTATTTTTTATTTCCCATTTCTTTTTTGTATTCTATTCCTATTGCATGTGTTCTGTGTCCATAGATCTACTGATTTTGTTCTTCTGCTTTCTTGTTATTTGATTTGTTATTAGAAGGATTTTGTCATCGTGTGCAATCTTAGTGTGTACACTTATTCTGGGTTCTTTGGTAGTTCAGTTATTATCAATATAGTTAGCCATATAGAAATAATTTAGATATATGTTAACTTGTGAGAGCCATAGATTAATCCATATAGTATTAATTTATAGGTATTTGCTGAAACCTTGTGACACGTACATTATATCTTTTGAAATTCAATGAATTCTTAATCCTATGTTTTGTGAACTAGCACCATGGTTGTCCTTGTTCCATTTCGTCAGTGGGTGCATGTGAAGCATCAGAATCCTGAAACTCCACATGAAGGGTTTTATTGTCTTGAAGGTGACCCATTAAAAATAGACCAGGTAATTTTTGAGCTATTATTATTATTATTTTGACTGAAATAGGTTGCTTTAGCTTTTCAAAAAATAAAAAAGAAATAGGTTGCTTTTGTTTTCCAAAAGTCAGGCTATCTTACTGCAATACCTCTATTTGGGCCTTGCAATCTGCATTGACAGGTGATTCCCTTCCCGTGATAAAAGCCCTGGGGATGGTGTTTATTCCGGCTCCACTTGCAAACAGCGATAGATTGAAGCAGTGGTCATTGCCACTAGTGTCCATACCTTCTTTGGCAAGGCTGCTCACCTTGTGGACAGCACAAACCAAGTTGGTCACTTTCAGAAGGTATGGAGATCGATTCAAGTATAAATATTTCTTGCGAAGGCTATGAACTATGGTCACCACGAAAGAAAGAGAATAAGTTAAGTGCCCCAGGGATGACAAGTAGAAATTGTCCAACTTGTTCCTCAAGTATATTTACTTCATTCTTTGCTTTCAATTTTAGTGCCCCCTGTGTTGGTTGTTCATTTTTCAATTTTATGTTCCTCGTCCTTTTGGAGTTGTGTAGTTTGGTACTGATTTTTGTATTCTCCAATTCTCTTTCTTGCTTGGTAGGTCTTGACTGCCATTGGGATTTTCTTTATATGTTCTATTGTTGTGGGGATGGTAATAGAGATCATTGTAATGTATTCAATTCAACATCGGGACTATCGTCCAGGAATTGACAATTTGTTGGTACTTCTTATTGGAGGAATCCCCATTGCAATGCCTACGGTTTTATCTGTCACATTAATGGTAATTGGCTCCCACCGTTTACGTGTGTTAGTATGTAAGGCCATCTTTTTTTCCCATTGTAGGGGGCCATAACGAAAAGAATGACAGCAATTGAAGAAATCACTGGCATGGATGTGCTTTGCAGCGTTAGAACCGGAACTCTAACATTGAAAAAGCCGACAGTTGACAAAAGTCTTATTGGCGTTTTTTTTTTTTTTTTTTTTTTTGGAGGGTTTGTTTGCTCTAGTTTGAATTTATAGATTGTGCAGTGTAGTAGTTGTTCCAACCCTTTTCCTGGATGTATTGTCATAGGTCTTTGCTAGAGGAGTAAATGCAGATACTGTAGTTTTAATGGCTACGAGTGCCTCCAGAGTGGAAAAACAAGATGCAATTGACACTGTTATTTTAGGAACATTGGCTGATCCGAAAGAGGTATGTCGATTATTGTATGAACTTTGTGGTACATAATGTCCAGTAGCTGAAACAATGCATCTAAATTATGCCATTGGATTATTTGGTGACCATTTCATCGCTTAATGTTTAACTTTTGTATTTTCTTTGCATGACTTGTCCTAAACATAAGGCAAGGGCTGGCATTCAAGAGGTTCACTTCCTGCCGTTTAACCCCACTGATAAGTATTGTGTAGACACCATAATCTGGGCCTCCGAATAATCTTTAAGTTTCCCGATGATGATATAAGAAAAAATATACCATCAAGGCTTGGATTGTTGCTCCATTTGTACTCCTTCACTAACCTCAAGAAAATCCCATTTTAAACATGTAGGATGGCCCTCGAAATGCAGTATACTATGCTATCTCGAAATACCGTGCGGCATTTCAGAAATGTCGTGCGGCAAACCAAAAAAATACAAAAAATCACTCCACCACACGAGATTACAATACACCGCTCGGCATTTTAAAATGATTCCCATCCATGTTAGACGCGCACAGCAGAGCTGTCAGAGTACATTTTTCACATTTTTTTTCCCATGCGCATTAGCAGAGCACGTTTTTTGCCTTTGGGTGCACTCCAAGCATATTTTTTCCTATATATACACCTATTTTCAATTATTTCACACCACCATATACATCTCTTTCTCCCTCTGCATCAACCCACAAGTTGGGCGCTTACAAAATCAGTCTCAATCTGATTTTTCTTTTTATTCTCTCTACAAAAGCTCATCGAATCTTCACAAAACTCACACAAATTCCCCCTAAACTCAGAAACCCAACTGATTTTAGGAGTTTTCAGTCGAAATCAACTTTCATTCCTCCATCTTCAAGCACATCCAAGTTTCGATCAATAGGGATGCTTGGGCAGCAAGCATCTATCAATCTATAAATACGAGGTAAACCTAGAGAGAAAAGGTACGCAATACATGGCACTCACATTGTTCTCCTACTGATAATTAGGGTTTATTTGCTTGTACGTGATACTAACTTTGGCATCGGAGGGCCATTGCTACGAGAAGCAAAGGTGCGCTCACCCCTTGGCTTGTTGCAGATTAGGGTTCCGACGACGACCTAGGGTTCTGGTGAAGAGGCGCGTGTGCTCGTTGCATATTGATGTTGCTCTGAGCATCAATTGTTTTCATCCCCCTACAATTGGCGCCGTCTGTGGGAAACGAATGAATTCCCTTTGAATAATAACCATGGTGGAAGAAGATCCCGCCACGCCTTTTAATCCGAAGGACCAGTTAGATGGGAGAGGAGATGAATCCCCACCAGGTGCTCCAAAAAGCCCACTGGCAGACATGACAGGAAAACGACAAGCAGAGACAACCCTCTGATATTTCGAGATGATTCCAAGAACGGGGAAGGCAGGAAGGCCACGGACTCCACGAAAAGAAGCAGATCCCACCAAAGAGGAGAATCAGATTCACATTCACGAAGTATACATAATAGTGAAGATATCCTCGATAAGAAAAGGAAAGAAATCGAGGAGTACGCTCGTCTAATAAAAAAATGAGAATACGAGATTCGAGAGTTACAACGGGTAAGAGAACACCAGAAGATTCTGGACTTTCATGAAGAAATTTCAGGAGTGACAGGTAGGCTCTTTAGTACATAGAAAAGCTCCCTCACGAGGAAGAAGGAGCATGAGTAGGAGTCCCACCTCCAGGCGATATGAATATGAAGCTTCTCCACGAAAAAGGAGGAGCGAGGCAAAAGTCAAACACCAGAAAGGCGAAGGGCTCCTTCACAAAAAAGACGGAGCAGAAGCCGAAGTTCCACCCCCGAAGAGAAGGAGACTAGGAAACATCACCGGGAAGGTACGAGAGGCCTGATGCTGATTGGGCCAAGTCTATGGCTCGCAAAACCAAGGAACTTGAAGATGGAACGATGACTGCACGAGAAGCAGCACAGAAGGCCCTAAGTAATATAGCAACTTCCCCCTTTGCAAGAAAGTTACAAGAGGCCAGGTTGCCGAGCAGAGTAAAGCACGGTACGTTCATACTTTACGAGACAAACGCGAACCCCGTAGCTCACATACAGCATTATCAACAGGCCATGTTCATGCACTATGGAGATGATGCCATTATGTGTAAGATGTTCCCTTCAAGTTTGGGGAAGGTGGCCCTATCTTGGTTCCACAAATTGCACCCGCGCTCTATTCGAGAATAGAGGCAGTTGGCCGAAGAATTCACTGCTCGATTCTTAACAAGCAGAAGAGCCCCAAAAACATTTGAAAGTCTTTCCACCATGAAGCAAGCAGAAAGTAAGCCGATCAGGGATTATGCAAAGAAGTACTGGGAGACTTTCAACAAGATTGAAAGTTGTAGTGAAGAATATGCGATTGCTACCTTCAAAACTGGCTTGCCTATTCAGGGAGAGCTACGCCGTTCACTGAATATGCATCCGGTGGCAACGTTGGCTAAGCTAATGGAATGAATAGAGCAACATGCCAGGATGGAAGATGACAGACTCCGGGAGGATGGCAAGATCGTGGCCGAACAGCCAAAGAGGCCTATTAAAAAGGTGGATAAGCCAGAACCTAAGACTTACAGGGATAGGAAAGAATACGGGTAGGCAAAGAAGGAGTAGTACAGCGATAAGTAAGCTCCTGACCCCAAGTCTTTCTTTTCTATCAATACGGTTTGGAAGAAGCCCATTTATAGGATTCTTTATCGAATAAAGAATCAGGCATACTTCAAATGGCCCCCAAGTCTAGGCGGAGATAAAGATGCAAAACATGCCATGAATCAGCACTGTAACTACCATAAGGATTGGGGCCACATGACTGAAGATTGTGAAATGTACAAAAGGCACCTTGATGATTTAGTCTCTCGGGGCTATCTCAAGGAATTCATGGATCCCAAGGATAAAGGGAAGGCCATAGAGATGGATTACGAGCAAAATCCTAAGGGGGTAATCCATATGATACATGGGTTGGCTGCGCCTTATACGAGAAATAAGGTTAGGTTACTTCAAAGGCGAGCAAAACACGACCAGCATGTTTTGCGGTTTAGAAGCAAGAGAGGGCGAGAAAGCGACATATGCAACGACGGTATAGTTTTTACAGATGAGGATCTGGAGGAAGTTCAGATACCCCATAATGATGCTTTGGTCATAACCCTACGAATTGGGGAATATGACATTGAGAGAATCTTGGTAGACTCGGGGAGTTGTACCGAAGTGTTGTACTACGATGCGTTCAAGAGGTTGGGGCTGGCCCAGACAGACTTAGAGCAATCAATGACACCCTTGGTTGGGTTTGGTGCAAGAGCAGTTTGGCCCCTTGGAAAGGTGACATTAGCTGTTCGGGCAGGGACAGTGGTACTAAAGACTGACTTTGTGGTTGTGAATGTTCCATCCTCCTATAATGAAGAACCTGGTTGCATAAAATGAGGGCAGTCTCCTCAACTTACCACCAGATGGTGAAGTTCCTAGGATCTGACGGGGTTGAGAAAATTAGAGGTAATCAGAACGTGGCCCAACAGTGCTTAATTTCCATCATCAAAAGAATCCCAAAGTCTCATCTAGTTCATACGTTAGAAGTACCAGATCAACCAACTATCGAAGATGTCGGAAGAAGCCCAACAGGGAAGGTGATTGAAGGCCTGCAGAAAATTCAGTTCAACGAGATTGATCCTGAAAGATATTTTTTAATTGGGAAAACGTTGCCAGCGGACGAAAAGGCCGAGTTGATGAGCTTTTTAAAGGAACATGTTGATGTATTTGCATGGGTACCAGAGGAGATGCCGGAGTAGATGCAGATGTGATCTGCCACCACTTAAACGTTGATCCTCAGCATAAGTCGGTCATTCAGAAGAAAAGGAGGGCAGCCATACAACATGTGGATGCTTTTATTGAAGAAGTCGATCGTTTATTAGAGGCCAGAGCAATATGGGAAGTTTACTACCTAGAGTGGTTATCCAACACTGTGGTTGTAAAGAAGAAAAATGGAAACTGGCATGTCTGTGTAGATTTCACAGACTTAAACAAAGCATGTCCAAAAGATAGTTTCCCCCTTCCAAGGATAAAACAATTGGTAAACGCCACTGCTGGCTATGAATGGGTAAGTTTTCTCGACGTGTATCGAGGATATCATCAGATTGCCATGTTTGGGCCTGATCAGGAAAAGACTTCCTTCATTACACCACGAGGGTTGTACTATTATAGTGTCATGCCCTTTGGACTACACAGGGACATATAGCAGATTTGAAAGAGGCTTTTGGAATCCTGAGGAAGTACAAGCTAAAGCCCAACGCCTCAAAATGTGCGTTTGGAGTAAGGTCGGGGAAGTTCCTAGGCCACCTAGTGACCGTGAGAGGGATTGAAGCTAATCCTGATCAAATAACGGCCTTGCAAAGGCTACAAAGTCCCAAAACCACAAAGGAGGTTCAAAGGTTGACTGGAATGGCCATTGCACTCAACAGATTTATCAGCAAGTCAAGTGATAAATGCAGACCCTTTTTTCAACTATTAAAGAAGAGGGAAGGATTTGAATGGGGAGCAGAGCGCGAGCAAGCCTGCCAGGATCTAAAGAAATATTTGGCTAAGGCCCCACCCTTGTCAACTCCACAGCCAAGTGAGTCTTTAGTTTTGTATTTGGCTATTTCTGAACATGCTGTAAATGCAGTTCTGTTAAGGGATATGGTTTCTAAGCAAATCCCTGTCTATTATGTGAGCAAAACATTGCTAGATGCAGAAACGAGATATCTACCCCTTGAAAAGTTGGTCCCAGCATTAAGGACAACAACAAGAAAATTGCCACATTATTTCCAGAGCCACAAAGTTGTGATTTATACTGAGTTCCCATTAAAATCACTGCTTCAAAAATCAGATTCTCGGGAAGAATCTCAACTTGGTCAGTTGAGTTAAGCCAATACGATATTGACTACCAGTCGCGCACTGCTATCAAGGGCGAAGTGATGGCTGATTTTGTGGCGGAGTTCTCACCTACAGTGGCACCCTTGTTGCCCACGAGAGGGGAGCAGTTGATTAGGCCACCAGCCAAGAAGGTTGAAACCCCAGCCAAACAGGATCCCCTTGAGTGGAAGCTGTTTGTTGACGGTTCAGCATGTAACACAGGGTCGGGGATTAGAATTGTAGTCTTTCCCCCCAATGGAGTAATGTTGGAATTGTCTGTTCGGCTAGGGTTCAGTGCATCAAATAACATGGTGGATTATGAAGCACTCTTAGCTTGATTAAGGAGTGCAAGAATGTTAAAAGTAAAGCGAGTTAGGGTGTATTGTGATTCACAGCTTGTGGTTAATCAACTATCCGGGGAATACGAAGCCCGGAATGAGAAGATGGCGGCATATGTGCAGGCAGCCAAGGACCTGCTTGATACCTTCGAAAGGGTATATATTGAACAGATAAGCTCTGGACAGAATGCTCATGCCGATTCTTTGGCTTGGTTGGCCGCACTGTTCCAACTGAACTCAAACAGAAGGTAGCAGTTGAATATCTGACCAAGCCAAGCATTGGTAGGAGTGTAGAGTTGGTCTTGGACGTAAGCCAGGGACCAAGTTGGATGGACCCGATTGTGGAGTTTTTACGTGATGAATACTACCTTCTGACAAAAAGAAGGCTCACAAAATAAGGCCAAATCTGCTAGGTTTTGGCTGTCCCCGGAAGGGAAGTTGTACAGGAAGTCCTTCACAGGTCCCTACTTCTTATGTGTGCACCCTGAGATGGTGCAAAAATTCCTACACGAAATTCATGAAGGGACTTGTGAAAGCCATGCTGGGGGTAGATCCATCGCCCACTGAGCAATCACACAAGGTTACTGGTGGCCGCACATGCAAGAAGATGCAAAGGTATATGTCAAAATTTGACAGAAGTGTCAGAAATTCTCACCAATGATTCGAACACCGGCAAAAGATTTGGTGCCATTGACAAGTTCTTGGCCGTTTGCTCAATGGGGAATGGACATCATGGGTCCACTCCACAAAGCAACTGGGAATCGAAAATTCCTACTTGTGGCAACAGATTATTTTACTAAATGGATTAAGGCAGAACCATTGGCCAAGATCATTGAACCTATGATAGAAAGGTTCGTGTGGAAGAGTATTATTACTCGATTTGGGGTCCCTTATTCATTAATTACTGATAATGGGTCCCAGTTTCAGAAGAAATTCAGAGTTTTTTGTGCCCAATATCGGATACGAAATTATTACTCAACCCCAGCCTACCCTTAGAGTAATGGGCAAGCAGCAGCGTCCAACAAAACTATCCTTGACGGGATCAAGAAGAGGTTGGACAAAGCAAAAGGAAAGTGGCCTGATGAGTTACCACTGGTACTGTGGGCACATCGTACAACACCTAGGAGGTCTACGGAAGAGACCCGTTATTCCTTGGCATATGGAACAGAGGCGGTAATACCCCTAGAAATTGGTCTTCCAACCAACAGGACTGCATTGGTTGAAAGTGGGGGCAATGACAGGGCCCTTGAAATTGAGCTTGATCTCGCCGAGGAAAGGAGGGAAAGGGCCTTGGTGCATCTGGCTTCTTACCAGGAGCAGCTGATGAAGAGCTACAACAAACACGTTTACCCTCAAGAGTTTGGTGTTGGGGATCTTGTACTACGAAAAGTGCTCGGCAATACCAAGGTGTCCAACGAGGGCAAGTTGGGGGCTAATTAGGAAGGCCCGTATCGAGTAACCGAGATTGTAGGCACAGGGGCCTATAGGTTGACCGATCTGGACGGCAATCCAATGCTAAGACCTTGGAATGTTCATAATCTGAGAAAATTTTTTGTTTAAAAAGAGTTTATTTTTATTTCATTCTGTTTTAGGACGCACTACGTGATTGTATGGGAATTACGAATCTTATTGATTAGTTGCAAGGGATACGAATAACGCCCCCTTGAGTTCAAGCTTATGAATAAAGCCACTTTTTTGCAGTATATCAAGTTGTTTTTTTTTTTTTTTAATGTTTGCTTTTGAAATATGAAATATGGAATTTGGCATTATTTTCCTTTTTCATATTGGGGAGCAAGGACTGGGCACGAAATACCTGCGTACGACTAAACGCCATATCGTACGAGATACTTAAAGTTAAGTTAAGTACGAGAAACTCCGATTTGTTTAAAACACGAGAAATTTAGGTAAAATACGAGACATTTAGGCCAAGTATGAGAAACTTTTGCAAAATATGAGAAACTGGTAGCAAGTATGAAACGCTTGCTTATTTTTCAAGGTACGAAATACCTGGCTAGAAACATATGACCAAAGGGTTCCTAAGTATGAAACACTGAGGGTCGAACATAATGAACATATGTTGAGTATGTTTGACTAAGTACGAAACACTCAGAAGTCAGTCTAAGTATGAAAAACTTAGAGGCATACGAATACATGTGTTTTAAGTACGAAATACTTGGGTACAGACATAACGAGATATGTCTAAAAACATTTGACTAAGTACGAGAAACTTAGAAACATAAAAACAAATGTTTCCTAAGTATGAAACACTTAGGGTCAATACGTAACGAGAAATGTTTAAATATTATTTTGACTAAGTACGAGATTCTTAGCCAAAGATTTAAATATATATCGGAAACAAACGTGTGTATACGAGGGTATGCACTAAGTATGTTGGTATTTTTTTTCAAGTACGAAAAACTTGGGCTTAGACATATCGAGATATATGCATCTGTAATGGAGAGGTGTATATGAGCACACAGGACTCTCCTAAGCTATACTTGGTAAATAGGATAAATGAACATTTGCGTGGTGACATGAGATACCCATATGACCGTTCAAAACTTGAAACAAATGTTTATGGCCACAAAAGGCCGAGCAAAACATAAAGGCCATGAACAGCCATAAAAATAAGAAGTTATGCCACAAGGGGCCGAATACCTGTGTTATCAAAAGTATGAATAAACTAGTACCACGCAGGGCCAAAAAACAAAAAAAAACTACGGTCTCGCAGGACCTGCAAAATGTTCTAGAGTGGTAAAGAACGTACTTACTTGTCAATCTAAATTCTGGACCATTTTGGACCTTGGGGAGCCTTCCCGTAACATTTCTGCAGTCGCTTCAGTACCAGCACCGGTAGTATTTTCCTCTAGGTTGATGGCCTCATTGATGGGTTCCCGAACAGGTGAACGTTCAGTAGAGGCCTAGCAGTCTCAAGTTTGCTCTTCGTTCCTTCAAGTTCTGTCTTGGCTCTGTCTCTCTTTTTTTCAAGCCTAGATATTATTTGCAATTGCCTGGTGTTAACTCTCAAAAGCCTGCTGCATTCTGGCTCAATCTCTTGTACTTTTTGACCCAGCACCATCATCTTTTGAATAAACTGGCAAGAAACAAGCAGTAACTAGGAACCTACTAGATATGCGGAGTACGAGTAGAAGAGTTAAAAGGAATAATATGATAAGCTAGAATCTGTTACCTTGATTCCACTGACGAGACCAGTGGATACCAACCGATCTAGAGTAGACGTGGCCTCTTTCTGGACATCCACGGGTAACAATAGACCTTGTGCAAGTGCCAGTGCAGTCTCCGAGGAACTGGCACTATCCTCGACGTGAACGGGTCGACTTCCCCTCATGAATTGTAGGGCCCATGTTTGAGGAAGTGCTTGGGTATTTGGAGATAAGGACTAGTGGCTAGGCACGTCTGCCTGTACGGCTGAAATACTTTGGTCCTCTGTTCTAGGACGTTTATTTCGTTGGGCATCACTTGCGTCAAGAGCAGTGTCCGATTCGCGAGGGGGACGAGGAGGATCGAGAGGAACCCCCTCTGTTACGACGAGGGGGAGAGGGAGCATGCCTGGTCAACTTCCCCCGACCAGAGCCACGACCACGTGCAGACACGGTAAGAAGAAAGCTTAAGTTGACAGGTTGACGAGTCATTATACCTGGGGTTGGTGGAGTTGGAGAATACCCGGATGATGAAGTTTGGCTGGTGTCACGATCTGGCGCTGATTGTTCGGTTAAATGTCTGCTAGATCGTCTGACAATCAGATGCAATAGTGGCACACCTTCAGAGATAGGTACTTCACCTGGCTCTCTAGCAATTGTAACTCTAGCTTGAGATCTCGAAATCCTTGACTAGGGAGCAGATGAAGTCAAGGCAGCACTGGTAATGGGGTTGGCGAGTCTTCTATCTATGAAGCCTTTGTAGGCAGGGTCGTATCCCAGCAAGACATCTGCGTTATGTCCCCGACCAGTTGAAAGAGTGCCAGGATTGCCTTTATAAGCAAGGACCCTATTAATGTCCGTTGTTCGGACGTAGCTGGGTTCTCTCCTTGGCCTTTTATTGGCATTGGATGCTGTAGACAAATAACACATTGAGGATCAAGCCAAGCCAAGAAATACAGGAAAGCAAAAGAAAGATAGCTACAAAAAGTAAAATTAGAAGTGTACGTCGGTGACCCCATATATGAGGGCAATGGAAGCCCATCACTTGGCCATCTTCCTCCAATGGCTCGAAGCCTCTAGTAACATAGAGAAAATCAATTTCGTGATCACGAGCAGAATCTGGCAGGTTTAACACGAGTCGCTTTTCTGCTCTTCTAACCTTGAAGTAATATGTGTTGTATTCAGGGTTTAGCACGATGCTATACCACCCCTGAATATCCCAAATTCCTAATCGAGTGCCCAGAACCCTGTTCAGGGCTACAACTCCCATTACCAATCTAAAAACATTTGTGGAAACTTGCATGGGAGTAAGACGATACCAGTTCAGGACGTGGCACAGCAGTGGGACAAGGGGGAAACGAACTCCACCTTCAACAATGGCTACGATTGGGATACACATTCTATCACAGGTGCCAGCATCCCTATCTGCACCCAATGGGGCGAGTTCAAGCCCTACATTGTCCGGTATATTATACTCAATCCTAAAAGCCGCCATGGCCGCAGGGGTTTCACAGAGTTTCCTAAATTTACTAGGTTTGAGAGGATTTTCGTTTTCATCAGCCATGGGGAATGGAAAAATTTTGGGAAACGAACTGAAATCTGAAAATTGGTATGAGTAAAACCCTAAAATAGATGAAATCTAAGAACGGAATCTCAGGAGGATGCGAAGAAAGAAGAAAGGAATAGCTTACGAGATTACTGTAGCAGAAGCTGGAGACGCAATTGAGTCTCAGACGGCGGCGATGGCGGTTGAAATTTTCGTCCGGTTTTCTGGTTAAAGGAAATGAGGATTTGAGTTTCTGATGGAAAAACCCAAAGACCCCTTTTCTGAGTGTTAAAGAGGAGGAGACGGAGACGAAACGTCTCCTCTCACGCCGTTTCGTGAAAAGTAACGGAAAGAAGATGCTGTTCTGACGACATTCATTTCATATTTAATGCAAGGCATACGAAACATGCCACGTGGAGTCATTACCCCAAAACGATATAATGACAAGGGCGCCAAAAGCATCAATGAGCATTTATACCATGAATACCCAGGATCTGAGAAGTTCGTCGTCTCAAAAATCTAAACTTTAGCTTTACCAGTTGTCCCCGAACAGTGTCAACGAGCAAAGCTATGGAGCAATTGTAGGGAGTTATTCCCGAACAGCCACAGTTAGCAGCCGAACAAATGGTATAAAGGAGCATGTGGTGAATACGATAGGGCATACCCGTAGGTAGAGCGGTGAACGACGATGTGGACCAGTGACATGAGGAGTCATTAGTCCAGGCAGTTTGTTCAGCATATTTGGACAAAAGACATGTGGAGTCATTTGTCCAAATATAGTCATAAGGACCAGTTGCATGTAAGGTCAATGGACCAGTTGGACTGTTCGGCAATGAGATGGCCAAACAGGTTAAGGCGGCAGGAACGTTCTAGACGATTCCAGGACGGCGCTATCCCGTAAAGAATAAGATCCCGAGTATATAGGTTCTAGGAAAGACACCCAACGTGAATGGGATGTTCGGCCAAGTAATGGAAAAGAGTCATGAGCAAACTCTTTGTAATGAACTGATAAGGAAACGAGAATCCTAGATATTCTAGGTTCCTATACAAGATAGGAATCCTAGGGCGATAGGAATCCTAGGGGCAATAGGGATGCTTGGGCAGCAAACATCTATGAATCTATGAATACGAGATAAACCTAGAGAAAAAAGGTACGCAATACATGGCACTCACATTGTTCTCCTACTGATAATTAGGGTTTATTTGCTAGTACGTAATACAAACTTTGGTATTGGAGGGCCTTTGCTATGAGAAGCAAAGGTGCGCTCACCCCTTGTCCGTGTTGCAGATTAGGGTTGACGACGACCTAGGGTTCCGGTGAAGAGGCGCGTGTGCTCGTTGCATATTATTGTTGTTCTGAGCATCAATTGTTTTCATCCCCCTACAATAAATAAATTCCTTGGGCTAAAACAACGTTTTAGCCTCGAGGGGAGCTCACCGAGGCCTTTCCTAGTCATTCTATACTGGGTTTTGGCCTCGAACAAGCTTTATATTCAAAAAGCACAAAAAATGGTTTCTACACTGGACACGCTATATCATGCGGCGTTTTACAACACCACACAGCATACCACACAGCGTAGTGTATTACACCGTGCATTATTTTATTTCTTATACATACTCATTCTTATATTGTTCTATTTAGTCTGTTTGTTACTTTTCTTTGCGGGTACATTCCAGAATCAACTTTCATGTTAAAAGTTATCTTTTTTACTTTATTAAATCTTTCAACATTTTAAAAAGCTTTTAAATATTATTTTACGTGATAAGATGAACAAAAGGGTCTTGTAAATCATTTTTCAGAGATTCGGAAAATATAAATAAAAAAAACTCTTTGCGGACTTATGGTTTGTTTTGTCATATAAAAGCGAACACACGGTGTTTCAGTTACACTGTGTGATGTATCCGGTTTGCCGTACAATGTTTCACTTGATATTGGCAGACTGCTGTAATACTGTTATTTCACTTTCTGTACATTGCTCATCTATTTCATACTGCACAGTTCGCAACACAAGCACGCCAATGTGTTATATCAAATCACATGTCCTTTTCCTATACATGTTTTAATCAAAGATAAGTTTTTCAAATGATATTATATCCGCCATTAAAAATATTTAGTAGAGACCGGTCTTTACCGGGTAAGTGGGGTGCTTTTTGTCAAAATCTTACCCGTCCGTAACGTGGCTCCCGAATCCAAAATCTCAACGTTTTCGTTAGACCAAAAGACTTTCTTTCCTTTCAAACAAACTCTCGGTTTCTATCACGCCCTCGATTTTCAATATAGATAAAGATAGCTTTTCATAAATAAAACTCCTCACATTATCTTACAAAATACCCTTAAAGAGAGGTCACCATGCCCTAATTATTAAATTACAGATCCAACTCCAAGAGTTTGAATATATTACATCATAAAAAGAAATAGAGTTAAGGTTCTATTACATTCCTAAAACATGTTTTATCAAAATGCCCATGAGTTTCTTTTACCACTTCTTTCGAAAATATGCACTGGAATGCATGCAATTCGCTCCATGCTACTGCTCCGGGTTCACACCTGAAAAATGATAGGTTGAGCTACACTAACCCAGTAGAGAAATCTACACAACCATTATATGCAAATGGGATGACAGGTAGAATGAATAACAGAAGCAAGGTACGGTATCTCAAAGGAGAAACAATACACGACTAGTAATTGTCCCAACGTAGACGACATAAACAAAGTACCATGACTACACACCAAGACTATAGGTTAACCACAACACCCTATTCTGAATACTCTATCCGCTTCTTGACTTCACTTTAATCATAACGACACACGTTTAAAGAAAAGGACCTGTTGATACATGACTCTATAGTGTTGTTTTGACAGCCAATCATTTCTCTTGTATATTCATCAAACAAACTCTTACGTTTTCTCATATACATCACCATTGCAATCCCATATCACACGTCATAAGCGAATACCCTTTTTGGGCCGATCATGGAGTCCCGTTACTCCCTACAAGTACCTCCTTCATTAAAGGAATTAAATCACATCACATAGTATAGGTCACCCTACCATAATTCCTCCAATACACCTCACAACTCAACCATTCATCTCAGTCACATATAATGAATTCATAACAAAAACTTATTCACATAGAAGTAGTGCGGATAATTTCATCTCAATCAACTTGCTATCATTACGTTACTAGTTTCTCATCACTATACCTTGGTTGCATTGACCTAACATCATGGTCGTACCTTCCATTCTCTATCAGAAAATTCATCTAGGACTTGCAACGGGCATGCTTACTATTCACGGAGACTCTATGATTCGTGCACCTACTGAAGACAATGCCCCACTCTTGGAAAATCCAGCATGGAGAAGAAGACATTGCTCTCGGTGGCTTCTCGCTAGATACCTCTAATTCTGTTTTTTCAGTCAGAATTGATAATGACTTTGTCATCAGCAATGTTGACATAAAGATAATGAAGAAGATGTCCTACATACCAGGTCTGGGATTGGGAAAGAAACTGCAAGGTCCCGCAAAGTTTGAAGCTCATGGAACTCTGATGTGCACTATTGGACTTGGCTATTTGCCCTCGAAAGGCAGTAAAGTGAAAAAGGGAGACAGGCTAGAGGATTATTTTGTTAAGAAAAAGGCAAAACAGATTTACCAAGGGCAGCCAGAACCGTTTTGGGATAAAGAAACCAATACTCTGCTTTCAGGATTTGAGATATTTGCCAATGATGTCTGGCCAGAAAATGATGAAGAATTTAAGGTTGCAAAGGAACCGACAGTGCCAATTGATTGGGCCGAGGTCTTTGACATAGGGAGTCTGGCAATCCTGTTTAAGGAGTACGAACTAGTGAGTACAGTCATGGAAGCAGAAGTGCTGATACTAGGACAGGAGGTCCTTGAAGACCCGACTTTGCTCATCATGGATGCCGCTAGAAATTACAAGAATTGGGCTTTCTTACCAAGTGCAACTCACTATGAATCAGAATCTGAGTCCGAGTCATCCGAGTCTTTTGAGTCTGCTAAGTCTGTCAAGTCTAAGTTGGAGCCTCTTGGCCTAACCCCTCGTCGTCTGTACTTCAAGTTTGAGTCTACCCGTATGTATGGTGCCCCCAAGGCCTTTGCTAGTGATGAAATAAATAAACCTGATTCCAATTACTTCCTTGATTTTGAAATAAATTGTGTCGATCCTGATGATGAAGAGATTGATTTTGATGAGGATATCCCTAAAGAAATCCGATCTCTAGTTGAAATGGAAGGCGAAAGGCATGCTCAGCCTGTAAAAGAGAAAGTTGTTTTAATAAATCTGAGAGATGAAGGGAATCCCCGAATGATTCAAATCGGTTCCGCGCTGTCTGCAGCTGAGCGTCAAGCTCTCATAAGTTTGTTAAAGGAGTTCGAAGATGTTTTCGCATAGTCGCATGCTGACATGCCCAGAATCGATCCTGAAATCATGGAACATCGGATTCCCCTTTATCCTGATGCAAAACCAGTAAAACAGAAACTGAGACGTATGAGTCCTGATTGAGTGCTTAAGATAAAAGAGGAAGTCACTAAACAGATTAACGCAGGATTCCTAATGGTAAGTGAATACCCCCAGTAGGTCACAAACATTGTTCCTGTTCCTAAAAAGGACGGTAGAATTAGGGTCTGTGTTGACTTCAAGGATCTTAACAAAGCGAGTCCAAAAGACTACTTCTCGTTACCTCACATTGATGTGCTAGTTGACAATACCGCTAGACATGTTTTGCTTTCTTTCATGGCTGGTTTTTGGGGATATAATCAAATCCTAATGGCCCCAGAGGATCGGGAGAAAACCATGTTCATCACTGAGTGGGGAACTTATTGCTATCGGGTGATGCCTTTTGGGCTAAAAACGCAGGCTCCACGTATCAGCGAGCCACCACGACCTTGTTATACAACATGATTCATAAGGAAGTAGAGGTTTACGTTGATGATATGACTGTCAAGGCAAAAGAGCGAGAAGGACACCTACCAATGCTTAGAAAGTTATTCGAAAAAATCAGGAAGTACAGGATGCATTTGAACCCGGCCAAATGCATATTCGGGGTGACATCTGGAAAATGCTCGGATTCATGATTACCACCCGAGGTATCGAGGTCGACCCGTCTAAGATCAAGGCTATTTCATAAATGGGATCGCCGCGGTCCGAAAAGGACGTAAGGAGTTTCCTCAGCAAAGTGTAGTTTATTAGTCGGTTCATTGCCAAACTAACCCCGACCTGCGAGCCAATCTTCCGCCTGCTCAAGAAAGGTGTGCCGTTTAAGTGGAACAACAAGTGCCAGAAAGTTTTTGAGGCGATTTAGACTTATTTGCAAAATCCACCAGTTCTAACGCCCCCCCCCCCCCCCCCCCCGCACCAGGAAAACCTTAGATCCTATACCTGTCAGTCACTCCGACTTCTATGGGGTGTATACTGGCGCAAGAAGGAGACGATGGGGTTGAAAGGGCTATTTACTACCTGAGCAAAAAGATGGTCAGATGTGAGGAGCGTTATACTTCGTTGGAGAAGACGTCCTGGGCACTCGTCTGGGCTTCCAAGAAGTTGAGGCACTATATGCTAACTTATCCGGTAAGGATCATTTCTCGTATGGATCCCCTCAAGTACCTATTTGAGAAACTAGCTCTTACCGGAAGGATGGCATGGTGGTTGTTAATGTTATTAGAATTTGAATTAAAGCAAGTCACCAGAAAGTCCGTAAAAGTAAGAGCTGTTGCTGATTTCTTAGCCAACAGCCCGGTTGAGGGAGGTGAAGAAACTGAGTTCAGGTTTCCTAACGAAGACATAATGACTCTAGCTGAAGATGTCTAGAAGCTGTACTTCGACAGGGCTGCTAATCAAAGAGGGTTTGGAATCGGTGTGTTGTTAATAGCACCTGATGGATCTCAAATTCCGCTCGCATTCAAGCTAAATTTTGAGGTTACTAACAATCAAGCGGAGTATGAGGCTTGCATTGTAGGTATGGAAGCAACAATCGAAATTGGTATAGAAAGATTGGAAGTAGTAGGGGACTCCAACCTAATGGTGTCACAGGCCAACGGCGATTGGAAAGTCAAAGAAGAGAAGCTAAAGCCGTACCATCAGGATTTGGAAAACCTCATCCCTCACTTCAACAAGGTAACTTTTACTCATGTACTGAGACTCTAGAATCAATTCGCATATGCCCTGGCGACACTGACGTCCATGGTCCAGATTCCTGTTAGAGTGAAACTGAGACCAATTGTGATTGAACAAAGAGACATGCCGGTATACCAGCATGTCATGGTTGCTGGTGAACCTGAAGATGGTCACCCCTAGTATTATGATATTTGGAGATTCGTAGAAAAGGGAGAATACACTGTGGAAGCGAGCAAGAAGGACAAAATCGCTCTTTAGAGGATGGCGGCGCAGTACGTCATTTATGGAGGAGATCTCAATGTGGCATGCACAAGTTGTGCATCCATGGTGTAGAGGCAAGAAGGGTGATGGAAGAAATTCACGAAGGAGTGTGTAGCCCTCACATGAACGACATGATGCTCGCCAAGAAGATTCTCAAGCAGGGGCATTTTTGGTCCACCGTGGAGACAGAATGTGTGGAATACGTGCGGCGGTGCCACAAATGTCAGATTCATGCCAACTTAACGCATGTCCCGCCATCCGAACTGCATCAAATGACCTCACCGTGGCCTTTCTCAGTATGGGGAATTCACGTCATCGGAAGGATCGTGCCAGTTGCCTCAAACGGTCATAAGTTTATCCTGGTGGCTGTGGATTACTTCACGAAATGGGTCGAAGCTGCTTCGTATGCCACTCTAACCGCAGTACAAGGTGCTCACTTTATCAAGCAAAATGTCATCTATCGATACGGAGTCCCTTAGGCGTTCGTGTCCGACAATGGAGTTCACTTTAAGGGACGAGCCAGGGAAATTTTGGATGAGTTCCAGATCCAAGTACACAATTCAACAACCTATCAGCCACAGACCAACGGAGCCGTAGAAGCAGCTAACAAAATGATCAAAGCCATTCTGGAAAAGACCATTCAATGCGCAAGAGATTGGCATGAGTAGTTGCCATTGGCCTTATGTGGATACCGCACATTTGTACATACACCAACAGGAGCACTCTTTGGTCTACAGTATGCAAGTTGTACTTCCCATTGAGTTAGAAGTTTCATCCCTTCGGACCATGATCGAGTGTGAAGTCCAAGAAGCAGAATGGCTGAGTAATTGATTCGAATAGCTCATGTTGTTTGACGAACGCCGGTTGAGGGCTCTCTATCATATCCAGGGGTACCAGAGGAGAATTGCACGCGCATTCAATAAAAAGGTGAAGCCATGGGACTTGTCGGAAGGCGATATGGTTTTAAAAGAAATCTGGGCACTAGTTTACGATCCATGCAAAAAGTTCTGACCGAAGTGGTTCGGGCCGTATATCATCAAGACCATCTTGTCTGGAGGAGCCACACAATTCATTTACTTGGACGGGAACGAATTTACAACTCTAGTCAACCTGGATCAACTCAAAGGCTACTAACCCTGAGAGAAGCTTGTTGGGCTGAAAACCGCAAGGGCGGGTAGACCCAGGCAAAAGTTAGAGCAAAATGCAAGAGCGAGGTCGAACCCACAAGGACTTGTGATTCTTTTTTAATAAGAAAACTAAATAAACTTAAATCGATTATACCCTAACCTAGTTGACAAAAGTGCGATTGGTTTTTAAACTAAAGATTAAGTAAATAGTGACAGAAGAAAACAATTAAACTAACACGACAAGGTAGTGGAGATTACGGTTGTAAAAAATAACTAAGGTATCAGAATCCACACCCACAAATATTTATCAACTAATTTTATGCAATGATTTTTTCCTTTTATTTCTGCACAATGATTTAGAAGCCAATCTTAATCATCATGGATAATATGTCATTAAGCCCTTTTTATTTATATCGACAATATGTTCCTCCTCTGCTTCGCAAGTTTAAGCCAAAATCATCAACTGTATTCGCAAAACAAATCACAATAGATCTCACATACTTAAATATAAACTTTGATAAACCAAGCAATTCGATTAATCAGGTGATATCAAATCATGGAAAAAACTCATTCCGATTGAATCCATATCTGAGTCTCTACCAAATTAATTAATGAGATCAGAACAATAAACTATAAACGCACGTAGGAAAAATAAACTGCATAAAACCAATCAATAATATTCATGAGGTTTCATCCTCAACCCTAGTTTAGAAGTTTAGCCTAACATAAATAAAAATAGAACCTCACAAATTATTCTTTTGCTCTTCTCGTTCGCTATTCCGCGCCACGGCCTCCGTCCTCCATGCCGGGAATCTGCTCCGACCCCTATTATTCGTTTCTTTTATAGGCTACCAAAGCATACATGTGAAAGGAAACTTCACATGCCTACCAAAACTCCACTTTTGTTTTCCTTCCGAAAGCACTACTGCCGAGTATTTCTTTCCAAAAATTCTCAATCTTAAAATATAGCATCATTGGGCAAATCAATACCCATGTCCAGATCCTTAGGGGTAATTAGTAGGGAAATTTCCATATTAACTTTGCATTCTGGGCTTACTTCAAATCAACGAGTCTCACGATGACTAAAATGGTGCAAATATCATTTTTCCTGCATAATTAAATAATTAAAGTGAATTATCAAAAAGGAAATAATAATATCTAATTAACGCAATAAAGAACTAGAAAACATGTGACATTGGGACTTCAATAGGTCAATATTTTATGTTCATCATTATGACCTGATTCCTTTGTCACAAGGATACGTAAGCAGCCTCACTCTGGGGCCCGGTCACCATCAATCAAAATAAAAATCCAGGTTGTGAGAAGTTAGAGCACTGAATCAAGGAAGGGGAAACCCTCCGTAACTCATTTTATTATGATAACTGCTTCTAATACATAAGGCTAAGCACAACTTTCAAAAACGAATAAGACAGCGTGATCAAAGCAGGTCCATAATTTATTTCATGGTCAGGGTAGTAGGATTGACTCAGTTTCCTTGAGCCCCAACTCTTACGGCAATGTCCCTCCTTAGCCACTTTCAATAGCTCCCGCGAACCATCACAGAAGAATAAAGGTCTGCGTCAGTCACTTCACGAGTTCTCCAGAACGGCTGATAGTTGCAAAAAACGGAGTGGCAAAACAAGGGCAGAACAACATCGACCGTAACCTCTGCAGGGGCTTCTTGTCTAAGGCCGATCTGACGCTGAATCCGGTATGGGATATAGAAAGTAAAGGCCTCCAAACCAGCAAGGACGACCCACTAGGGGCCCATGAAGTGCACAATCATAGGAGGGAGATTTAGCCACGAACGCCTCCAAGAATTGGTCTCAGCCCGTAGGTGTCTAAAGAAGTTAACCCACTCAGGAACTCGCTTGTCCGCAAACTCAAAGTATCGGAGAGACAATAACCGAACCTCATATGCCCGATTGCCAGGAGTAATGGTCAGCACATTCACCTTATCACAGAGCCAGATCTACAAAGGAGAAAAAAATAAGTAAGAAACCATAGGAAGCCGAACCGAGCGTTGAGGTAAAATGAGAACGTGCGAAAGACTCGAAAAAGGAGAGCTGAGTGAGAAACCAACGTGTAGAAGGAGAGGACTACCCCCGAAAGTCTCAGTCTCTCCAAAACGAACTTTATCCAAACCTATCAATGTTTCAGCCAAAACCATCAGAATCACGTTCTTTCAAGGCTCGATTTGAATGGTAATGCTGACCAAAGCTGAGCTAGCATGACCAGTGGAGGGTACCGAAAGGTAGACCGCAAGCAGGCACATGCAGAGGGCAGTCATACGCCAAGTTTGATAAGTTATGTTCGCCAGATCACCGGGGGGAGAAAACATCTCAATGAGTCGCGCAACACGTTGAGGCGACCATCGCTAACTAAGTAACGGGTAGCGCCGCTACTCAATCCAAGGGTCGCGGATTAGACCTTATGGATGCTCTCATGTACCAGAGGGATAATGGCTTCTCTCGTGCCGAAGCCGCCTAGGTAGGCGCGTGTAGAGACCCGTCCTAATTTGAATTTATCTAATTTAATAATGTGAATATGTGTAACTATTTTAATAATTTTGTGAACCATGGATTTTTTTTTATGTATATATGTGTGAATGTACAGTATGCGTGATTGATCGGATTCAATTTTGTGCGCCAAGGACGAGTTGTTGGGATCCACATGTTATGGACTTTTCTGGAAAATAAAAACTTAGAGAGTTACTAATTATTATAGATTTGTTAGCTTTAGGGGCATTAGTGTATTGATTTAAAACATTTTAGAGATGGAGCAATAGATTGATTCTTGGAGGGGCCATAGTGCAATTTTGCACCTTAAAAGGCTGAAGTCAGCCAGAGAGTTCTCTGCTTTTCTTCTCTCTTTTTTTCCCCTTTCCTGTTCTCTCTCTCCCATTCTCTCAACAACACAAACCCTCATGGTTCAAATGCAAAATCGAAGGTTAAGACTCGAGAATCTCACAACAAGGCAAGAAGAAAACGTGATCTACGGACAGAGGTCTACGCATCTATCCAAACAAAATCTCGATCGGCCAACTTTGGAGTTCCTAGCAAATTCGGAGGTTTTCATTTTTGAGGTAGGAATCTTGCTAAATGCTTAGATATGGGAAAGTATAGTGAGATACACCTAAAAATCTGTGATTATAGTATTTTTTCTTTTCAATTTTAAGTTAACCCTAATATGTTCCAAGTAGAGGTGATTTATGCATAGTATGTCTTGTTCAAAGTATATGTGGACTATGTGTAGCGTGTGTTATTCATGAGTTTTGAATTTTCACGATTGATTAAAGACCTTGATGATTATTTACTAGATTATGCAAATTTTAGTATGTTGGACCTGTTTGAGGATCGTGTGGTTTGAGTAAAGGATGATCTAATATGTGATGATTTGATACATTCCTATAAGGTGTTTGATAAAATGACAGAGAGAAAGTTAAACCAATTCTTGTAATTAAACACCACGTTTGATAATGACTCTACTTATATATTGATATGATGATAATTTTACTACCGTAAATCTGGATTCTTGATTATGACTTTGTGAGACTATGACTAGATTGTACGATCTTTCTCATAATTTTGGATGATTTGGAATTGGTACTTGTTATTTGGGCTAGTGAGCCACGTATTGGAGGTTGACTTGACCATTTTATATTTGTTGTGTAGCCGGAAGCATATGGATAACGAGTTTATCCGTCGGTGTATAGTCCGTAAACCCACGCAGGATAAGGTGTTCCATAGGCCTTTGGGTTAGTAGCCTTTAAATTTGGATGATTTAGGGACCTGATCAGTTGCCTAGGATTGGTACACAACTTGTTAATTTGGACCATCGGTCTTATGTACTCTTATTTTCTCCTACTTGACTAAATAATTTAACGTGTTTTGTGTTTGAAGGATTTTGGATATATGAGATGAGATGAGTTTACGTGATTTGATTATAACTTGGTATTTGGGAATTGGATTTTCATCGTATCATACTGTATCGGATTGTTTTATTTATTTATTTACTTCGGTTTTGATATTTGAGAAGGAAATGTTAGTATTACATTCAATGTTTTTTTTTTGGGATCATTAAAATGCGCATTCTCTTAGGATATTGTGTATACTCTCAAATTGTTGTATTCAAAAAGTAGACAAGAACAAGTTATTTTGTGCATTGTGCATTTTGCTTGCGTTCTCTTATCTTCGCCTTTAGCACGCTTCCTATTGAGTGTCGACTCACGTTGTATAATCCAACCTTTTTCAGGTAAGGCGATGGATCCGAAGACATGATAGTGTTTGATTTGTTATATTTTTTTAGAGCTTAGTTAATATACTTGTATTCCATTAATTTGATAGTAAGATTTTGGAAGTCCTGTGACTCGGTATTCTATTGGGTTGTAATAAATTTAATCACATATTTTGACTCTCTCTTAAAAACTTGAAACTTGAATACACTTATGGGTAATTTTTTTCTATTGTTGGAGAGGTGGGAAGCCTCATTGGTCTTTATGGTAAAATTTTCAAGTTCTTTTCGTATCATCGGTGTTGACCATTTGAAAAGCCCTTGAAATAAACATCACCTATCAAATTTTTTTTATAAAAATCATGTCACCTATAGGTGCGATTTGATTTGGTATTATGACATTTGACACAGACCTTTCCATAAAGATTTCTTTTATCGTTAAATGGAGTTTTTTTTTTTAGAAATCTTGTGTTGCAAGATCGGGGCGTGACAGCGCGAGTTTCCTCCACGGTAGAACAACGCTCTTGCTTGCCAAAACAAAAAACGTGAACTTCCGGATCCTAGAAGCTCGCAGCTACCCTCAAGAGCTTGAGGCGAAGATGGATGTTGCGAAGGTACCTCATGGTGTAGAGGCCATGAGCCCGAAAATTGAGTCAATCGACGCCCTCCATCGAAACTAACCCATGGGCGGAGCGAGCCGGTGAGCAAAAGGGCCATTAGAAGGAAAAGTGAGCTTTAGAAGAGTGAGACTTGAGTGAGATGGAAAGAATTTGAAGTTGAAGGCCTGAATTTATAGGAAGGATGAAGGGGACAACTTCAATTTTCAAAGAGTCTCGGGTTCCAAAAGTGCATGTTCCCCGTGAGTTTTGCATAGTAAAAGTCTTTGTCATAGTATGGAAATACAATGCAGACATGCATTGGCTTTGAAATGCCTTTACACAGGTCAAACTTCAACCTTGGAGCAATCTGCCTTGGGAAGTAGCAAAGTGCAGGGTGTCAAGAAAGGAACCACGCGCGGCGTAGTATAGCCATGCACGGCGTATTAGATCCGGGAAAATCAGCACGGTATAGCTTTGGTACCCCGTGAAATCTTGAGGAGTAAGGCACGACATTTTGAATCAACGCACAGCATACTGCGTCTGCATTTCTACAGTTTTTGACAGCAAGAGCTTGGAATGGATTTGAGGCATCTCAAGGCATCACCAACCACCAAAACCCACTCCAACAAGTATATGGGACTTCGGGGATGTTTTGTTTCGGGTCAACTCTCGAAATTCGAGGTCATAGTACAAAAGGTCGATAAAATCCTGTTTTCAAGCCACGTCAAAGTACCAAATCACTTTTCAAGCCGTTTCAAGTCGTTTCTTTAAGTCACATAGGTCATAATAGTCAAAAGTGAGTTAGTCCAAGTTCCAGTTCGAGTCCCAAGCCATTTGAAGTTGTCACCTTTCAAAGTCAACATTTTCTTGGTTTTCAAGTGTATTCCGAGCATATGGTAAAACTTTCGAGTCACATCTCGAGCTTTGAAGATTGTCATTGCTGTATATGGTCATGTTCGAGCCCGTAGTAAAGGCGTATATGAAAATTCCTGGATGTAGCGTCAATTTTTCAAAGCTTATTCAATTACTTCTTTGATTTCTATTCCCTTGTCAATGAATCCCCTATTGTAGACCATGTATCGGACTCATTTTTGTAGCCAATGGCTAGTTGCACATCCCGATAAGTGTCTTAGTCACTCAATTTTCTTTGAATAGTAGCAATAAAAGAAATTGAATGACAAAAGATAATGAAAAGGCAATCTCTGTGCATATATATATAATCCCAAAGGTATCCATGAGTCGAAGTATAAAACAAGGCATGCAAGCTCGATACTCAAAATTCTATCTACCAAGGGTAAACAGGCACCCAACCAAATAGGAAGCACGCACGCTCCACCAAAAGACAAAGGCAAAAAAGGAAACTCAGTCCTCGTCCTCATCTCCATCCTCGCCCTCCTCCTCGTCCCTAGAGACCTCCTCCTCCGCCTCGGAGCTAACGACCTCCTGAGTACGAGTCACCCTAGGCACAGTACTACCAGAGGTATCCTCCAGGTCAATGTCTGTTGGCTCCTCGGTCTCGTCCATGATGACAATGGGCTCCTCCTCTGTGACACCAGAGCGGCGCTGTCTCTTTGATGGGCGCTCCTCCCGAGAGCTAGCTAACGAAGCCTGTCGCATAGGCATGCAAACAGACTTCCTGCGTAGCCCCCGGGTAACTCCTCTTCTAGCATGCAATAACAGAACATTCATATGGCATTAGCATCATAAATAGGAGTAATAGTAAGCAATCAAAATTCAAGGATTTACCATTGATCCTCCAATGCGAGCAGTAATGGTGGGGAGTGGCCCATGGCATATTGCCGCACGAGCTGCTCCAGGCCCATCATGGCCATTGCCATCTCCCTGGCGTACTTCAGAGTCACCTGCATAATAAGAAGGATAATTAGAATGAGCGGCAACGATAGTGCATTCATAAATGAAAACATGTCATACCTAAGTAAGGAACTCCAGAGGCTCGACTGTAGGACGCGGGACCTCCACCAGGCCAATGACTCCATGAGCGGTCACCACGTCCACCATCCAGGAAAGCGCAAGCAGCCCGGCTCCACCCTGACCTGTACCACCACCATAGGAGCCCTCACTCCCTTTGTCTCCACCTTTTCTTCTTCCTCCCCGACCTCTCCTACCACCTCACGCCTGCCGCTATGTCACGACCCTGACCCGCCCCTTGAGGTCTTAATCATGACAAATGCCCTTGATTTCTCACTAAGGCCAAATCACAAGTCAAATATCATCTAAACAAGCGATAATCAAAAAGGGCTCAACATAACAGCGGAAGCAAAAGACGACTTTTATTGATAATGAACCAAAGTCTTACTTAAGTTTTACAAACCAAAAGATAAATCTCTCAGAGCTATGCTTACTTACAAACTCAAAAGCTAACAAACCATGTACAAAGCTAAGTGTCTACAAGCATAACTTCCTTTCTGCAAGTTTCCAAAAAAAATACTACACATCCCAAAAATAAACACCATGCCACCCTACGCGTCGCTTCCTGAAAGGTGGAAAAGAAAATCCATAAGCCAAAGCTCGTGTGAATGATTAATACTTAACTCACATGCCTTCCATGGACAATGCAAAATAATTTGATAATATTTCAAAACAAGCACTCAAAACCATAAGCCAAATATAATGCACATTCTGCTATTCAAAATTCAAAAGCTACCGGGCATCCCCGGTAGTGGATAAGCCAGACGTCTATGCATTATCCCAAAACACACACCAACCTCAAACACCCTTGTTAGCCATTAAGCCGTCCCCTAGCAAGACCGGACGTTGGAAATGCCATTAAATAGATTCGCAAATATTTCACAAATAAGTCCACCTTCCATTGGTATCCATGGAGTACACAATTTATAAAACATGTTCAAATAAGCTCGATAAGGAAAACAAGTTCAAACCATGTATTTAGGTATTAAATCACTCACCTCGGCTCTACGAACCACCCGAACTTCCTAAAACAATTAGGCAATAAAAACATGATTAAAAAATGTCAAACAAGTCTATTTTTAATGAACATAAGGTCCTAAGGTAAACATATGAAGTTAGATAGCAAGCCTCAAAAAAATAGTCACAGAATCTGTACTTCCATCCACTTTAACGCAAAAACTGACTTTGCTCAAGAATAACAAAGACACAATCTTCATGCATTAGTTTAGGTCTACGAGTCTAGGTTCAAAATCAGAAAACAGTTCGCTATTTCGTTGCCCGAGCTAAAAATTATAGCCGTTTTCCTAACATGTGACAGTCAGCACAGTCCGAAAACTACGTGCTATATGGTCACAAATTTTTACATAATTCAATACTTTGATTCTGATTCCGAAATTTTTACCACAGACAAAAGACTCAAAGAGGAACTTTCAATAAAAATTTCATAATTTTTGAAGCTTAGAAACTACCTCAAAAAAATCCACAAAATCAGGACGGATACAAAATTTCTAAAATCTGCAGATTTTTCAGAAAAACGCAGCTTGTTCCTCTCTTGATTTCTGACTCCAAAACCTTTCAATACACTTCAAACTCACACCAATACTTCACTAATCATGCTCAAACTCAGATATATCAAAGAGCTACTTCAAGAACATCGAATCCATGCATCAGAACAGGTTTTAAACACTCAATCCAAGGGATCATAAGTTAGGCTCTTGAGTTCCTTAAGAATTCAACCCTAAAACTCAAATTCAACTTCAATCAAACATCTAAAGCATGAATTCAGACCCTAAGATATGAAATTTAACATAAAAATCATGGAATCAAATAAAAGAAACATGTATTACCAAGTTAAATCTTCAATTCCAAGCCAAGCAAGGTTTTTCCTCAATTTTTCCCTTTCTCTTCTTCTTCTTCTTTTCCATCGATTTTCTCTCTCTCTCTCTCTCTCTCTCTCTCTCTCTCTCTCTCTCTCTCTCTCTCTATGTTTTGATAAGAACAGGGGAAAAAAACATAGAGGCCCTGTTTTGTTTTTCTAGGCTAGGAAAAATTATTGAGTGTGTGTGTGTCATATGTCAACATATGCTCCAATTTCATTTAGCTAGCAAATTAAGCCCAATAATTCACATATTAAGCCCAAAACACATCACATGATTAAAGACTAGGGGTATTACACGCTACGTCTCCCAATTAGCGCAAATCCCAAAGCTTTGCATCAAGTACCAAGCCTGATACTTTGCGTAGTCAGAGTCAGCCTGAAACAGCGGCTCTAGCTGAGGGTCCGGCTGCGTGAACCGCTCAACCTCATCCAACGTATACTCACTCATCGTCAACACAAGAGGAGGGAGCAGTCCAAGGACTGAGAAAGTGTCCAGCCTTAGCGACTGGCGTGATACCCGATCGCCCTGGTACAACCGTCCAGGAAAGCACAAGCAGCCCGGCTCCACCCTGACCTATACCACCACTCCGGGAGCCCTCACTCCCTCTGTCTCCACCTCCTCTTCTTCCTCCCCTACCTCTCCTACCACCTTGCGTCTGCCGCTACGTCTCCCAAGCAGCGCGAATCCCAAAGCTCTGCATCAGGTACCGAGCCTGATACTCTGCGTAGTCAGCGCCAGCTAGAAACAACGGCTCTAGCTGAGGGTCCGGCTGCCTGAACTGCTCAACCTCCTCCAACGTATACTCACTCGTCGTCAGCACAAGAGGAGGGAGCGGTCCAGGGACTGAGAAAGTGTCCAGCCTTAGCGACTGGCGTGATACTCGATCGCCCAGGTACCACTGCCAGCCGTAAGGGGACTCTAGAAGCACTCTCCCTCTTGTCACATCCCGACTGCGGGCCACATGTGGAACCTCAAAGCGATCCCAGATGCGCCAGTGTACCTACAGTTAGAAGCATGCATCAGGAAATCGATTCAATGCATGAGTAACTGGGATCGAGAAACCAAAGAAGCATGAATACCTGATCAGGACGCAGTTCGTCCAAGTACAGCCGGTAGGCGTTCAGATCGCCTTTCCCTTTCTTCACTCCTTGGTACTCCTTCAACCAACGAAAGGCTCGAGTGAGTACCATGTCGTCGGGGCACGACGTCGTGAGAGGGTACATGTCCAGTACCTCGTACGCCCAAACCTGCAGAGTTCAAAGCATCAAGAGTTAGCACGAGATGATACAAATGCATGAATGGAAAGCTAACTAAGTATTTAAAGCAGAATTTCGAAGTATACCTCCCAAACTCACCAGTAACCTCCAAGGCTCTTCCCCGCACCTCGGGAAAGGGACCCCATGAAGGCGTAGCACACCCCCAAAGCCGCACCGCCCCAGTCGAAACGGGCAATCTCCCTGATATTCCTCAGCGCTGACAAGAAAGAAAGGTGTACTCGGTTGCACCTGTTGGGAAATAGGGACGCACCAAGTACGTACAATAGGAAGCACCTCGCCATCTGCTACTCCTGGACCCTACCCACCGGAGGCTCCGTCCAAAAGTTTAGAAGCTAAGCGTATGGAGCATCCCCCTTCTCTGCTTTCAGCTTGCGCCCCAGGAGACGCCTCTAAAGCTCTGGGTCCCTCCCCGCCATGGCGTCGTAAGGGATAGGTCACCTCCGACCCTCAGCCCGGTGATCGCCGCAAAGTCCAAATGCGTCACCGTCATCTCACCGAAAGAGAAGTTGAACAAGTTTGTCGTGTCCCACCACCTCTCGGTAAGTGCCCTCACCACCTGGCGATCATTGCTCACCCTCGTTAGCACACTGACAAACTCCCCAAAACCTGCCTCTCTCACCATCTCCCTCGAGGCCTCCGCGAGTCTCTCCCAAAATTGGGGCACGTCGCCCGCACCGCTGTAGCACGAGATCCTTATTTCCTGTTACAAAAAGTGGTATGATTCAATGAACGTGACATGATAATCAAAGGCATTTAATCAAGAAACACAATACATTGCATTGAAATACAAATATCAAAACATATCTCGGCTTAGCGCAAGGACAAGTGCTACTGCGGGTCGCTCAGGATTAGGGACTCGTCGTAAATAGTCCTCTCCAGCCTATAAGTGTCTAACAGCGAAGGCACCACCACGTGTCGAAGTGGCACGTAGGACTCCTCAGTGAAAGGCCGGTCCTGCCCAAGGACCGCAGTCGCCTCGTCCACCATGGTCCTCCGTAGGACCAAAATCTCCTCGTCCTCAACCCATGGCCCCTTAGCCTCTTCAGTCTCGAGATTGGCCCAGAGCTCCCTCTCGCGAGACTCGAGCAAAGCCTTCACTAGCCCAGGGACCCCTCACAACGTCTCAACTAAGTCCTCGAAGGACGCCGTCTCTAAGTAGTCACCCACTCCTACATGACGTGACCACCCCGCACCCACGCCACTGCCTGGAAACATCGCAGGCGTTTCCGTCTCCCCGGCCAGCTCCTCGACAACGGGGGCCTTCCCCAAGTCAACCCGAGGCACCCTAGCGAGAAAGGCCTCCGTCTCCTCCTTCGCTCAATCCAAACCACCACCTTTAGCCTCCGTGGCCCTCTCTTCCGAAACATCGACAGCCCCCGATTGGTCTGTGGCTACGCCTTCATCCCTTGGCTCGAGCCCTCCGTGTTTTGGCCATAACCGGCTAACACCATGCCATCGCCACTGTCGCCACCCACCATGGCAGCCGAGGTCGCACCCTCTTCGACTATGGTTGCCGGAGCCGAGTCCCCGATGGACTCCGGAACACCCCCAACCATCGCGTAACTCTTCGGAGGGACCGGGTGCAATGTAATCTCGACCCTTGGTGGTTGATCACCACTGGATATATCGTCATTATGATCCATGATCGCTGTAAGAGAGAAAGAGTACCGAGAGAGAGAAACAAGAGAGAGAGATGACCGAGAGAAAGAGAAATAACCGAGAGAGAAAGAGAGAGAGAGAGAGAGAGCCGAGAGAGAAAGAGAGAGAGAGATGATCGAGAGAAAGAAACGAGAGATAAGGAAATTTTAGAACGGTGGGGCGTACTATGTATGCCTCACCCATATATATCCCCCACTCGAACCAGTTCGTCTGGAATTAAAACTGGACCGGATTCGCAGCCTATAGCACCGTATGGCATTTTGGCTAAATCGCACGGCATAATGCTTCGTCTTGCCGTACCGTACGTCCTTTTGTAAGCTACGCACGACATTCAAGGTTATTTCGACAGTTTGGACTCTGAGAGCAGTTCTGACATCCAAAGGCACGATGTTTGGCTTGCTAGAGTTCATCCAGAAACAGAAGAAAATAGACAAAAATAAGGAAAAAAGGACTTTCATTCATAAACCGAGGTAACCCTCGAAATTTTCATCACATTCAAAAACAAAGAAAAGAAAAGAGAAAACAAAAACAACGAAAAATCCAACTGTCCCTCCTCCTTTCCCTTCTTCTTTCTCACCCGTCATCTCAATCGCTCCCTCCGTCGGACGCGTCGTTCGCTCCATCGGAACGGTCATCAGACCCGTTCGAATTCCCTCGAAATCCTCTGCGATATCATCCGACTCGCGCTCCGGCGCGTATTCAAGGTCATTCTTGTCATCCAGTTGGTTGAAAGAGAAGTTCTGGAGGTTGGAGACTGCACGGTGGAGGGTGCAGATGGTGGTGATCAGCCTCGCGATTTGCACAGTGAGGTGCTCGATCTCTTCCCGGTATGAGGCCATCTCGGCCTCAAAAGAGGAGACTTGCGCGGCAAGGCTGTCGTTGTTTGCCATTTTTTGTGAACTTGCTGTAGTACGAAAAAGATGCGAAAGAAAATGAGGAGACTCGAGAGGTTTTAGTGGTGGTGCATGGAATGTGACACCACCACCCTTATAAAGACGTTGAAGCTGTCGAAAGGGCACGCCTGTATTAATGGGCACCCTTAAACCAGCCGACTGTTCTCGAAAATCGAAGAGTTGCATGGGAAATTGGAATGTCGTGCGTCGTAGTGCTAAGCCGCTCAGCATTTTGGTTTTGCATGGATAAATTTCTTGGAAATTGTTTAACCCAGCCACCTAAATCCTCTTGGAAATCAAATATTCCAGCCGTTTAACAGAAAAGTCTATTTAGAATGTTGTGCTTGGATTAAAGAGTCCTCTGCAAAGTTGTCAATACCGTACCGGTCCGCGTACCGTTTTTACTACTGGAATGGTACGTACCGGTACCGGACTGTATCCCGGTACCGTTCCGAATTTACCGCAATTAATATTATATATATATATATTTAATATATATCTACCATATTTTAAAATTTTAAGTGTAAATATAAACAAAATGTAAAAAAAAAAAAAAAATACCGGTACGGAACGCCGGAAAATGCTCGGAACAGACCGGTATTGTCCGGTACGTCCGGTATTGACCGGAACAGGCCGGTATTTCAACCGGAACGGAACATAACTTTTTGCGTTCCTTTTACGTACCGGTACGGTACGTACCGGCCGGTACGGAACGGAATTGACAACTTTGGTCCTCTGGGACTCGTAGAATTTTTTGTCTCCCGAGAACCCGCCGTATTCGCATTCTTCGCTATTTTCGCCTCCAAGAGCTTGTCTTGTCTCAATTTACCTCTTGAAGGCTCGTCTTGCTGTTTTCGCCCTCCGAGGGCTTGTCTCATCTCAATTTGCCCCCTGAGGGTTCGTCTTGGATTTCGCCCTTCGAGGGCTCGTCTCGTCTCGAATTTTGCCCCCTGAGGGTTCGTCTCGGACTTCGCCCTTCGAGGGTTCATCTTGTCTCGAATTTCGCCCCCTAAGGGTTCGTCTCGGATTTCGCCCTTCGAGGGCTCGTCTCGAATTTTACCCCCTGAGGGTTATTCTTGAATTTCGCCCTTCGAGGGCTCATCTCGCACACACAGTTATTTACATTTAATTCACGACACTCAACATCTTTGGCACTCAATCTTCTCAAAGTTTATTGCATGGTTTTGTTATTTGTCCTCCAGGACTCGTTTCGCTTGCATTGTCCCAATCGAACTACGTTGGTTTGATCCCTACAATGGGGTACATAGGCAGCTCCACGAGTGCGACTACCACCATCAATTGCTTGCATTTCGATGCGTTTTTTTCTGCGTTTAAAGACCTTGGAAGCAACGGATTGGGATGCCTATTCTTTAAGCGTCACTCGCGCCAACCAATGGTGTCCGAGTTACGTTAAAGAGGGACTACTGTAGACACCCCAATCCGGACCTCGGAGGTTCTTTAAATGTCCCGATGATGAAATAAAGGAAATAATACCTTCAAGAGCTTGGAGGAAGGACTCCCTTAAACCAAAAGCCCAAAAGCCTAAAACAAACCCAAGGGCCCAAAATTGGACTCTTAGTACCGCACGACACATCTCTACACCGCACGGCATAACGAATCTCATTATGACACACGAGGTCATGAGGTCAACCGCATGGCATTTTGAATAAAGTTCTGACTGGCTCAGCTAGCTCTCGGCCACGCCCACTTGAGCCACAGCTACAAGTTAGCTTAGCTGAAAAAGCACTTCTAGCCTGCCCAGAAAATACCTCCCCCATTTGAATTCAAAATCCTTGACTCTTGCCTATAAATACAACCCTCAACTCAAGAGAAAGGCCCTGAATTCTCTTTCTCTCTCATCATGTTTTCACACTCACTCCTCACTTCTAAGTCTTGAGAAAGTTATTCTAAAAACACTCTCTAGGCTCTTTCTTCCTCAAAATCCTCCATTTTTCTCATCGCCATTGAAGTGAGCCCATTTACTCACTTTAAGGTCCCAACTACCCAATATACCCATCTAGTACTCATATCTACAACCTCCTTTTCTCAATCGGTCTTACCCGCATTCATCCGCAGCCGTCCATCCTCATCCAAGCTCAAGATCAAAAGGTATAAACTAGTTTTTTTGGGATAGGCTCTGTCCTTATCCCTGAGGGAAGTTTTCTATAGTCAAGTTTAACCCCCTTGGTTGAACACTGACTCAAAAACCATTTTCAAAAACAAAAATAAGCCACTGTGCTGGGTGCACTACGCCACACGGCGCTTTGATGCGTTGCACGATATAGTGTACTCAAACGCACGGCGTTCCATATAGCTACTGTTTTCTTGTTCAAACTATCTGGATCATAGCTATCCTCTGTAAGGCATGTTTTGTTGCTAAAATATCAGGTGTCAGTGCTTTCAAAATAAGACCATATCTACAACCCAAGTTTGATTTTATAAACAAAGCTTCTTTGATCATTTTGACTGATTAAACATATAAAATGTTGATTTGCGTTCATGGCTTGAAGGAATGGTTCACTCCCAAAATGATCCAGCAACTAAAGCACCATCTTATGTTTGTTAAAAACCCCGTGAGTACCATACAATATGTCGGGCGGTATTCTGGAACCTGATAATGGCCTGAAAATAGAACAAATACCCCGCACGGCATACTGTAAAGCCATGTGCGGTATTATAATATGTCGTGCAGAAGGATACGGAGATCCAGACAGTTTCTGTTGAAAAGTTCTTTTCTTCTGCATCATCTTTACCATCCTCGTACAGACAGCACCACGTGCACGTCAACGTGATATATTTCCCATGTCCCTTCCCCCCTTACTTGTTTAATAAAGATTTTGATTTTTCAAAAGATATCTAAAATTCCCCTTTTGAAAGTGTTTAGTAGATACTGGTTTTACCGGGCGAGTGGGGTGCTTTTTCAACAAAACCTTCCTCATTCGTAACGTACCTCCCGAACCTAAAATCTTGACGTTTTCGTTGGACCAAAATGCCTTTTCAAACGAGCTCTCAATTTCTCGGATCATCCATCTCAAAAATCCAAGTGGCGGCTCTTTTTGGGCACGCGTCAGTCGAGGAGCCCACAACTAGTTAAAGAGAGTACGATTAAAACACCTGTTGCTATCAAGTCTTTCCAAACTTTAGGCTCAACGTTGAACGTCCTTGCTACTGGGTTCCAAGCTAATCCACTTGTCATTTCGACTTGTCGATTCCATGCTAGCACTGAATGAATTATTTTGCCTATTCATTTATCCTATTTTAAAAATAGAATGAAACATTCATTGCAACAAAGTTCACCCATGTAAAATTAAGAAAAGCAACCAAAAAATTGAGTGAAAAAATAGTGAATTCATTCATCTACCCAAAAAAAGTGAATTTAGAAGTTCAATACCTCTGAACTTTGTGAAAGAGATGGGTATCAAAGATCAACCACGTATGGTTACTCAACGAGCTTGGCATCGACCATTTCATTTTTGTTTTTATCACAATGGTTTTGATCATTGTCAAAGAGTGAAGAAACTGTGAGGAACATGTATTTGACAAAATTAACCAATATCAAAGATCAACCACGTATTAAGATCCAACAAATCAGTGAGATATTAAAACATGAATAGTGTGGTCTTATTTTCCCGGGAAACCTAATGCCCTCTTTGTACTCATGTCTAAAATAATCGCATTTTTTCCTACATATGTTGGTCGCACAGAAATGAGCAGTGATATTGATCTAACAACTACATTTAGGACCTATTTGTTCAATCACATATCAATTTTTATTTTCCATTTTCTTCTCTTTGCCATGAACCAAATAGAAAATCAAGAAATCAAGAGGAAGTCTTCCATTGTTCAAGACTTGTTTCAATTTGAAATTACTGGGAAATTTTCCTACCGACAAAGACTCCCCTTTTCAGTTTTTACCTACATGCCAACAAATACGAACTTTTAATTTCACCCAGCTTCGAAATGCGAAGGCACATTAACACTACAGAGAACATCCTTATTGCCAACAAATACAACTCTGAAAACATTCGCAGTTCAACGAATGTTTTTTTAGGTAGTAAAACACATCTCATTCATAGAATTAACTTTCTCTACTCCTTCCAACCACGAATGGGCCCAAAATCAGTGAATAGATCTAACTCCAAATCATTAATAAGGACATGAATTTCATCCCAATTTCATAATACCATTCTTTTTAACTAGCATCATATGAACAATGAAACCCTAATAAAACAACGAAACCCTTATAAAATAACTAGATTGGAAAACAATACATATACAACCATTACAAGAAAATATTCAACTGCTTTATAAGACAAAAAATCTATCAATCTAAGCAAATTATATCCTCTGCCATCAAATCAAAGAAATAATCAAAATTTCAAAGCTTACATGGAGTTTAATCAATTTCGAGTCAGGAAAACTCACTAATCAGGGTTCATTGATGTACGTGCTATGAAGATCGCTCCAACCTTTTTGAAGATAGAGGTTTATGTCTCCGGTGAGAGTTGACTTAATTTTTATGATTGAGAGAGTAGAGATACGAGAGAGAGAGAGAGAGAGAGAGAGAGAGAGAGAGAGAGAGAAGTCGCCTGGTGTGTTAAACGATGGGAGATTGGGGGAGAAATGGGTTTTAGGGCTAATAAGTGATATATAAAGGAGGGTAAAATAGACATTTCAAGTTGGCACACAATGTATATTAGTCAATAGTTTTCCTCCTATCATGAGAGTGGTAGTTTCAAGAATGCAGACCATGATTTTGAAAATAAACCGGGTCAACGCCTCTGACCTGTAATTTTCCCTTCTTTTTTTTTGGCAGGAGAGAGACCTTCTTTTTGGTGTTTTCTTTTCTGTGGAGTAGGACTTTTTTTGGTTTTCTGAGGTAGTACGGAGATGGTTTTTATTTTGTGTGTATTTCCGATGAGGACAGAGAATGAGGGAAGCTAGAGTTTTGAGCTTAGATTTTTCCTCTGGATCAAGACAGAATGAAAGAGAAAGAGAGCAATTTTTTCTTTTTCTTTTTTCCATCCCCTAGGCTATAAATGGGGGAAACCTGGCACGTGAAAGTGTGGCCAATTAATACAATAATAAATTAACCCAAAATTCTGGTTGGAAGTAATCAATTACTCGCCTTATGAATGCTCTGACAAAGTAATACAGTATTGAGTATACAGTATATTTTTACTTGCCGTCATATATCACCCACTTTTTTTTTATTTTTTTATGAAAAGAAAAATCGTTTAGCATCATTTACAATGCAGCTCCTAGCCTCCCGAGCATTAGCAGGTCCCACATCATGCAACGCACTGATAGTGCTCGTTTGGGCTCTGAACACAGTCGAAAATTCTTGATTCATTTTTTTTTTTTTTGATAAAAGGTGAGAAGAATTTTATATGTCTACAGACCGGACATGGCATTGAAAAAGGCTTTTTGAGCACAACAATGTGCAGCCCTGTAACAATCACGTTTAACAAAAGCAAAATCACAAGAACTGAATGAATTCTTCAAGACTAAGCAATCATGAATAACTACTGCAATATCAGAGGGAGGGTCTTGATCATCATCGCATCTCACAATCGCCTCCGCGTCCGATTCAGTAAGCACCTTAGGACACTTAGAGTAATCCCCAAATTCAACCCATCCCGAATGGCCAAAGCCTCCGCAATTCTGGCCGATTTGATCCCATCATGAAGAGTCAAAAAAATACCAATAACTCGACCATCGTCCCTTCGAGCCACTGCCCCTGACCTAATAGTACTTGAGCTCCTGCAAACCGCCACATCGACGTTTATCTTCAACACATTCCTCTCAGGTCGCTGTCATACCAAGGATCCCAGGAGAGAGGGACAAGAGGGGGGATGGGGAACCCTAACAAAAAAGTGTGATACGATCATAGATGCATTCCCACCAATCAACCATGTGCCTGCACTCGAGTAGCTCTTTAGGTCTTAGCCGAAATGGAGAGTGAATCCATACTTTGATTGTAGCCTTACACTGAAAAAGAACATGCGTAATTGATTCTTCCACTATACCACAGCGAGGACAAACTGGGTCAAGTCTGATTTTGCATGCTGAATTTGTTGTCACCGCATTATTAAAACACTTCCAGATAAATATCTTCACCTTCGGATGGAGTGATAGTCCCCATTGCTTCTTCCATACTGTAGGTGTAACGACACACTCCATCTTTATACAATATTGTCCGCTTTGGACGCCCAAAACCCATAAACTTCCCAGTAGGTCACCCATCCCTAAACTACCCCAAGATGAGCACGCTTAACTGTGAAGTTCCTATGCGCTTTGGCCCGCCTTTACGCCTTTAAAAGGCCTTGTACAAGAAGGAGGGATCTTCCCTTATAAATCTTGACTTGCCCTCACCCGTCCGAATGGAGCCTGCTATCCTGTAGTACCGTCGGCCACCAGAAAGCGGGGTGTCATAGTAGGTAATGCGTTTGACGAGCTTGTTTGCCCCACTTGAAGGTTGCAACGAGAACTTAAGCCTTCCTTTGCTAAACGGTAAGCTGTCTTGACTGAGAAAGTTCTATTTCGAGATGGGTGCCAAATTTTACGATCTCGTTGGCTGGTATAACTGATAGGGATGGAAAGAATCGTATCTGCATCCTCATGATTGAAGGTCTCACGGATCAGAGAAACCTTCCAGGACTTCGTATCTGGATCAATAAGATCTGCAACTTCTCAATGCCCTCTCTTATTGGTGTGGTTCTATCAATTCTGAAATCTGTATTCTTGGATAACCGGTACTTCCAAATATGTGTATCTTTCTCAGAACGTACTTGCTATCGCCATCTCTTGTCAATCAGTTCCCGGGCCCAGACTATGCTCTTCCAAGCCCATGAAGCAGAGCTACTAGCATTGGCATGCTGGAATGATGTATGGGGGAAATATCTTCCTTTAAATATTTGTCCAAACAGAGAGGATGCACCAGAAATTAGTTTTCAGCCTTGTTTAGCTAACAGAGCTTGATTAAAAGTCTCCAAATCACGTTACCCCAAGCCGCCATCACCTTTGCACCTACTCAGTTTTTCCCACTTGATCCAGTGAATTTTCCGTTCCCCCTCCTTAGAACCCCACCAAAATCTCGCTATTTTCGGATGAAATTTGCTGCAAGAGAGTTTTAGGCAACCGAAAAGCACGACATAGCATAATTAGGGTGCGTCAAAAGAACTGATTTCAACAAAACCTCACGCCCCGCCTGATTAACCTTGGACTCCTTGTAGCTCTGCAGACGCTTTGTTGTTCTATCTTTGATGTATTAAAAGAGATCACGCTTGTAGCTCCCAAGGAACACTAGAAGCCCAAAGTATTTTGATTCGTTACGGAGGCAAATACAGTAAAGCTAGTGTTGTTCAAAGTTGCGCTAGGATAAGACTTGTATGGATTTTTCAGCTAAATAAGTCAAATGATTTATTTTTTGTCTCTATTCAAATTTTTTTTTTTTTTTTTTTGTAGTTGTTAGTTTTTCGTTAACTTTTTGTAGATTATTGTTTCATTATGACAAGAAAAATCTAAAACGTACAAAATTATGATCGAAATTCAAATTATTTTCTGTAGACACCCTAAGCTAATTTCCCAATTGTTTTACTTTATTTTTCGATTTCTTGTTTCCCCGATGATGAATCAAGTCGAAAACAGTCTTGAGAGTGAAATGGCTTGAATTTAGAGTAGGTGGAACCCATCCTTAGCCCTAAAACCCTAAGTCAAAACCCTGACCTCAGGGTTGATCGTCGCGCGATTAATTGACTCTCTCGCGCGATGATGTACCTGCCAGGTGTTGGTCAAAGTCAAAGCCTTGACTGTTGACCATCGCGTGGGTTGGTACAACCCTCGCGCGATGGAGTCACTCCCTCACGCGATGGTCAATACCTGTCTTTTTCAACTTTTTCCAACTGGATTTTGTGATGATCAGGGGGCTACTAACTATTGGAACCCCGTTTTCATCGACTGAACTGCATTTGCAGGTGCATGGGTTGCACCACCCTCACAACCACTTCCCTCCACCTTGTTGGCCCATTTCTCCACTAAGGGAGGCTGGCCAGCCTTGTTGGTTGATTGCTAAGCCTAGTTCTCCACCAACCTAACCATCACTCATCTTCCTATATATACCCCATTGCTCTTTCTGTATAAGGGTTACCAAATTTTCAAGCAAAAAAAGGCTACACAATCCTTAATACCTTCATACTTCATCAACTCAAGCCACTTCCATACACTCATTTTACAAGCACTACCACTTTCTTCAAGCCATTTTCCAAACCACTCAAGCAAAGGTATAACTTTATTGCCTTTTTACTGTTTTGATCCTTGAGGGGGGCTGGCAAGGCCAAATCTGGTAATCAAGACCAGTTCTGGTCCTAAAGTCAGCAGGGTTACAAGAACTGTGAACCAATCTCCTACGCGCGATGGACTCACTTACTCGCGCGATGCTTTCAGCTGTCGCGCGACAGTCCTCTTGGGGATAGGATATTGGTTCCTTCTTGGTTTTATAGAATAATAAGTCACTGTGAAGCATGTTTGAGACTTGAAAATTGTTTGCATGTTAAAAGCATTTAGCTTAGCTCAGTTTACTTTTCTATTTTCTTTGGAATGCCCCTGGATTGCTTCTGAACATGTCTCAGAGCCCAGACATGTAAAGTAATTTCTAGAAGTCCAGTCTTGACACTCGCGCGGTGAATTGACTCCATCGCGTGATGATCTGTCGGTTTCCAGTGGTTGCCCTTGCCTGGGCAGCTTGGTCCATGACCTTTGTTTAACACCCCCACTGTTTAGGGGTTGTATTTATTTCTTATCCATTCTGTTTGTAATAATCATCTACTTTCAGTACATATAATCTGCTTAGTTTGATCCTGGGTGTGCACTAGTCCTTCCAAAGCCCAGAGGGAGGTAAAACTGAACCTGTTGGAAGGATATTGACCATCGCACGATGGTATGAGTCTGTCGCGCGACGGTTGACTTGCATGCCGGCAGTTCCATGCATGCAAGTTGGCTGTTGCTCTTACCAAATTCATACCAACGCACTATTTTGGATATCCAGGCACTGTGTTGGGCCTTACCTCGTTTATTTTCCACACATAATACATCCATGCCATTTTCTACTACATCCTGCAAAGTGTTACAGTTTTAATCCCCGATTAACTGTTTCCCCGTCCTAATTGGCTAAATATTGGTTGATAAAAGAAGAATTGCAAATATTTTCACAAAATGCCTAAGTAGAGACCGATCTCCGGATTGGGCGAGAGGGGTGCCTTAAAACCCTTTCCCTCTCATAACCTGGCTCCCGAACCCAGATATGGTTATGACGGATTGGTTCCTTCACTTTTTTCAAATTAAAATAGCGCGGCAAGTGCTTCGAATACGGTTCCTTGGGTGTCGGACCTTCAAACCCGAGTGGCGACTCTATATTTTTGCGAGCTCTTGTCATCCAGCTTAACGCACTCCCTTGAACCGGCATTTTTCGCAAGGGAAGGAACAGAATCCTCTCCCTGAAAAAGGGCACGCTGCCCACATTTTCAATAAAGACAAAAAAATTGGTTTATAAGCTTATTTTTGTTTTTATTTAAAAATTTTAAGTTTCGATTATAATTTTTTACTTTTTATATTCCTTTTGTCATAAAGAATCAATAGTCCATAAAAAAGTTGACGTGAAACTAAGAAATGGAAAAATAATTTAAATAAGGACAAAAAAGTTAGTCATTTGGTGGGGCAAAATTGGGTGTCAATAGCACCGGATTCGGATTGGATATCCGATTTTATGAATTTGGATTCAAACAGTTTCGGATTCAGATCCAATCTGGTCCATTGACATGCCTACGTTACGGATATGGTTGAGGCCTTAGATAACCGAACAGGTATCTGTTCGATTATGGTTTGGCTGTTACCCGAATCAATTCCCGAACCGAGCCGAACTAAAATGAAATGAAATAAAAATAACGAAAATACCCTTTAACAGTTCAGCGTTAAGCTTTCACACATTCTTCACACCCACGCTGCAGCCGCAAACCCAGCCCTAAGTCATCGCCACTTTGATCGTCACCCTTCTCGCCGAGCCGCCGTCGATCATCATCACTCCTCTCGCCATCGATCATCACCCAGGTCTCTCTCTCTCTCTCTCTCTCTCGTAATGGAGCCAGCCAAGATCGACTGGGAAACCATAAACTTTGTATTTGTAAAAGATGATTTGTTTGAGCATCGAAGATTTTCTCGAAGGGACATCTCCTTCAAAGGCTCCGATTCTTGAATTTCTTGGTTTCTCTACAGTTTTCTTCTGTTTGATTTTCAAGAAATTACAAAATGTTGTACCCAGATTCAGATTTGCATGCTGTCACAGTTTCAGTTTTCCCAAAGAAACATGGGTTCAAGATTCAGGCTCTGTTCGGAACTTATAGAAAGGGAAAGAAAGAAAAAGAAAATTAAAAGAAAGGAAAATAGGAAAAAAATTTTACTATTTGTTGAACTTAAAATTTTTATTTTCTTCGCTCTTCTCCTTCCAATTAAACAATAGAAGAGAAATTTTTTTAATCTCCTTCCATTTCCCTATTTCAACAGAGCCTCAATTTTTTTCCTTTTCCAGCACTTTTCTATACAGAGGTGAATTAGGAGCTGATGCTCGTCCCTAATGTCTCTCTCGCCGGTGCCGGCGTCTCTCTGTCTTCTCCGTTGAACCAATTTTTCTATCTCAAATTCGGTTACCCAATCGGTTCGGGATTACCCTTCCTCTTCTACATCCAACGTCTCTCCTCTCTCTCTCTCTCTCTCTCTCTCTCTCTCTCTCTCCAGCGAATCAGTACGCACACTGCAACTCCCCTCCTCTTCTCCGTTCAACATCTATCTCCGGCGACGTTGTTATCTCTCTCATCTTCGGCTTTCTCCGCAAGCCCCAGTTCGTCGATCTTCGTGATGTTGTTTTGAAGTGAAGTCGTTTCGAAGATGAATCGGTTTTTATGAGTATTTTTTCCTGGAATACTGATCGATGTTTGCTTTCTTATGAATCGGTTTTTATGAGTATTTTTTCCTGGAAGACTGATCGGTATTTGTTTTCTTTGATAAGATCTATTTTTAGTTTATTACGCTTGTATATAAAATCTGATACGGGAAGCAATTTTATGTGTACTTCAATACATTTTTCTACTGCAATTTTCCATCTGATGTGATTTTTCTCCTATGGTTTCGATCTGAAATTGTTTTTTGTGTGTGTGATACTGGTCGGTTCTTGTCTATGGTTGAAACTGATCTGTTCAAGGTTTTTTCCCCTGGTTTTCTTTGTTGTGATTGGAATATTGATCGGTTATCTGTTCAGTTTGGAATCACCCGAACCCAGTTCGGTCATGGGTTATTTCGTCTTTCCCCGTTCGGTTATCGGGGCGGATTCGGGTAGCGTTATGATTTCGGATATCGGGTACGGATATCCCAATATCCGCTCCGGTCCGCCCCGTTGCCATTCCTATTTCCTTCCCTTTCTCCTTCTCCATGCCCAAAAAATCCCTCCACATTCTTCCTTCTTCTCCCTCTATCCCCGCCAAATCTCTTGCAAAATTCTCGAAAACCTTCTTCCACTTCACCAAAAGAATCACATCTTCCCACCGCCCCCTCCCCTACAGATGCCCCCAACTTGATAGAGAAGAACCACAGAAAGTGTTTTTCTTGTGATTTTTCCTCATCAACCGACGCTTCAGCAATGCAATTGACCGAGGCGTGGCTCCCCAATAATTCTTTTACCGAAAAATATATTAGAATCATCTTAATGGATTCAGAGTGGAACCCATTTAAGACAAAAGCAAGCTATAGCACACCGGCTTTTTGTTCCTGTCAAGAGTAAGTGGTCTATGTTTATCAGCTATTGGCATGATAGAAGAAGACAAGTATAATCGGACCACGTGGACGGAAAGGGTTTCAAGCATGATTCTTTATAGTGAAGAGCACTCGGGGAATCATTCATAGTGGTAAGCAAAAAAAGATTGAGGATGATGTTCTAATAGAGATAATAGAGGAAGATAGAGCTAGTTTGTTTCACAAGATCACAAAGAATGAGAAAAGCTTCAAATGGGCAAGCGGTCAATGGTAGCAAATAACTTCAGAGTCATGTTCCACAAGATCTCAAAGAATGAGAAAAGATTGGTTACCACTGACCATTCGCCCATTTGAAAATTTTCTTATTTTTTGCGATTTTGTGGAACAAACTAGCTTCATCTCCTTTAACTATCTCCCTTAGAAACATTATCCTCAATCTTTTTTGCTTCCTGCTGTGAATGATCTCCGTGTGCTCTTCGCTGTAAGAATCATACTTGAAACTCTTTCCTTCTACGTGGTCCGATTATACTTGTCTTCTTCTATAGTGCCAATAGCTGATACACATAGACCACTTATTCTTGATCGGAACGAAAAGCCGGCGCTATGGCTTGATTTGTCTTAGATGACTCTGAATTCAATAAGATCAGTCTATTATATTATATCATCCGTTTTGCAAAACATGACTTACTTGCTTGGTGCCGGAAACTGACGAGTCTAGTGTAGCTTATGGTCATGAATTTGACTAATAACTTGTTACAAGGACCGGTACCCAAATTTGGGCCTTCGGTTGCAGTTGATATGGGTGGGACTAATAGCTTCTTCGTGGATGAGGCTGGAGTAGGTTGTGATCCCTGTGTTGATGCCCTGCTTTCGGTCGCCCAAGCGGTGGGGTATCCGGCGTGTTTCGTGTCAGATTGGAAAGGGAACGATCCTTGTAATCCGCCCTGGACGGGGATCAGTTGTTCTGCCAATGGGAACATTATTGTTGTGAATTTTCAGAAGATAGGGCTTTTGGGTACGATTTGCTCGGAGTTTGCTTTATTGCAAGTGCCAAATCTAGCTGGTAATGAACTCATGGGGACTGTCCTGAATCAGCTTATGTTGGCTAATCTTACTGAACTAGATGTGTCAAAGAATAATCTCTATGGTAAAATCCCATTTTTTAGGAGCAACGTGCTTGTGAAAACTGATGGGAACCCTGATATTGGGAAGGATAGTGGCAGTCAGAGTCCACTGGCGGGGACGCCTAGTAGTCCATCCGGGAGTAGTCCCGGTACGTCCTCGACAAGTGGTGGTGGTAGGAATAAGTCTTGCAGCGGTGTGGTGGTTAGTTACATGATTGGTGGTGTTTGTGCGGTTTTAGCTGTTGGAGTTGGAGTGTTTTGTGTTTACAGGGCAAAACGAAAGCATGCTGGTAGAGTTCAGAGTTCGAACGAGATGGTGATTCACCCCCACCTCTTGGGATTGGAAAACAATGGCGTTAAGATCACTATTGCCAATTCAGGCGTTAATGGTGGGGCTAGGAGTGAATCGAAATATAGTCATGGTAGTAGTGGAACTGAACCTGGTGACATTCATGTTATTGAAACGGGAAGCATGGTGATCTCGATTCAAATTTTGAAAAATGTGACTAACAATTTCAGCGCAGAGAATGTGTTGGGAAGAGGTAGGTTTGGGACTGTTTACAAAGGGGAGTTGCACAATGGGACTAAAATCGCGGTTAAGAGGATGAAGTCAGGAGTGGTGACCGAAAAGGGTCTAGACGAGTTCAAGTCTGAAATAGCTGTTTTAACCAAGGTGCGACATTGACATTTGGTTGGTCTTCTAGGTTATTGCTTGGATGGAAATGAGAGGCTACTTGTTTATGAGTATATGCCTCAAGGGACTCTTAGTAGGTTCCTTTTTCACTGGAAGGAGGAAGGGTTAAAACCTCTCAAGTGGTCAAAGAGATTGACCATTGCCCTTGATGTGGCCAGAGGTTTTGAGTATTTACATGGTTTGGCTCATCAGAGTTTTATTCATGGGGATCTTAATATTCTTTTGGGAGATGACATGCGTGCTAAAGTTGCAGATTTTGGATTTGTTCACCTTGCACCAGATGGGAAGACAAATTATCGGGTTTCGTGTAATAGTCCACGTGATTTGGTTGGGGTGAGCATTCACTACTAGGAACGGATAAGGGAGCAAAAGTAGTAGAAGTAAAAAGAGAATTGGATGTTTAATGAATACATGTGTCATGCAACAAACCACTTGGGGGGAAGAGTCACTATGGGTATAAAAGAAAAGAGATCAAAAGAGAAAAAGGGAGGGGGAAAAAGGAGGCGGCAGGAAAAAGAGAGAGCTAGGGGCAGTGGCTCTTTAGTCTACAATGGTGGGTTTTAGGTAATTGATTTGACGAAAGTGGAGCTTATGTGTCCACTTATGCGTTATATGGTTGATCTTTAATTGAGACGTGTTTGAGGTTTCAGATTGTTACATATAGACCTTGGTAACAAGTCGTGTTGGGTCATGTTCGTGTCGTGTCAATCGGGTTCGTGTCACAAATCACCCAACCCAAACCCGACCCATTTAGAATTCGTGTTTCTCGAGTCGTGTCATTTTTGTGTTTTCTGTCAGAAAGGCTCAATCCTAACCCGTTAACTTTGTGTCCAATTCATGTCGTGTTATTGTGTCCGTTGCCCAACTCTATATAGAATAACAGATATACCATATATTAATATATATATATATATATATATATCGTGTTACTGGGAGATATGGATTAGTAACCGTGTTAGTCGTGTCAATTTCGTGACTCGCGTATTCAACCCGAACCCGACCCATTTAAAATTCGTGTTCTCGAGTCATGTTATTTTCGTGCTTCGTGTCAGAAACGCTCAACGCTAACCCGCTAACTTCGTGTCCGGTTCGTGTCGTGTTATCGTGTTTCGTGTCTGTTGCCCAGCTCTAAGTCATACATGGTCTATGAGATGAAGTTGAACAAACCCATTAGTTGTGCCAAGTAGTTGTTTTTTGTCTTTGTTTTTTTTGGTGTTAGTTATTTGTATTTTCAACTCATGTAGATATTGGTGGTGCAGGATAAGGTTTGTAAACGAAGTTTGTTAGTATGCACTCATAAGTCATGGTTTGATGACTCCATGAGAATATGAAATCACTTATTTTGATTCTTTGGTTTGAATTGTTGTAGGAATGATTTCTAAAAATGGAAACTGTCCCTAGAATAATTCGTTTCACCTTTGGGAATCCCACTTTTTGGAAACTAAATGTGCTTGGGTTATCCAATCATCTTCTCTGTTCCTATCTCTCATTGTATATCTACTGAAATTACACGCGTGATATCATCCTTATTTCCTTGAAGAATCTGATACTGCTCTTGTCTCTTATACTAAAATTTGATGGATGAATGCGCAGTGACGGGACAAGTAACAACCAAGGTCGATGTGTTCAGCTTCGGAGTGATTCCAATGGAGATAGTTACTGGGAGGAAAGCACTCAACGAGACTCATCAAGAAGAAAGTGTTCACCTTGTGACATGGTTCCGTAGAATGTGAGTACTGTATCTTTTTCAGTATGACATGATACGTACTGTTCAGTAAATTCGATTGCCGCATAATTTGGAGACACTGGCGTGAAACCAATGCATTTGCAGTATGTATGTATCTTTGCGTGTGATGCCTTTTATTTTTCCTGGAAGATTTTCTACATTAGGAAAGTTGCAGGACTTCATTTAAGAATGAACGAAACCCATTTAAAGTTTGTGCATGTGGAAAGGAGAAAAATTCGGTCAACTTAGAAGGATCAAAAGCATCCCACAACTTAAATGCAACTACTGACTACTGTGTGTAGCACGGTATTTATGCAAATAGGCACGAGAAACATCAATTCTCAAAAAATGGAACACTGCAATTTTTCAATATTTATTTTTGTTGTGAATACCTACAAATATTTGGGTTAGGAATCCTATCAAATGTGTTAATGACTGGTGTTGTATGCCTATACATACGTACACAAATGTCTTATAGTACACTGGTGGCCCAAATATGCTTGAAGTTGTAAATGTTTACTGTCATAAAAGCTTTTATAATTTTCAGAAAGCACCCCGCCACATCTGCATGTGTTGCGTGTCCCTGATGTGGTGTGTCCTCTACGTATTTTGGTGTTTTATGGCGTGTCGTGTTTCCCTTACATGTCTGACAAGGATAAAATGACTCGGTGTGTAGGTGCTTCAAAGCAAATACTCAAATGCTGCTCAAACAGGCATTGAATACCTAGTTGGGGCATTACATGAATTCATTTCCCTTTTCTTTCTCGCTTTGAATTCTTTTCCTTGGTTTAATATGAGCTACTTGTGCCCCTGTTCACCACCTCAACACATATACTTCTTCAATATTTCTATTTCTTTTAGCACAACCCACTTTGACATAAAGTAACTTGTCCATGCAATTGTGTTTCATGCTAAACCTTCCCGGACCATATTAATTAATTAATTATTTGATGTTTAGTTGTCGCAATTCCTAAATTTGAATGAAAGTCATTTCTAGTTTGTTGTTTTTGTAACTCAAGGCTCAAGCCATCCATCTGATATTATAATTTCTACTCCACTCAACTATTGAATATGTTATTGTTTCTATTGGCAAACCTTGTGGACTAGAAAATGTAGTGGGCTTTATAGGTGTCCTATGGAACTTACTTCAAATATGTTGTTAAAGGATCCAACTCAAAACCGATTGACAATGAGTGGAGAGGCCGTCAAGGCTCATGTACGAGTTTTGGAGGTTATATTTATCTAGCAAACTCTAGTACTCTTATGCATGTGCGACCCTAACTCGCACGTGGAGAGATAAACAAAGGGGGCCTTAAAAGTAGGTGTCATAAATGATCAAGGTGCACTTAGGAACAACCGACAGGGCAATCAATGAAGAGAGTTTTGTCCAAAAGCCTAGCTTTGATGTCATGTTAAAGTATCCAACTCAAACCAATTGCAATGAGTGAAGAGGCCGCTTAGGCTCATGTACTAAATTTGGAAGCCAAATTAAAAAATATGGGATAAGCTCTAACATATGTAATGATATAAAAGTCACTGGACAACTTCCCGGTTGTGTTTGGACTTGATAACTATCCAATCCTCCCCCCGCAATAGGAGCGTTGGTATTGAGGAGTGGCCCTGACTTCCATCGGAGGTAGTGGCAGGAATTCTCTTCCCTAGCTTTTGTAGGTTTGTATGGATGCTTTATGAGACCACAGGATATTTCAGCTCCAAAGGAATTTTGCCATCCATTAGATATTTTTGTTTATGAATCATCTTCCTTGTGGATATCTTGAATGTTTCTCTAAACGGGGTAGTTAAGAATCGAAACAGTAGTATAGTGTACCTTTCCATTGAATAAAAGAAGCTTTTTCTATGCTAATGATACCAGTGATAGAATCTTTCTCGCTCTCCCAAAGTACAAATAAGACATGGAAAAAACTGTTATTTTATTTTTGTTTGAAACATGCACTTGCCTGCTCATACAGTCACTTTTCTGCTGGCGCACCTCTTCCTCTGTCAGGAAACTGGAGTCATTTGATGTTTCTGTGCTTGTCCTGGAACCTTGGTCCTCTTTTAATGGTGTCTCAATCCTATAGTATCTCTTTGTTGCTTCGGCAATAACAACGTATACTTTTATATGTGAAGGATGCCTCTATATATCTTCCTGCAGAAGATCAAGGCCAGTCTAGCGTGAAAGTAATGTGTAGGCTATGCTATTTTGGTGAAAATGAATGAAGTGAGAGAGCAAGGAAGATGCTTTCATGCAAAAGTTGTGGCAATCATAGGAGCTGCCTGAAAGCTTGGGCTCAAAGGAGAGGTAATAGCACTTAGTTTTTTTTTTGAAAACCAGGCTACTTTGTTACTATTGCAAATTTTACATATTTTCATGGATGATTGCAGATTTATTTCATTGGAGTTTGTGGACCTGTCCATCGTGCCGAATATGTGAGGTAATTATTAATTTCAGATTGCCCTTTGTTAGCATAATATATGAAGTTGTACTTAAGAAATATGACTGCTATGTTCATCATTTCACTATCATCTAATCTGTTTTCCTTTTCCTGTACTGTTCTTATTTTCACCGAACTGTCACTGGAATAATTAAGTTCTTAAGTCTGGTTACCAGCTTCGCATATCAGTTATTTTATTGTGCATTTCTGGCTTCTTGAATTAAGATTTTCAGGCAAAGAGTTAGGAGTAAGTATTTTTTGGAAACTATCAGCCATATGAGTTTCTACATCCAAATTGAAAGAAGAGAACATGGGCGGACCAAGTAATCATTCATTTTTTGGGCAGTTGTGGGGCATGTGTCAGGATGGGCTAAACCGCCCCAAACGAAAAGTTAAACAAAAAACGTTATAGCATAGGAAACTAAAACGCTTATATTTTCAACTTTTCGAGGGCCTGACTCCCGAGTACTTTGGGCTTCACATGCATATGTATTCATGAATAGACTATGTGCATTAACAGGCGTACATTGGCCCATGTATGTAAACATTTTCTTCTTTCCCAGTGTTATGGGATCAATATTAGTTGAGAACAGTCAGAAGTGGATGAGCAATTTCTTTTTACCTCTTTCTAACTTAGCTATGTGTCACACCTGTCCTTGATTGACTGCTTGACGGTAGTTGGGGACAACATAAAATAGCAACCTTATATGTTTTGTACCCACAACAAAGCCAATACCTGATACTAACAGGAAAAACTACTTTTCGTCGTTATTATACTGCAGTCCTGCATATAATAAACCATTTAAAAACAACTGTTCATTTCGAGAAACAACTGTGCTACAAAATGCTGAAAGGTCTGCCTGAACCAAGGGGGCCGTATTGAGGTAATGAAATCCCTCCTCCTTGTGAATTTACTTGGCCACTACAATCGATCTACAACTAAAAGGTAGCAAAACGGAAGGACTCTTTTTGTGGCTTTCTCCTTCATTTAGCTTTTCTATACTTAGCATGGGGCTTTCTAAATGTAGTTGTTAGCGATCGCCGCTGTAGTTAGAAGGAGTGATATGGCTACCATAGATCGTAGCACGAGGGGAGGAGTAGACCAAAATTGACTTTAGAGGTTGTAGTTCTAAAGGATCTAGGTTTTTTGGAGATCACCGTTTATGATGCCCTCAAAGAGCTCAATGGAGATAATGGATTGATGTGGCCGACCCCAATTATTGGGACTTAAGGTTCGGTATGGTTTTGTTTAGCAGATTCACGTGCATTTGTGTCCCATGTTTATTATGCTCTGTTACATGATTGCTTCAAGCAGAAGGCCTTAAATGCATGACAGAATTGGAAAGAGAATAAGAGTCAAGGAGTCATTGCACTCGTATTAAGAGGAATTGTAAAAAAGGATTCTGATACAGGATTGAAAAACCTTCATATACACAAGTTGCTGAGAAAGTTGATTAATTTAAGCTCTCAAACTAAGTTACGTGGAATGTGGATTGCTCCAATACGACAAATGGGATCACAAACATGCCAGTCGATGTGTCTGCTTTTAAGTGCTAAACATCCAGTAATTGCATTGTTACAATAATTATTGTAAAACATATTGTTAGGAGCTTTATGATCATCTGGTCGTGGTATTTCTTTATTACTGCTGTGTCCTTAATTGTGGACTTTGTTAATTGTCAGTGTGTTTGTTTGACTTAACTATAATCGCGATGCACTGCTGCATTTGCTGTTGTCTTTTTGGTTGTATCACAATCGATCTATTTATTATGACACATTTACAGCAAAGCTGGTTTACAATAACTTCTGTATCTTGTTCACTTCTGAAATGTTCTCATTTAACTCTAGGTCTGCTGAAGGACTGGAGATCAGACTAGATTCATGTTCTGTAAAAGGTGTGATGGTGCGTACCATTGTTACTGTCAGCAACCTCCTCACAAGGTTGGGTGTTGATTCCTTATCCCTGTAGTTTATGTTGCAACTAGCAATTGAAACAGTTTGCCTTATGTGAGTTTGAACTCTGCAGAATGTTAGCAATCGACCTTATTTGTGCTCTAAACATACAAGGTGTCCTGGAAACGGTCTAAGCGTAAGGTATCAACTGTTAGCAATGGTTAAGAACCTTATATGTCACTGATCTCAGATGACATGTTGATGTTTTAGTAGTAGTTCTTTCTTTTGTAGAGACTGTTTTCTTAGAATCCTGATTAGTGATTACTGTAACAGTGTATTCTAAGGATGCCACTTTTTGAAATGTGGATCAATTGTTCTGTTAAATTTTAGGTGGTTTCTAGGTTATACCTGCTGTGATGCTTGTGGAAGGTTGTTTGTGAGGGGAAATTACTGCCCTGTTTGTTTGAAGGTATTATTTGGTGTTTGATGATCTTAAAATTTTCAGCTTCTGTTTATTTGACGAATTGTTAGCTTAAGCATGTTTAAACCTTCAAGTGCAAAAGTGTCAATTGGGTCTCTCTCTCTCTCTCTCTCTCTCTCTCTCTCTCTCTCTCCACAGAAGTAGCTCACTACATTTTTGCCTGTGTTGTAGGTTTACAGAGATTCTGAATCAACACCTGTGGTTCTCTCTCCCCACAGAAGTAACTGCGTTTTTGCCTTTGTTGTTGTAGGTTTACAGAGATTCTGAATCAACACCTATGGTTTGCTGTGATGTTTGCCAGCACTGGGTGCACTGTCATTGCGATGGGATCAGGTTTCTTCTGCTCTTGTTCTTCAATACTACATTGATTAGTTTTTCTTATACATATATAATTTTTTGTGTATGCTGTTTAAGTCTAGTTGCTATATCATTGGTTGTATGTCATTGAATGATTATCAAGGGTAGGGCAATTTTTTATGCGGAGTCTTCATGTGTGAAGTAAAGAGTAGCTATTGACTTTAGTTTTGGAAACACTATAAGCGAAAGAGGTCATTTGTTCTCTTCATGTTCCTGAAGAGGTATCTATGAGACAAAAAAAGTTGTTTGGGGTCCTCCATATTTAAGGAACATGCCCAAGTAAGTTCGACTGCTGAGTTCCTAGATACATATAGTAATCCCTTTTTGAAGTTTCTAAAGAAGCACATGGGAAATAACATGCACAATTGTCGGAGTTGTTTGAGTTATGCCTTTAGATGAGGTTCATTGTATGTTCTGCACTTTTGGTTGTGTACCTCTGATGTAGATGTATACCTCAGATATAGCAGTGATTACATTTACAACACAGAAGGGACGGAGGTTTTATTGCGAAGGGTGGCTTGAAGTAGGTATAGATAGAACAGAAAGTTGGGGCCCTATATATTAGCAGTCCCATGTTACATGGACTCGTCATATGCTTTTCAAGTACCTGTGTCAAATGACTGGCACTTAGTCTGGGATATTGGTGTAGATGACATCCATCCGATCCCACCAAGTATGTGTGGAAGGTTGGAGTGGGAAGAGTACCTGAGGTCGCCCTCCGGGTATATGGCGGTTGCTACAATGGTGCTCGAGACCACCGGAGGTGGAGGAAGAGAGAGCTCAGGGCGGACTTAGAGAGAGAGAGAGGGATGGCAGTGGAGAGTAGGTGTGTTAACCAAAGAGTAGATAGATCTATTAAATGCTCGTTGAATGCTTCTTATATATGAGCCTTGGAGATGAGAGAGAGCCATGTGTAAGACTCCTCCCCATTGGTGGGCAAAGTGGAGGTTGACATACTTTCCTCTTATAGTCCCAAGTCAGGACTTGGAGCTTGTAATCAAGGAACCGATAGAGGCTATTTCGGTGATACATGGAGACCCGTATCATCTGCAAGCCAGGCGAGGTATGGTTCGAGCTCCGAGGCGCCCGGCGGTAGGTATGATACTTCTTCCGAGATGTCAGATGGCGGTCAATGCCCCCTCTCTCTCTAGGACCGGTCAAGTTAGAGCTCGCTGGAGGCAAGCTCGTCCTCCTTGACAAACTCTTTGCTCTAGCCTCCAAACCACATTCCTCCTTAGGTCCCGAGCGAGGTACCTAGGCCCTGCTCCCGGCCTAGGATGGTGTATAGAGTCGCCTTTAAACTATGATGCACCGACACGGACACGGACACCGAAACCGACACCGGGACACGGGAATTCTAAAAAAATGGGGACATAGACACGGCGGGGGACACGCCACGTGTATATTTATTTATATATATAAATAAATAATTATAGTTTAACACCCAGAAATTTAAAAAAAATTATAATTTGACCCCAAATTTAAAAAAAATTACAGTTTGACCCCCAATTTTTCAAAAATTACAGTGTGGCCCCCAAAATTTTAAAAAAATTGCAGTTTGGCCCCTGCGGTGTCCCCGCCTTGTCCCCAGCGGTGTCCCCCTCAAAATTTAATATTAAAATATGGGACACGCCACGTGGCGTGTCCCGTACGTATCTCCAAGGTGTCCCGCGGTGTCCCCATGTCCTGACACTGTGATTCGTCGACTTCTAGAGGTGTCGGTGCTTCATAGCCTTTAAGTATTCCGAAGTGTTAAGTAGGAGGTGAGGTGCCCGGAGGTGCCCTCACTCCTCCATGGGTGGGGAGTTCCTAGAGGAGGCCTTGCTCCTCCGGCGGTGGAGTTTGTGGAGAAAGCTTGCTTCGGCGGAGGCATGGTTCGTGGAGGAAGTCTCCTCTTGGGTGGAACGTATGACTTGTGGAGGAAGCTTCACATTGGCGGAGGCAAGGTTTGTGGAGGAAGCCTTGCTCTACCAGAGGTGAGGATTGTAGAGGAAGGCTTGCTCCTCCTAGGAGTTAGTATTGTGGAGGAGGCTTTGATCCTTTTGGTGGTGAATGTTGTGGAGGCCTTGCTCCTCCTGGAGGTGGACTTTGTGGAGGAGGCCTGCTCCTCCTGGAGGTGAACTTTGTGGAGGAGGCCTTGCTCCTCCTGGAGGTGGATCTTGTGGAGGAGGTTTGCTCCTCCTAGAGGCGGATATTGTGGAGGAGGCCTTGCTCCTCCTGGAGGTGACTATTGTGGAGGAGGAGGCCTTGCTCCTCTTGAAGATGGTCACCGGCGGGGTTCTTGGAGAAGGTGCATCCGGTTGCGGGACACATCGTATACCCACAGTATGTTTACGTGTAGATGACATCCATCCAACAAAGTATGTCTACGGATTTATGTTTACGCGCGTAGTCTGCGTCTCTGTGATATTATGCTTGAAATGTTCTCTTTCACCTTGTTAAGATCTTGTACCTTGGACAATAAATGAGGCATTGGAGGTGTTTTTCTGTCTTAGGAATTAGCATAGTTGCAAAAGGCGCCCTTCGGTGCGCAAGGCTCACTCTTGGCGCTTGGAAGGGTCAGTCAGACAAGGTGATTTGACAAAGACGAGGCCTAGGCAACTAAGGCGCGCGCCTTTCCAAGGCGTGAGCCTGGTGAGGCTCTTTAAATGCATCAAATTTAATTCTAAACGACAAAAATGTAATTGAGCTCTTAACCTGGGCTAAATGTAACTGAGCTCTCAACCTAAGGGTAAATGATCCTAACACATCACTTCACCGGGTCGATGTTTCATCTCTCAATCGAACGACTCGAACCGAATGATCTCTCTCAGCCTCTGTTTGAAGTGTCGGACGATTGTCTTTAAATGAATTTGACATTCTAGTTCTCTACACAAGAACGGTTGCCTATATGATATTTATGTGGATTACAGTGAGGGTTTTATTATGATAAATCATTTATATTTATGTTAAAAATTGAGGTCGTGACAACGTGTCTAGTTTCGGTGTTTGAAAAAAGCTCAAGGTGCATCCAGACAACAAGGTCCCTTGGAGCTCAAGCGCTGAAGCATGAATGGTGCCTGATTCAAGCAAGGGTCGCAGAGATCAATTGAAACTATTAATAAAAGCAAAATTATCAACTTAAGAAAAGTATTCCTATAATTTTACCAATCAATAAACATAACATTCAAACATCTAATTGACCAATTACTAACAAAATCATGTGAAACGATTTTATGTAACGATAGGTCTTCTGAATGTATATTATGAAGAATGTTTGGCCAAGTACTCAAACATCCAAATGTCTGTTGGGTTCTAGGCTCGAGGCACAAGGCGAGGTGTGGGCCTTGTTGAAGTGAGGCGCACTTACGCAAGAAAAATAGCAACAAAGAAAAAGAGCATACATCAATTCTTCAAATAAACACTATGACAATGAAGTTAGTGTACCATGTCAAAAAAAAGGTTGTCATATCCATACTGGCCAAATCATTGTTCCAACTCCAAATGTTTCCGAAATTACATTCTTGGCCCAAATGGCCCCAAAATCGTAAGAACTTGATTAAAAATTAAAAAAAGAGTTTAAGAGTTTACATTAATCCTTCATATAAGAAAAGTAATAAGGTTACAATTACATCTTCCAAAAGTATGGTTTAAGTTGACTTTCATGCATGCATGGCACCCCATGTCACTGCCGCTGATTGGTACCTGAAAATATGAAGGATTGAGCTATACTAGCCCAATGGGAAAATCTACACTAACTTTACGTATGTATGAGAAGGCAAGTGCGGAATGAAGGAGATCACATCGATGGAACTAGACAATTATAACCAAGCATGGACATACTACACCGTCAAGACGTTTAAGAACTCAAAGGACTCCCTCGTGCCTACCTCCTTTCTCTCATGTCACGTCTCATCATCTATCGAGTCCCTACAGTCAGATTCTCGTTTATAGCCTAACGTGCGAACGCCCATAGAGGTCTTTCTCAACGTGTCACACTACGGTAGGTCAATTATATATCTTTACCAAATGTTATACCAAGCGAATATTTGAATGACGCATAATAATCATAATAACGTAGTCAAAACCCCACACGACACCTGTTACCACAAGTCACCAAATACCATAGTAATATCCAAATCCTTAGTTCAACCCAACAACGTCGCCCTTACAGTCACCGCGGCTTTCCCCGGGTCTTTTCCCTGAGTCGATCCGAAAGAGAGTCACCGTGGCTGTACCCACGTCTCTTCTCAATTCCGCAGGGTAGTAACGTCACCATGGCTTTACCTGGGTCTATTCCCTCATTCACAGGACACTTGGGTCACCACGGCTATACCCGGGTCTATTCCCTTATTCAAGATACACTCATATCAATAACGATTCATCACATCACCATTTCTAACGTTAGTTCATCGGTTGACCTCATCATCTCACATTTCCCATGATCATCATCATTTCATAATTTGTGTTCATGTGTCTCAATCCTTCACAAATCGTTCACAACGTATCCTAATTCTCTTTTCAACACTCCACGAATAGTCTGTCCAAACATTTCAATACTAGGTGTCCAACATAAAGGGATGCCATCAAACTCATGAACGCGTGTATTACAACCCTAGAGAAGGAACCATAGTATGAGAGTCTATACAAATAGTACTCCGCCTGTTTTGATTTAATTGTCCTTTTTGGGAGTTCGTTCTATTTTTCAATTGATTATATCTTGTAATTTATAATGTTTTATGTAATTTTGAAAACATTGTTTATAGAAATAATTGAGATCTATCGAACAAGATCCATATTGAATATATCATTCATTACTAATTTAAAGATATAACTCATTTTTTATCCAGTTATAATTGAATTAGGGACTATTAAATCCGAACGGAGGGAGTAACAAAGATGGAATGAAACGATAGGATATAAGCTCAATTAAAAATGTATCTCCGAGCAAAGATCAAAAGTGTATCAAGTTTGAATTACATTCAACATTGTTAATCAACCGAAAGCACTATAATATCCAAGTCTTGCCCAACATGAAGCTATGAACGAAAGTACATCCAATGACCAAAAGAATACGTATTTCAATGTTAAGGAGTGGTTTGGACTTTGGAGATGTTGAGGAGGTATTAGAAGTAATCGGGGATCCAACCAATAAAGGAAAAGAAACATTTTAAAATAAAGTCCAACGCTTCTAGTAACATTCAGTGTAATTTCAAAAAAAATGTCCAGAGAGCAACTGGTATCAATACCCAAAAAGGGGTATCGATACCTGGACAGAAAAATCCAGAGAAATAAGCTGGTATCGATACAACCTATTGAGGTATCGATATGAGTTTTTTGCACAAAATTTTCAGATTTCAAGGGTTTTATCCAAGCACAAAGAGAACGGTCAAGCACAACCTTTAGGCACGAAATCAACTCAATTAACACATGAAGATAGTTAGAAATCCCACCTCAAAGATTGATAGCTAAGCTCCAAGGATTGTTGAAGCCCTAGACTTTCCAAGATTCAAAATCCTCCAAGAACACTACTCCAAGCTCCAACCCACGAAATACAAGCTCAACTCGCGAATAGGTGATGGATTTGAGGTGGATCCAAGTAGTTTTTGTGGTGTTGAGTGAGAGAGAGCAAGATATATATACATACACACACACACACGGGTGTGTTTAAATTGTGTTTTTAAGGGAACTCGTGAGAAATTGGTTAAAATACACACACACACACACAAAATATCAAAGCGATTCATGATTCGAAAAATGACCATTTTGACCATTTCAAGAATCGAAATGGTCATTTTTCGAATTGTGAATCGAATCAAATCGTGAATCGCTCTAATTCGGTCATGACTTTTATAATGCGTAGAAACATATGCTTATTGATTAGGGTAACAACAATATATACTACAAATGAAAGATTTAGGCCTAAATCAATAAATACTTTCTTCTAAATAGCGATTTGATAATAACGTGGAATATTAGGTAAGTTGCTTCTATTGCAACTTCCAAGAGATGATGATTCGTAAAGCCTACTTATGGTTCTTTTTGTACAAAAGAGATATAAGTACAAAACAAACCCTTTGAAGGTCTATAGGGTTGTTATATTTCATTTATCTTCTCCATTTTTGATTCACTCTCGTAATAAATCTCTTTTTCTTATTATCTATCCATATAACATAGACAAAAGATGACATATACTACACCTTGAAAAAATATTTGAACCCTTTTCAAACGACAAAAGAAGCAAAACAAGAGTAAAAAATGAATTTCGGAAATTTTATGTAAATAGAACGATTCACTTATTCACTTACGATTCTCAACTACTTCCGATTTGACAGCCTATTCGTATCAATTACCCACCGAATCGTATCGAATCATACAATACGAATCGTAAATCACCGATTCACTTACGATTCTCAGCTATTTCCGATTCGTCAACCTATTCGTATCGATTACCCACCGAATCGTACAATACGAATCGTAAATTGTACGATTCTGACAACTATTTTATATATATATATATATATATATATATATATATATATATATATATATATATATATATATATATATATATATATATATATATATGGGGCCGGTTCCGTAGACACCCAAATAAAACACCTAAACAAACACCCCATCTCAGCTCTCCATTTCGAGGGCTGAGATTAAATCCCACTTAATCCCTGAAAAGCTAAAATCACGTCTGCCCCCTTCTCCCGTTCTTCTCACGTCAGATGTCTTCTGCCGACCCACCCCATCCTTCCACCTCCCTCCACTCCGACAAACGACCGACGAAACCCCGCCGCTGCCGACCCACCACCTACACCTCTCTCTCTCTCTCTCTCTTTGCTCTCAAGGAAAGGTCGAAGAAAAGGAAGGGAAGGTCCAAGCACGGTAAAATCGAGAAAATCAAATTCGCCCACCACCGAAGCTCCATTGCTAAGGTCTCTTCTCCTCCTCCCCTCTCTCTCTCTCTCTCTCCCCGTCGATGAGCCCTAGATTTTCCATCTTACGGTTCCAAAATTTGGGGACCCCAAAAATTAGGGTTTGTCATACACTACGAAATTGGGGATTTTTTGCGGTCAGTTTGATTGGCTGAATTTGATGAGTTGATTGTAAAAATAGATTCCAAGTAAAACAATTGCCAAAATTTCCAACTTGCATCTCCGATATTGGAGTTGGTGCCAACTGCTAACCAATTCACATGTAGCTGAACTTGAATGTTTTGGTCCTTAGTTCTGTAGCTTCTGCGTAGATTAAAATTTTCATGTTACGTGGCCGGTGGCCTGGCTGTGAAAACAATAACCATACAGGTACTTTATTTTGTTACAATCTGTATGTTTGAACCAAGTGCCTCCCTGCCTTATAATGGAAGATATGTATCGTGTTTTATGGGGTAGTTTTAGATCAAAATTTAGCCTTGCTCTCTGCTGTGCTACCAAAATTTGTCCATCTGCAAATTTTGTGAAATGGATTCGGTTTAGTTCGTTGCAAGTTACACCCGGCAGTCTCATTACAGTAATTTTTTTTTTTTTTTTTTTTACAGAAGATCGAATTCTTTGACGGAGGAAACAAACAATTAAAGGTGACAGTCACAGTAAGAATGCTGGCAACTTTAGTGATTTGCAGCTCTGTTTAGATGGAGTGTCGCATTGCCGCAAAGATCACGACTACGACCAAAAAATAATTAAGAGAAGGTGAAGTTACTGCAGAAAGCAAAGAGGCTGTTCAGATCAAAAAGAAGGAAGCAAAGAGGCTGTTTGAAGATGCAGCAAGCAAAGAGGACCTGTTGTTGTGGGATTTTTTTTTTTTGTAATCTGGATAGATAGAGCTGTCTGAATTGGATTTGGATGGAGCCAGTTTTTTGTTGGGGCTGATAATGGAGCTATGTTTTTTGTTGGCTTTATTTTGTAGCCTTAATTTGCATAGAAGTTGTAGTTGAACTGGTTTAAACATTTGACAAGCTCACAAGCGTATAGCAGTGGGCAATCTTAGTTGACACTTAAATGGTTGTTCCACTCAAGTATTGTTATACCATAGCATGTGCAGACTAAAACTCAAGTATTGTTATACCATAGCATGTTCAGACTAAATGGTTGTTCCACTCAAGTATTGTTATACCATAGCATGTTCAGATTGAATGGTTGAGACATGGCTGCTTGGTAACTTGGCAATGGATTTTATGGTGTTTGCTGTGAAAGGTGATTAACCACTTAAGAGAAATGCCCGATATGAGCTTATGTGTAGCTTGATGCTATTCTTGTTGTTCTTATTGTACTGACTGAGATGCGAGATGTCGAGTTAGGACCAAAAACAAAGGAAACTCTGCCAAAATTTTTCATGAATGCATTGCTATAAAATTAAAACCATGAAACTGATCCATAAAAAACTGTTCCATATATCTTACATTCGATCAATTCTATCCAAAAAACTGGCCCATAAAAAGAATTTTCTTATAGTTAACCTAATAACTAGTCCATCCCATTATATTCAATTCCAAACTGAAAGCACAATTACTACATTAGTATTCCCCCGAACAAAACTCCTGATGTACATATTTTGAGTTTGATACAATAAGAAGCACAATTACTACATTAGTACACCCCTGAACAAAACTCCGGGTGTACATAGTTTGAGTTTGATACAATAAGAATAGATCATTACAAAACAAAACCAACAAGCCAAAATACTCCAAGACCATTCGGAACAATCTGAGCCGTCCTTTTGGTCACTATCCGAGCCTTCCGCGTTCTCCTCAAAGCCTGTTGAATAAAATTGACAATTAAAAAAAATAAGATTAGTAAATAAGAACATCTAGGTCAATAAGAAGAATAGGATTAGTAATTGAGTTACCTTTGTTAGTTTTACTCATTAGATTTGAAGGAAAGTTCTTTTATCACTTACCTGCAAGAAAAAGAATCCACATGCTATTAACAGGCCGGGTAACAAGCAAACAGAGAGTACACAGTGAGGACTAGTATGTTCAAATTACTCCCAAGCAAAACTACTACTGAGCTATGATTTCCTTGACCAAATTCATGAATAATTTTGAAATTAAGCATAAATGACAACCATTGGGGCAAAAAATTAAAACAAGTTCTCAATCGAAACAAAACAAGGTAGTTCAACATTGGGGCAAAAAATTGTAGAAACACATACATTCGTCTGTTAACATACTAGAAAACCGTTTAATTGTTTGTTTCCTCCGTCAAAGAATTCAATCTTCTGTTAAAAAAATACTGGACCACTAGCCACCTAACATAATCTACGCAGAAGCTACAGAACTAAGGACCAAAACATTTAAGTTCAGCTACGTGTGAACTGGTTAGCAGTCGGCGCCAACTCCAATATCGGAGATGCAAGTAGGAAATTTGGCAATTGTTTTACTTGGAATCTATTTTTACAATCACCTCATCAAATTTAGCCAATCAAACTGACCGCAAAAAATCCCCAATTTCGTAGTGTATGACAAACCCTAATTTTTGGGGTCCCCAAATTTTGAAACCGGAAAATCTAGGGCTCATCGACGGGGAGAGGGAGAGAGAGAGGAGGAGGAGGAGGAGGAGGAGAGACCTTATCAATGGAGCTTCGGTGGTGGGCGAATTCGATTTTCGCAATTTTACTGTGCTTGGACCTTCCCTTCCTTTTCTTCGACCTTTCCTTGAGAGCAGAGAGAGAGAGAGAGAGGGGTAGGTGGTGGGTTGGCGGCGGCGGGGTCTCATCGGTCGTCAATCGGAGTGGAGGGTGGTGGAAGGATGGGGGTGGGTCGGCAGAAGACGTCTGACGTGAGAAGAACGGGAGAAGGGGGCAGACATGATTTAACTTTTTAGGGATGAAGTGGTATTTAATCCCAGCCTTTGAAATGGAGGGTTGAGATGGGGTGTTTGTTTGGGTGTCTACGGAACCGGCTACATATATATATATATATATATATATAGAGAGAGAGAGAGAGAGAGAGAGAGAGAGAGGAGATGATTATGATTCACACTCACACACCCATATTATATATCGATAACACATATAACGGGGCGGTTACGGGACCTTTCAAAAAACCCCCCAAATCTTAATCTCATAGTTCCCGATCAAATTTTAATGATTCGAGCCGCTCAATGTGATTTTAAGGGTGCCCGGCGAGAAATTGACCAAAAAAAATAAGCGGGAAGGGCTTGATTTGAGCAGTTTTTTATTGAACCGTTTAATAAAGTTTAATAAAAAATTTGTTCGGATGAAGCCCTTTCCGGTCATTTTTTTTGCTGATTTCTCACGAGTACCCTTAAAATCACGTTCTGATTATATTGAGCGGCTCGGATCAGCAAAATTCGATCAGGAACTTTGGGGGGTGGGGGGTTTAAGGGTCCTCAGAACCGCCCCGCACTTATAATGCACAATCACCCCTCCACTTATTATTGCGTCAAACCAACTCCCAAACTATCCTTCCATCACACATTAACTGCAAAACATATTTTCCACATCCTTTCTCACATTAAAGCATAATTTCACATTAAAATTATCATGCAACAAAATTTTAAAATCACAAGTCTCTCTACACACTTCTACACCCAAAACCTACGGCCAGACGTTAGGCATCATTTATGTTAATGCTCAACCCGCACCTTGAGTCCACGTAGCATAAGAGTGTTAGTATAAACATGAGGCGACAATATCAGCCAAGGATTACTTCTTTTGTATGTATATTATAAATAATATGAGTTGCAAGGAATAATATGAACTTGTTAAAATTTAGTATTGAAATGTAGTAGAATTGTATGCTGAGAACCTGAGGTGGAGGAATTGGGACAATAAAGGCCTATTTAATTGCAAAATTAGGTTAGGTTAGAGTAGTAGTTGATGAAGGAAAATCCTGAAAAAGCAAGTAAAAGGTGATTTAGATTTGCTAAATATAGATACATGAAGCAAAAGTAGGGAAGGAGAGAAGATGCTAACTTGCTTATTGGAGTGCTAGCACCATTGTTGTATATTTGAGGCATTCGAATCCCGAAGTTTCATGATGACTAAATATTCCCTGTTTGACAGATTTGCTGTTGTTAGATAGCTTGATATATATTTTTGTGCCCATTTCCTAATATCTTAAACTTGTGGGACAATTGGTAACTTAACAGTTGTTTATGAATGAAGTTATATTTTATCCTGCCATGCTATGCACGGGAGCATGGGAAAAATTAAGTCATATTTTATCTTGCCTACACTTTTTGACATCTTTTTTCCAAACTAGAAGCAAAAATTAGATCGTAAAAAGTAAACAATACGATCAAATGTAGAAGAAAACTAAGCATGGTTAATTATTGAGTGTCTAATAAAAGAAGTTAAATTATCAAATTATTAGAAAGACATTGGCTAATAAATGAGTGACTTGGAGAAGTGCAACAGTGGAGGAAGAATGGAGGGTGAGATGAGAGAAGCGGAGAGGATGATGTGGATTTTTGTTTATTTTTTAATCCTTTTAGAGAAAAGGGACGTCGCCAGGGGACTACGAGTATTTAGTGTATGGTGGGCTGGGCTAGCTATGAGTTTTTTTTAAGCTCCTTCATTGTTAAACACATATCCTGATCACATTTTTGAAGCTTGAGCTTGACTAATTCTATAATGAGCTCACCTAGGCTCTAAACTATGTTACATGGAGTCAGGTATGAGATATCAAGCAAGTGTCAACCCTTCAGAAAATATATAATCTTAGGAATTTGGAATATCTATCCAGAAGTTGGTTACAAATATGTGGAAACATTCTGAACCATAAAAATATTCTCCCTCATATTGTATAATATCCTGACAAAGTGTTTGAATTTTCAAGCTATTTAGAAATGTACTGTCAAATTCATGGGATTTAGAAGGAAAGGGGATTTCTATCTCCCAAATATATGGTTGTCTAGATTTCTTTTCGGAGGATCGAAGTGTCTTATTTTCGGTACGAGTTAAATTTCTATTGTATACAAGGGGTTTGTAGATAGGATTTAGGAAATGTTAGACGTACCGAAAATGTGTTGTAAACGATCCCTTCCCTTTAGTAAAACAAGCATGAGAACACACATATGTGTTGGGAATGATATAGACGGGGCAAGACATACAAAAAGTAACTCAGGGGTGCAAGACTTGAAATAAGTGCACTTGTTGTAAACCGATTCCTCCCCTTTATATGTGTTTCCGTGCATAGTTTTGGAAGGAAATAATTGGATAATATAGACATGCAGGTGATGCTGGTGTTTTTGGAACTCTTACTGGTTCCCGACTTTGCAATTTTCCTCCGTCATTTATTGTGTCAGTGTGTGTGTATATTATTTTTCTGATTCTATTATAGTACAGTAAGTTAGTTGTACTTCAGCAATCAAGTTGTCAGCCATTTGAATTTTGACAGTCACAGATTCTCTTGAGGAATATGCATGGTATCTTTTCAGCTCTAGATGTTAACTTTAGCATTATTCCTTATATTCCTTTATCCAATACGTAGTAAGTAATTAATTTTTTTTTAGAGAACTGTGAAAAAAGACCTGGATTTTACACTTGTTTTTTTCTCTACTTTGCCTCTCAAATCATTATCTTCTAGTTTTAGAACATCCTTACTTTGTCAATGTAGGGGGCAGCTATTGTTGTTAAAGCATCCAACTCAAAATCAATCTATTATTATTATTATTATTATTATTATTATTATTATTATTATCTATTCTAATATATAAAGGGAGAGCAGCTCTTTGGTGTCTCCATTTTTGTCATGTATTTTCGAAGTCCATTATTGCCCTCTTACAAAAAAACACAAACACCACAAAACAGTTATCTACGAGGATACATTGGACATTTCAACACAAAAAAAAAAAAAACTGCCCAAAAACAGTTACACCCACCACGTGCCATCCAACAACACAGACTGCAAACCTTTCTCTTTATTTTTCTCCGTTCTTCTCCCTTTAACCTCCTTTCTTTTTCTCTGTTCTTCTCCCTTTAACCTCTCCCTTCCATACGTCACTTTCACACTACAGGTTATACAGGTACTTTAGTTTTGTCTCTGTTTATTTCCTTCTTTTTTCCCCTTCTTTATGGTTAATTGAAGTATAGAAGTGTGGGATGAAAAAAAACCAGAACTGATAATGTCTAATTTTTCTGTTTATTTCCTTCTTCTATTTTTCCCTTCTTCATAATTTTAGTTCCAAGGAAAATGAATATTTAACTTCCACTTTGAAAACCAAAGTCTGTTAAGTTCCAAGGAAAATGAATATTTAACTTCCACTTTGAAAACCAAAGTCTGTAATTGTAGTTTTAACACTTTTAATGCTTCCAAGGGTCACCACAATGGCGGACAAATCCAACACAAGGCAGACCAGAAATTAGGCAAATTTTTTTTTCCACTTCCAACACGAGGCAGACCAGAAATTAGGCAATTTTTTTTTCCCTCTTCCAAAGCGAATTAAGACACAAGCAGCCGCTGAAAAATCATTTTGAGTGAATTAGGTTCCGTTGGAATCATGGTTTGGTGATGATTTTGGAACTTTGTTCGGGAGTGCATTGCTTATAGTGTTTTATAGACATTTGAATGTACAGAAAATTTAGAGCCAATTTGTAGTTTCGTGCTTATTAAAATAGACTAGAGGCCGGAGCACACGCAATGCGTGTGCAAGTCAGATTTTCACAACATTTGTAAAAATTTGCTCAAACAATTAGTGGGAAACATTTTTACAAAAACATTGTGAAAATTTGACTTGCACACGCATTGCATGTGCTCCGGCCTCTAGTTATTATAAAGGGAGAGCCCGTTTTGGTGTGTACACTTTTTTGAAGCTGTGTCACAAAAGTGATTCCCTCTTTTGTCCCCCATATTAACACTGCTTTAATGGTTTGATGTCATTGTCTAAAGCCAATTGTTAGGGATAAAGACAGAAATCTAATAATTACTCTTTCTGTAACTGCACTTGATGGTAACTGCCGTGAAAACTATTAATCAAGAAAAAAAATTCCGTGAAACGTATTGGGCTTTCTTGGGGTTCTGATTGAGATCCCCTTTGTGTCTCCCACTCTCTCTCTCATAGATATCGTACAACCAAAGGTAAGTTCTCCACGGAGTATTTGATTTGCATCTTTCTCTGTACTTGAAATCCTAGTTTTCTACTCAAGATTTTCCGCCATTCCTTTGGTTATAGTAGTAATCATTTTTGGTATTGGATTTTCCGTTTTGGATAGGATTATGTCTCAATAATGAGTTCCCAATCAGTAAATAACCTCTTTGGGAATCAGAAAGACTTGGTGTGTTTTATTTTGTTGATGTTGTACTTGAATGCCTTTTTTTGGTAAGTAATTTCATTTCACCAAAAAAATTACTTGAATGCCTTAATTTGAACGTATTCAAGGAGAAATCGTTGTTTGATAGCTACTTTATCACTTGCACATGCCTTAATTTGTACTTTCCACACTATAACTATTTGCTTATACTTTTTATTTTCGTCTTTCTGATAAGAATCGTCTTGGTTTTGCGGGGCAGAATTATTTTGAACTCAATTTTCTGAATAATCAAGATTTCTTACAACTGTTAGCAAATTTTTTGCAGTGATGATAAATATACGCAGTTTCAAGTTGATGGAAATCTTCAATGCAAATGTGCGACATGCCGTGGAGAGTGCTACCAGGTATATAGACATATAAGGGTGTTTATAACATTTTCAAAATGTATTCGTTGTATTCACTTTGCTAATTGAAAGTTTAACACCTTTCTTTCTTTGTTTCTTTTTTTTTTATAACTAACTTGTCAGGTGAGCTGATAGGCGCGTAAATGTTTACATACGCGCCCCTTAAATTATCCTTGCTAAGTTTATTTATATGTTATTACTTGGAGATTTATACTTTTATTTTTATTGTAGTTATTTGGAGAGTTTGATACAAAAAAGAGCAAAATTGAAATATGGAAAGGTGTTCGAAATTGGGTTGTTTGAATTCAATCAAGTGGCAGGTCCGAATTGCAATATGGAGTCGAGAGATGAAAGCCGGACTTAATTAATCCACAATTGGACTTGGACTTCGGTATACTAATGGGCCTCATAATTGGAGTATTTGTTATTGTGATTAAGATTGGGGCCCAAGGCTTTTCAACAATTGGCGTAATTGGCATTCATGGCTGGGAGCATATAAAAGGACGCTACACACAACAGCAGACATTATCACACACGCCATCAGAGGAGGAGATTTTCGGACGCACAACAGTGGACAGAGATGGAAAAAGAGAGAGTTCGGCTGGAAATAAAAGAAAGGCTGCCGCTTCGAGCCGAAAGCCGAGAATACTTGCAACGTTAAAACCACCATCTCACAGTTCCATGTCTACAGTCAGCCGAGCTTCAATGAGTATCACTCCGATGTCCGGCTAAACTCTTTTCTAGGGTATAGATGAAGCTTGATCTCTGAGTAAAGATTTTTATGTATTGATTTAGTGTTTTATTATTCGAATCGTGGTTGTATGATATAAGGATTTATTTGCGATATTAATTTTTCCAATCACATCTTGTGTATGAATTCCTGGGTTTCATGCACGTTTATACAACGGTTTTTAATTGTTTTGTGATAATTGAGTAAGATGGGTTATGCACCGTAAGACGCGCCGTGCTATTAGACGATTCGTGCCATAGAGACGGGTCGTACTAGTAAGACGGTTCGTGCTAGGCGGCGATACGCCATGCTATTTGGTTATTCATAAATATCTTTAGGCGATACCGTGAGGGCCCATGAACCCTAACGATATTCGAATTGATTCGAATAATAGACCTTTATCATCGTATAGAAATTGTTACAACGGGTCGAGTGGATTCGAAACCCTAGATCTTTTCTCTTATAAACTCTCTTTACTTTTAATTGCTTTGCGTTAATTTAGTTTGCATAATTTTAGAAATCCAACAATCAAATCCTTTTTCTGAATTAAGTTAGAAATTAGTTAGAACAATTGCAATTTAGCCTTCGTAATCCCTCAGGACGATACTCGGAGTACTTACCACTATCTTTTAGATAGTAGTAATTATTCTGTTTTATTAATTATTTTTGATACGGAAACGACACGATCAAATTTTTGCGCCGTTGCCGGGGATTACAAGCACGGTTGCGTTGTTTTAGTTGATTTTTATTTTAATTCTTAGTTTAGGTATTCTTAATTTTTTTTTCCCCTTATTAGTCCTCATATTTGTTTAATTGCATTCTTTCTTTGTTAGAATTTTATCGTGTCAAGCACAGGAATTGAGAAACTGTAGCGCACAGGAGCAAGACGTAAGTGGCAACATTGCAGCTTAGCAATGCAATTTAATTGGCTTTCCCTGGCGCTGTAAGTTTTCTTATTTTTCTGAGTTTTAGTATTTTGTTTGTTTGTTTTTATTTTTATTTTTAGTTGAGTTAGGGGCATTTTGCATTGTATGTTTGGTCGTCGATCACTGGACCCTTTACTTGATAATTTTGACCCAGAGATCGAACGGACCTTTAGAGCTAATCGAGCAGCCTCTCGTAACTCTTGGCCTTTACCCATTTCACTTGTTACAATGGCTGAAAGAATAGAGGCTGCAGATCCACCGGCAATTGGGGAGTACTTTCTCCCATCTGCCTACACCTCACCATCATGCATAACATTGCCTGCCACTGCCTCAACACAATTTGAAATCAAGTCCAGTTTGTTACAAACACTTCCATCATTCTATGGACTTGATAATGAGGACCCATATCGGCATTTAGGGGACTTTGAAGAGATTTGCTCCACCGTTAAAATTCAGCACTTCACTGATAATGCCCTTAGGTTGAAGTTATTCCCATTCTCACTTAAAGATAAAGCCAAATACTGGCTTAATACTTTGGCACCGAATAGCATCACCTCTTGGGATCAAATGAAAAATGAGTTTTTGAAAAAGTACTTTTCCATAGGCAAAACAATAGAAATTCGCCAAGAACTCACTAGTTTCTATCAAAAAGAGGGCGAACAATTTCACCAAGCATGGGAGAGACTCAATGATATCATTAGGAGTTGTCCACACCACCAAGTTCCTAAATGGCAATTAGTCCAATGTTTCTACGATGGACTATGCGAACAACACCGATATATGGTGGATGCCTCATGTGGAGGCACATTTATGCTTAAGAACGAGAATCAGGGGTGGGATTTGTTTGGGCAGTTAGCGAAAAATTCACGACACCGAGCTGCATCATCTCGCACAAATAGGACAGCCTCTACCTCTTCAAAACAGAGTGGCCTTTATGAGGTGGGCCGCTCTGATGATCTTTCCTATAAGGTAGATGCATTGACCCGAAAGTTTGACACTTTCTTATCTTTGGGTCATGGTCCTTCACATTCTTCACCTCCTGCTGCTGTTGCGGAGGTCTGTCAATTGTGCTCCAGTCCGTGCCATCAAATAAATGAGTGCCACATGGCATCTCAATTTCCAGAATTTCTTCAAGAGCACGTGAACGCGGCCCAGGGGTTTGGTAGGCCAACAAATGACCCCTATTCTCATACTTACAACCCCGGTTGGAAGAAGCATCCCAACTTTGGATGGCGACAGCCAGACCAAGGGCAACCATTTGCCCAACCTATGAGGCCTTCATTTCCTAATACTTCCAACACACAGGCCTATTGTCCACCACCTGCACCACCCCAGTACCAACAACCTCCTGCTCCTCCCACGTCCTCACAAAGGACACCATCTTTTGAGGAGCAAATGTTGAAGGCCATGGCTGAAATGAGAGCCGATTGCCAACAAATGAAAGCTGACTCCCAATTGCTTCATTCCCACTCTCAATCCATTGCCAAGATGGAGACCCAAGTGGGTCAGCTAGCTAATGCTCTTAACCATCGGGATGAGGGTAGATTACCGAGTCAGCCAGTGGCTAACCCACGAGGGATGCACCATATTGACAATTCGCAAGGTCACGAACAAGCGAAGTTAGTTGTCACCCTCAGAAATGGGAGAGACGTAGAGACCCGACCGAAGGAGGTCAAAGCGAAGGAGAAAGTGTCTCCACCTGTCGCTGAGAGGTCTAAGGTTGATAAGAGGTCTACGGAAAAGGGGACCGATCCAGTGTCCACAGTTGTTCCGGGGTCATCTGAGACCCCATCTTATATCCCAAAGGCACCTTTCCCGACTTGCCTGAATGCACCTTCGCCCTTTCGCAAGAAGGGAGTATCCACTGATAATATCATGGAAGTGTTTAAGCAAGTTAAGATGAACATCCCATTGCTCGATGCCATTGAGCAGATCCCTTCTTATGCCAAGTTCCTCAAAGACTTGTGCACTCACAAGCGGAAGGCTCGAGCCAAGTTTTTAGAGCCCATCCCCATTCCTCACCAAGTTAGCTCTGTTCTTCAATCTAACACTGCCCCCAAGCTTGCTGATCCTGGTGTGCCCACAATTTCTTGTGTCATAGGTAATCACTTTATTAGTAGGGCACTCTTAGATTTAGGGGCAAGTGTCAATCTCTTACCATACTCTGTGTATGAGAAGTTGGGGCTAGGTGAGTTGAAGCCCACATCGGTTACTCTGCAGTTGGCCGATCGCTCTGTGAAAGCCCCACGGGGCATGTTAGAGGATGTCCTTGTCAAGGTGAATAATTTCTACTTTCCTGCTGATTTCATTGTCCTTGACACAGAGCCAGTCCACCCCACAGCCCTTAAGTCTCAAACACTTGTCATCTTGGGTCGTCCTTTTCTAGCCACGGCTAATGCACAGATTTCCGTGAGGAGTGGACTGATGGAGGTATCATTCGGTAATATGAAACTGAGTCTGAATATGTATTCGGCCGCTCGACAGCCTCACGAGGAGGAAGATTGCTTCGCAATCGATGTCGTTCATGAGGTAGTAGAAGAGGCGTTGCCGTACATTTTGGTTGAGGATCCTCTTGAGGCATGTCTTGCCCATTTTGGCTATGAGGATTTCGATATTGACCAATCCATTGCTGAGGTCAATTCTTTGTTAGACCTCGCACCTTGTGTGGCCAAACCTACCTGGCAAACTCCTTTCGAGCCTTTACCTGCTCTGTCTAGTACTCCAGCTCTTCCCTCCATAGAAGCCCCACCGAAGCTTGAGTTGAAGCCTCTCCCAGCTTCTCTGAAGTATGTTTTTCTTGGTCACGATGACACCTTGCCCGTGATCATTGCCTCTGACCTTTCTTCCGAGAAAGAGGGTCGATTACTTGAGGTGCTTAAAAAGCACAAGGGTGCGATAGGGTGGTCAGTGGCCGACCTCAAGGGTATTGATCCCTCCGTTTGCATGCACCGCATTCATTGCGAGGAAAATGCGAAACCATTAAGAGAGATGCAAAGGAGGTTGAACCCTAACATGAAGGAGGTTGTTATGAAGGAGGTAGTCAAATTGCTAGATGCGGGTATCATATACCCCATCTCTGATAGCAAATGGGTGAGTCCCACTCAGGTGGTGCCCAAGAAGTCCGGCATTACTGTCGTTGAGAATGACAAGGGTGAGCTTGTGCCCACACGCATGACGACTGGTTGGCGTGTTTGCATTGACTATAGAAAGCTCAATTCCATGACTAGGAAAGATCATTTTCCACTCCCGTTTATTGATCAAATCCTAGAGAGGTTGGCGGGCCAGAGCTATTATTGTTTTCTGGATGGCTATTCCGGATATAACCAAGTGGCCGTTGACCCAGCGGATCAAGAGAAGACTACCTTCACCTGTCCTTATGGTACTTATGCTTATCGGCGCATGCCTTTTGGCTTGTGCAATGCACCTGCGACTTTTCAAAGGTGTATGATGGCTATCTTCTATGATATGGTGGAGGAATTTCTAGAAGTATTCATGGATGACTTCTCAGTCTTTGGGGCCTCCTTTGATTCATGTCTCCAAAATCTTGCAAAGGTGCTTAAACGCTGCGAGGAGACTAACCTGGTCCTAAGCTGGGAAAAGAGCCACTTTATGGTTCAAGAGGGGATTGTTTTGGGTCATGTAGTGTCTAAGAGGGGGATTGAAGTTGACAAGGCAAAAGTTGACTTAATTTCTCGACTTCCTCCCCCTTTATCAGTCAAGCAAATTCGCTCTTTCTTGGGACACGCTGGGTTTTATAGGCGTTTTATCAAGGATTTTTCTAAAATCGCCAAGCCCTTATGTGATCTTTTGGCTAAGGATGCTCCTTTCATTTTCGATGCGGCATGTATGAGAGCTTTTGAGAAGCTCCGTGAGGCGTTGTCCACAGCACCTATCATGCAGTCTCCCAATTGGTCCCTGCCCTTTGAAATTATGTGTGATGCATCCGACTATGCAGTCGGTACTGTTTTGGGCCAGCGTATTGACAAGGTCCCTCACGCCATTTATTATGCAAGTAAGACCCTCTCTGATGCACAGTTGAACTATACCACTACGGAGAAGGAATTACTCGCTGTGGTCTTTTCCCTTGACAAGTTCCGGTCCTATCTTTTAGGGTCAAAGGTCATAGTATACACTGATCATGCCGCTTTGCGGCATTTGCTTTCTAAGAAGGAGACCAAACCTAGGCTGATTAGGTGGATTTTGCTCCACCAAGAGTTTGATGTGGAGATTCGAGACAAGAAAGGCTCTGAAAATTCTGTAGCAGACCACTTATCGAGGATCCTAGTGACACCTTGCCCCTCAAGGACTCCTTTCCCGATGAGCAACTCTTTGAGGTGTCACAAGTGCGACCCCCATGGTATGCACACATAGTTAACTACCTAGCCACAGGCGCGCTTCCCCCTCATTGGTCCAAGCATGACAAGGACCGTTTCTTTGCGCAGGTTAGGCACTATTTTTGGGAGGATCCCGAACTCTTTAAGTTGTGTTCAGACCAAGTGATTAGGAGGTGCGTTCCTGAGACTGAGTTCCATAGCATTCTCACTTTCTGTCATTCACTTGAGTGCGGAGGGCATTTTAGTGGGAAAAAGACGGCTGCGAAGGTCTTACAAAGCGGTTTTTACTGGCCCACTCTGTTTAAGGATGCATATGTATTTTGCAAGGCATGCCTTAAGTGCCAGAGAACCGGCAATATTTCGCGCCGTGATATGATGCCATTGTCCTCCATCCTTGTTGTGGAGATGTTTGATATTTGGGGGATAGACTTCATGGGTCCGTTTCCGTGTTCGTATGGGAACACGTATATTCTTGTGGCAGTGGACTACGTGTCCAAGTGGGTGGAAGCGGTGGCCACCAAGACCAATGACCACAAAGTTGTGGTCAAATTTCTTCAAAGTAATATTTTTACTCGTTTTGGCTATCCGCGGGCGATAATTAGTGATGAGGGCACCCATTTTCTCAATAAACACTTCGCCGCCCTTGTGCGAAAGTATTCTATAACTCATAAGGTGGCGACACCTTATCATCCTCAGACTAGTGGGCAGGTTGAAGTGTCAAATAGGGAGATTAAACGCATACTTGAAAAGACGGTTAGGCCCGATCGAAAAGATTGGTCTTTAAGGCTTGATGATGCCTTATGGGCCTACCGTACAACTTATAAGACTCCTATTGGCATGTCTCCTTACCGGTTAGTTTTTGGTAAGGCGTGTCATTTGCCCGTTGAGTTGGAGCACAGAGCTATGTGGGCCATTAAGAAGTTTAATTTCGATATGGCTGCTGCTGGGTTAAATCGTAAGCTCCAACTTGCTGAATTAGAAGAGTTGCGCAATGAAGCGTATGAGAGTGCACGTATATATAAGGATAGGACTAAGGCATTTCATGATAAACACATTGTTAGAAAAGTCCTTTGAAGTTGGTCAAAAAGTGTGGCTCTTTAATTCTAGACTTAAACTTTTTCCGGGCAAGTTGAGGTCACGGTGGGATGGTCCATATGTTGTCATCCGTGTTTACCCCCACGGAGCTGTAGAGATTAAGGATCCACGTGTTGGTAATGTTTTCAAGATCAATGGCCAATTGCTTAAACCTTACGTGGAAGGAATTGGTGATGGCGTGGTGGATGGTGCCACGGTGGAGTCCATTACTTTGATGGACCCAATTTATATAGATTAGTGTTTTCATTGGAAGTCTAGGAGACTTAAAATCCATGGAGTTTGTGATAACTCCAGTGTTTGCCGTGGTCGAACGGTTTTCAATGGTCTGGTATAGCCACCTTGTCAGAGCTATGTATGTAGTACTTAGGAGGTTGGGTCTGGCGGCAGGCGCGTAGTTAGCAGCGAGAAATCTGTCTGAACCATCCGACTTTAGTGTCCAGCTTGGCGGAGATTGCTTCATAAGCCGAGTGGTGTGTAAGGAATCTGGCAGCCCCAGAGGGAGTGACAGCCTATTAGATGATGGCACCACTTCTCAAGATATCGTTGAATCCTACGTATATTGCTCTTCCAACAAGTAAGGAACCACAGTCTTTGGCAAGGGAGAAAAGTAGTACCCGTGTCTTTCGCGTGAAGAAAGTGGATGGATTTATTTTATTTTATTTTATTTGTACTTCTTACCTTTATTTTTGTTCTTTAGTTGTTTTCCTTGTATATATTTTGTTGTTTTGGAGGCTCATATTTTGCAGGTTACTCGATCCATGTTGGCGGGTACCCCTCTTGCTATAATAGTCTGCTACGTTCTCCGTTTCGAGGTGATACCTTTCCTCTCTTTTTCATTTTTGTCCTATCTTTTTACTTTTATGCTTTCAATGAGGGCATCGAATGGTTCAAGTTGGGGGGAGAGACTACTTCGTAGTTTGTTCTTAAAAATCAAAAAAAAAAATTCAAAATTTTGAAAAATTAAAAAAATAGTGGGACCCTTTTGCATGCGGTTTGACACTTCTTGTGTTTATTTGTTGGATAACTGAGTTGAGGTGTGTTGCCTACCGTAATGATATCTGTTTTCGGCATGGTAGTTCTACTTGCTAACTTGTCTTAAGAAGTCGATTATGGCACTTTGGTTTGGCACTCTTGCACTTCACATATACTTGGGCTTTGATCGCTAGTGAGTCGTGAATTGACTGTTCTTGATGGCTAGATTAGTGGAGACTTATGCCCTAGTGAGCTTTCGTGCCTTATCTTTTTGTTGGAGTGGTGTCAAATAAACTCTTAGTTTGTCATGGAAAGAGTCAACTTATTGAGGTCTCATTATTCTTGATTGCTGAGCATTGGAATTTATTGATTGACTTATTAATCTCTTTGGTTTGGTTTGACATATGGTTGATTCACCCCTTGGAGAGGATTATAGGCCGTCTTTGTTATTTGAGCTCATTCGTTCTTTTGTTTCACATTTATCTCTTGCGAGCCACTTTGAGCCTTTTATGCTTAGCCTTTTCTTGGTTAGCTCCACCTTCCATATTGTTTGGAGAAAGGCGAAAAACATTAAGGTGTAATTTTTGGATGGATTGTGAAATATTTTGCTCGAATTGGTGATTTCCCTTAAAAAAAAAAAAAGAAAGAAAAAGAAGATAGAAAGGGGCACCAATATGTTTGAGAAGGAGGAATCATGCTTTATGATTGGAAAATGTTGAAAGGTTAGAAGGAAAGATAAGGTGGAGTTGAAAAAGTGAAAAAAATTGGGCTCACATTGTTAAATTAGCCCCAAGTTGTTTGCCTATTCTCGGACACGTGATGTTTTACCCTAACCTTGAAATATTTTTCCTTACCCTGCATTACAACCGAAATTAAAGTCCTATTTGATCCTTGGGGAGTTGGGTTGTGGATTGATGGATGTGAGAGAGAGTTCCAATGCTTGGTGTTCCGTTCATGAGACCGTGTGTCCACCATATAAAGCGTTCTTTCCGTGTCTTAGTGTGCGATGCTTTGCTTTCATTTATATTACTTCTAACCGCACACTTGAGAGTTACAATATGCACCTTGTTTCGAGTGAATTTCTTTGTGAGTGCATGACACTGTGAGAATTGAAGTCGAGACTCGGATCGGAGAGAGCGGTTAGTCATTGCAAACTTGTGGTTGAGGCCCATATCACACACACGCTAAGCCTAGGTGCCATGGTTTATTTTTGGACTTGATAGCGTTTGGAACTATTTACGCCTTCTTATATCATTCTAGTAGTTGCATATTCTTTGCTTGATGAACCAATAAGTTGTATGACAGATTTTGAATTCCATGTGAAAGGGTTCCTTGTGTTTTGTGGGTAATCACTGCTGAAAACCTTCACGAGACTTCACTCGTCCTACCGGGGCCGCCTGGGGGTTTAAAAGAACTATCGGTTTTAATTAGTTTTCTTTAGTTGCATTTTGTTTTTGTTTTTTTTTGCTCGAGACTAGCAAAGTGTAAGTTGGGGGGTGTGATAGGCGCGTAAATGTTTACATACGCGCCCCTTAAATTATCCTTGCTAAGTTTATTTATATGTTATTACTTGGAGATTTATACTTTTATTTTTATTGTAGGTATTTGGAGAGTTTGATACAAAAAAGAGCAAAATTGAAATGTGGAAAGGTGTTCGAAATTGGGTTGTTTGAATTCAATCAAGTGGCAGGTCCGAATTGCAATATGGAGTCGAGAGATGAAAGCCGGACTTAATTAATCCACAATTGGACTTGGACTTCGGTATACTAATGGGCCTCATAATTGGAGTATTTGTTATTGTGATTAAGATTGGGGCCCAAGGCTTTTCAACAATTGGCGTAATTGGCATTCATGGCTGGGAGCATATAAAAGGACGCTACACACAATAGCAGACATTATCACACACGGCATCAGAGGAGGAGATTTTCGGACGCACAACAGTGGACAGAGATGGAAAAAGAGAGAGTTCGGCTGGAAATAAAAGAAAGGCTGCCGCTTCGAGCCGAAAGCCGAGAATGCTTGCAACGTTAAAACCACCATCTCACAGTTCCATGTCTACAGTCAGCCGAGCTTCAATGAGTACCACTCCGATGTCCGGCTAAACTCTTTTCTAGGGTATAGATGAAGCTTGATCTCTGAGTAACGATTTTTATGTATTGATTTAGTGTTTTATTATTCGAATCGTGGTTGTATGATATAAGGATTTATTTGCGATATTAATTTTTCCAATCACATCTTGTGTATGAATTCCTGGGTTTCATGCACGTTTATACAACGGTTTTTAATTGTTTTGTGATAATTGAGTAAGATGGGTTATGCACCGTAAGACGCGCCGTGCTATTAGACGATTCGTGCCATAGAGACGGGTCGTACTAGTAAGACGGTTCGTGCTAGGCGGCGATACACCATGCTATTTGGTTATTCATAAATATCTTTAGGCGATACCGTGAGGGCCCATGAACCCTAACGATATTCGAATTGATTCGAATAATAGACCTTTATCATCGTATAGAAATTGTTACAACGGGTCGAGTGGATTCGAGACCCTAGATCTTTTCTCTTATAAACTCTCTTTACTTTTAATTGCTTTGCGTTAATTTAGTTTGCATAATTTTAGAAATCCAACAATCAAATCCTTTTTCTGAATTAAGTTAGAAATTAGTTAGAACAATTGCAATTTAGCCTTCGTAATCCCTGAGGACGATACTCAGAGTACTTACCACTATCTTTTAGATAGTAGTAATTATTCTGTTTTATTAATTATTTTTGATACGGAAACGACACGATCATGAGCGTTCTTTAGGAAGTGTGCTGTTCACGAGCTCTGCTGGAGGAGTGATGAAGCTGACCGTGATTTGATTGCAAGCTTGAGAGCAGCAGCTGGGTTTCCTACTCAAGATGAAATATTTTCTATTTCACCTTATTTGGATGATGAAGAAAGTGGCCCCGTTGTAAAGAATGAATATGGTTGTTCGTTGAAGTTCTCTCTTAAAGGGTTAGTGGATAAATCACCAAAGAAGACCAAGGAGTCTGGAACGAAATCTCCAAATAAGAAGTTTGTTACAGAAGGTTTACCATGCATCTTTAATTAGCAAGTCAGGGGCACATCAGAGTTTCAAAGGACAGAGTGATCCGCTGTTATTTAGGTATAACAGGGATGATGACATGCTGTCCCATAGAAGTGGAGAACCTTTTTCTTCTCCAGTTGCTGGAAGTTTGAGTGAAGTGATATGCTCTATCAATCAGGCAGGGGTCCTGAAACACAAGTTCATTGATAATGTTACAGTAGGCAATGCAAGTTCGAAATCAAGACTTGGAAACATTAAACCTCACAACTTGGGTGATGCTGGCAAGTCTAAGATTATGAACACAAATACCAAAGCTAGTTATACATTTAGGTGCATGAAATCGGAATGTAACTAGTCCTCCAAGGTCTAACGCTTCGAACTATCGAAGAGGGCAAGAGTTGACAGCCTCCAATGGTATGAGAGCCTTACTTTTTTGCTTATATTGCTATTCCTCCAAGGTCTGACGCTTCTAACTATCAAAGAGGACAAGAGTTGACTGCCTCCAATGGTATTTTAGCCGTCCTTTTTTGCTTATATTGCTATCATTGTTATTGTTCTTATTACTATGTGGGACTCATAAAACTATGGAGTTATTATGTCTGTGAAGTAGTAATCTGAACTGTGTTTCTTTCGGATTGAATTGTTTAAAATTCGTTATCCTTTGATTTATGGCGGGACCATAATAAAACCTTTTTAGTTATTGCAAGTAGGTTTATTCTAGTGTTTCCATGTTTTTGCCTAGTTATGTTTCTCAAAGCTTTGGCAAAGGCAGACGTTCAAGAAGCATGTTGAAGTCGGATTTGCTGTGAATTGTTAGCCGTCATACCTTTCCATCTTGTCTCTCTTGCAATATGGAAATCATGTTTCTTTGTTTCTCTCTATTTTTTTCCTATGTTTTCATATTTTCTTTCTTGCAATATGGAAATCATATTTTGTTGTTTATATGTATTGAATTTTCTGTTTTTTTATGGATTATTTTCTTGTATAAAGGTGAAAACGGAAGTAGGACAGAGGAAAGAAGCTATGAAAGAAAATCTCTATGTTGGTAAAAAAAACAAAGCAGCAACCGGAGCAGAAGAAGAAATAGTCTAGAAACAACCAACAATACGTAAATAATGAAAATTGGGTGTGGGTTGGTGTTTACTCTTTTTTACGTAGGACCTCACTCTCTCAGATCTGGGTTGCCTACATACCTATGGTCTTGGATCAAGCCAAACGTAGTTTATTTTTGTGATTTTATTTTTAGCGAGTCTCTGCAGCTACTTTGGTAATTTGGTGAATTTTTAAGATTCATTTATAAACTTAGGAATCGCGGCATCACTGTAAGAAGATTACAACCCAACTAGGTTAGCACCCACTCTTTTACCAATCATGGGTTGCCTACGTATTCGGTTCATCAAGTTTAGCTTGAAATGAGAATGAGTTTGAATCAAAATCAAGTCATCCGTAGTTCTTATTTGGAATTTGAATTTTTAGTGAACCTCCATCCATCTATCTATCTTTCCATTTATATCTATCTATCTATCTATACTATACACTAAGCAAATGCGTTTTGCTTTCAAAACTATCCAAACTATCCTTTCTAATTTTCTAAATTTTTAGTTTTTTTAGTATAAAAAATAGAGAGAGAGTAGTTGAGAAAGGGAAACGGTAAATAAAAAGAGAGCGAGAGTAGTTGAGGGAGGGAAACGTGTAGGAGGGAGGGAGGGAGAGAGATGTGGGGTTGAATATGGAGGAAAAATTATTCCATGCTTCTAGGGCACTGTCACATGGTACTCAAAACCCATTTTTCACACACGTCTTTCAGTTCACAAAATGAGACCAATGCTAGCGTGCATTAAACATGGGATCAGAAAAAATATTAAACGATATTTTTAATCAATTAACGTTGTGCTCGTTCGATTCACAGGGCCCAAAAAAATTAATGTATTTTTTTTTTTTAATTCCATGCATTGAACGGACGCAAATGCTAGTTATAGAAAAGACAAATGGTAGGGAGGAACAAGTTCTAAAGATGACTCCATCTTAAAGAGGCCAAGGTTTAGAGAGATGGAGGTAACGAAACATAATACTCCCTTGTCCCTTTTTAAGTGTCCTGCTTTGTAACTTCAACTTATTAATAAGACATCATCATTACACATTTCACATCAACTTTTGTCTCCATTTTTTCTACTTACCCTCTATGAAGATATCATTATTACACTTTTACTCATTAACTTTTCAAAATAGAATATACTTTTAGGGGCAAAATGGAAAATACACAAATTTTTACCCACTAACTTTTCAAAATGGACATTTATTATGGGACTGCTCAAAATGGAATACTGGACTCTAAAAGAGGGATGGTAGGAGTACATATGAATTCTTGTTGTACCCAAAAATAAAAGGGAATACATATGGCGATAGCTGGAAAGAGACGAAAAAGAAGAAGAACTGATCTCAGGACATCAATTGTCCCACCCAAAGCAAAACTTCTATGGTTCTCTCAAGGCAAAACTTCTATGGTGCTCCTAAGTGTTATAGGAGCACTATACTCCCAATGAATATGGATCATTAGATTGGAAATAGATAAATCACAACCCTTGGATTAAAACCAAAAATCAAAGTAGAGTGGTTTTGTTAAAAATGAGATGGTTTTGTGAACTTTTGACAAAAAAATGAAGGATTATTTACCACAGAAACAGACAAAACTTACCACACAAACATGCAACACTTACTACAATCGGTTGGTCAGGTAACAAATTACTGTTAATTAAAAAAAAGAGTACCCTATTTTTTGGCTGAAAAATTTGGAGATTTTGGGAATTTATATATTCATGCCACTTTAACCTATATACATCATATATTTTGCATTTTGCTAAGAATTGGGTAGTGAGAAAACCTAAAAAATGGTGTTTGATTATAAATCTAGTTTAAAATTTTAATTTGTTATGAAGATATAATTAGAAGAATTATCAAAAAAAAAAATTGACAAATATTTTTCATAATTTTCAAATAACATTATAAATGTATTTAATTAATTAATTTATTTTTAAATAACCATTTATTATAGATATATTTAAGTAACTTACTTTTAAATATTATGGATAAAGTAAGACATTCATTTAACATTTTGATAGCTTTCAAATTTAGTTAATATATATTATAAAATAACGCTATAAGTTGATTGTTACAACAAAATTGAACAATAAGTATATCTTTGCTAAATAGTTATTGAATAATTTTGTAAGATTCTCAATTGAATTTATGGTAGTATTTAATTAAATTAGGCTATTCAATTTCATCAATATAGTTTATAGTGATCAATATGATATAATTTGCAAATCTAACAACTAATATTATTGATACTAATATGCTTGGCAGCGATCAATCAATGATGATTGATTCATTTGTAATTGATTGATCTGGTTATATGTTCAACCAATTGATTAGACGATTTGAATCGATTTAAATCATATTTGGCAGATGTGGTAGTTAACAATGATGTTGATTGATAGTGATTAGTGAAAATTAATACAATTGGCTAAAGTAGGCTGACTAATTTGTTTAATTGCTTAATCACAGGCATATCTATTTCAATCCTTCAAATTACACAATTAGCAAATTTCAAAAATGGTTAACATTGATCACTTGGCAAATGAATGAGTAATAGTCCTTGTGGTTAACATTGATCATTTGACCAATGTAGGAGTAACCACTAATGAACCAGTAAATTAAAATATCTCATTTATTTGATCCTTTTTTAAAAGTAATTTTATTAATATAAATTTTTTATTTAATTTATCATAAAAGTAATACAAGTAGATTCAAATAAAATTTAATGTGGTAGGTACCAATGTTCTGAATACCGTACCGGCCAGGGTACCGATTTTTCTACTGGTATGATACATACCGGTACCGGTCAAATACCGGTACCATTTCGGATTTACCGCAACTACAATACATATAATAATTATATATGATTATAATTCAAAAAAATCCCCGATACCATGCAATTCATTATAAAATACCTGTGTGTTTGCCTTTTGTTCCACATTGCCTAGTTATAAAATTCTTTTCCATCTTAAATGACTTTGCACATTACTAGGCTTGTGAATGAGGACCCAAGGAGAGATTTCGCGCGCTTGAGAAAATGGGCCGTGACTGAAAGCAATTTCGAAAAACTTTTTTGGAAACCAGTTAACCGGGTTCGCGTCACGGGTTATTCGTCTGCAGGGTAGTGTGCAAATTCAGGATTTGAGCTTCGCGCACGTACTATGGTTAAGCCCACGTTTTGCTAAAATTCTGAAATGGACAACTCTTTTTTAAAACCAGAATCTGGAATCTCCGGTAATCTCGTCTCGGCCGGTATTTTTCGGAACGGACGGTACCGACTGGTATTGAGTCCAGTACGGAACTGGGGGGTAGGGTACCGATTTCTCTTCAAAACAGTACATACCGGCTGGTACGGAATGGTATTCATAACTATGGTAGGTACTATGATATTAATGATGATACATAAATATATACATATCAATCATCAATGTCATACTTACAATAGAATAAGGCTTATTTACCAAAACATAAGATTAGAGATACCACAAAAGCTGAATTTTTACGATAGACTAATATTCGTTGATAACACCTACCACGTGGTTGACAATACTTATCATGAAATAAGGGGAAAACTATTATATGCTTACACCAGTCTTACAACGCAAACTGATCACGTTTTGCCAATTGCCTTGTTTACCTTGAGGAGTTAGAGTGGATAAGTTTGCAGGGTTTTAAGTAAACAATTGGTGGTAGGTAAACAAGGCAATTGGCAAAACGTGATCAGTTTGCGTGGTAAGACTGGTTTAAGCATATCGTCATTTTTCTCTTATTTTATAGTAAGCATTGTCAACCATGTGGTAAGTGTTATAAACGAATATTAGTCCATCGTAAAAATTCAGCTTTTGTGGCATCTCTAGCCTTATGATTTGGTAAGTAAGCCTTATTCCATAATAAGTATAAGTATGACATTAATGACGGGAAGGTATATATTTATGTATCATCATTAATGTCATAGTACCTACCACATTAAATTTTATTTGGATCTACTTGTATTACTTTTATGATAAATTAATTAAAAACATTTATATTAATAAAAGTACTTTTAAAAAAGGATCAAATAAATGAGATATTTTAATTTAATAGCAAATTATATCATATTGATCACTATAAACTATATTAATGAAATTGAATAGCCTTATTTCATTAAATACTACCATTAATTAAATTGAGAATCCTACAAAATTATTCAATGGCTATTAAGCAAAGATATACTTATAATAAATGGTTATTTAAATATAAATAAAATAAATACATTTATAATGTTATTTGAAAATTATAAAAAATATTTGTCAAATTTTTTGTTTTTAGATAAGTCTTCTAATTATATCTTCATAACAAATTAAAATTTTAAAGTAGATTTATAATCGAACACCATTTTTCTAGGTTTTTCACTACCCAATTTATAGCAAATAGGAAAAATATATGGTGTATATAGCTTAAAGTGGTGTGAATATATAAATTTTCAAAATCTCCAAATTTTTCCGCAAAAAAATAGGGTACTCTTTTTCTTTTTTTAATTAATGGTAATTTGTTACCTAACCAACCGGTTGTCGTAAGTGTTGCCTATTTGTGTGGTAAGTTTTGCCTTATACGATGGTAAATGTTGTCTTAGTTAATGGTAAGTATTGTCTATTTATATGGTAAGTATATCAAGTAATTTGTTGATACCTTTTTGGAATTTTCTCGAAAATTTTGTATTATTTTCAAGCCTTGTGAATAAGGTTGCGCACGGTCCGGATAAGATCCAATTCTTATGAATCCAATCCTAATCCGCAAGTCATGGTATTTTTGAAAATAAAATCTATGTCCGGACCAAAAGTCTCACGGTTCGGTTCCAATCTGAACCGTGAATCACGGTTCGGTTCTGATTTTGTCCACGGAACAACCAAATACATGATTATAATCCCTAATCCGATTCATTCTTTGCAAGTTCCTCAAACATTTCAATTTACCATATTTTCCATAGAAGAAAAAACCCTGAATTTTCAAAAAAAAATTCTTGTAATTCAATAGTTCTCCGTCATTACATCAAGTTTTAGTTCATTAGCATAAAGATGATTACAGTTCAATAGAATATAACCAAAAATAATTTATACAAATATGTGTAAAATTATATAATTATTTACTAAATGTTACATATATTTTTATAATTTTATTTTTTTTAAAATTTCATGGTCTGGTTTAAATAATTCATGATTTTCAAATAAAAATTCAATCCTAATCTGTATCTCACCGTTTTTTAATTTCCGAATCCGTGTCCGGGCTATTAATCTATAGATAATAAAATTTAAAATATACAAATTGATTTGGTCCAGAGACGGATTCAGAAATGTCGTTTAGTGGGGGCACCTTGTTAATCATAGTGACAAAAATTTAATTTTTAGTTAACAACAATAAGATCGTTACATAATTAAGGCATGTAATACAAACTACAAAAATATATAACACATACTTTCACTTAAATTATGTAAAAATAAGCACAAAATCTCAGATAAAATTTGAGAGTATGTTTTACATGAACATCGACAAGTTTTAGAATGATCGATATAGTTTCATTAATGATATTATTTTAAAATATTGCTCTTGACGGTTAAAAATAAGTACAATTAAGAAAGAATCGATCCAAGTAGACAAATAGTTCGAAAATCAACTAGTATAAATGCATCATATGACAAAATTGAAATATAAAACTAGTTTTATATGTATATTTTCAAGATATATACACTTGTTTATATGTAGTAGCACACTTAATTTTATAATTATGCAAAATATACGAAAATATAATAAAATTATTTTAATTTCGAGCAGGACACGTGCCCCCTTTCCCTCCGTTACTGGTTCGGTCCGAACCGGTTACACCATTCATCATATTTTTTGTGCAACCCTACTTGTGAAGTGAGAGAGAGAGAGATATTTTGGTTCCGTTGCTGGAAAGCCAAAGCCTTTGGAGTCATAGAACAGATTAGCGATGGGAAGCACGAGTGCTCTCTCCTCTCATCTTCACCTCAACAACGCCCACTGTCTGTTCAAAAGTCTCAATTCAAGCAGAAATCAACGAACTTCACTTCTATTCAACCGGCGAAAAGCCAAATTCGGCGCCTCACGCAAAAGAGAGCCCGAAAGGTTCAATAAATTTGCTTGCTTTGCTGTTGACGACGAATTGATTAAGCAGCAAGAACTAATTGGGGGTGGTGGCGTTGGCTCAGCCGTTGAAGAAAAGCCTGGTATCAAAGAACCCTGTAAGTAATTTCTATATACATATGTATACACTTGTGTGCTTTAGTTGGGCATGACTGTGTGCTTTAGTTGGGTATTAATTTTTGAACATTTTATGGATTTATTGATGTGTGTGGCTTTTCCTTGGGTTTTCTGGTAATGGTTTGATAAACTAGTTTTCATGGAGCCGTTTTGTATGTACACTGTACAGAGAGTCAGAAACATGAGCTGTATGTGCTTTAATTGGGAAATATGTTTTGATGGTTCCGTGGATTTCTTGATGAGTGGCTTTTGATTGGATTTGATAGAATGGGCTTACCAATTTACTCTACGGGCGCTCTGTGTTACTTTAATTGAACTCTAATCGATGTGTCTAGCTTACTGGTTATGTGTTTTTCTTTGCTTTGTTTCAGAATTTCTGTCATCATTTTTGTTTCTCGAAAACGAAAATTTTGGTTCTTTCTGTTAAGTTTACCGGTTATGTGTTTTTCTTTGCTTTGTTTCAGTATTTCTGTCATCATTTTGTTTCTCGAAAATGAAAATTTTGGTTCTATCTGTTAGGTTTGATGATTATAGAGGCATCAATAAGCTGGTTAATTTCATATGTAAACTGCAGAAGATCCAGATGGTTTTTTGCTAGAATACCAAGGGGCAAGGAACAATGATCAAACTCATTAGAGGATAAATTCATAAGCAATTTATAAGGTTTTCCGTTAGTGGGCTTTCCTTTTCTGGGTTGTTCAGTGAGCAGTGAGCAGAAGTTGTCACACTTCAGTTAGAAATTACTGGGAATTGGAGATAAATACTGAGCGGAAGTTGCAACCATTGCCCTGGGGAATCTTGGCATCATCTCCAACCAAATGGAAACGTAATTTATACACGTGAGTCCAATCAAAGGGACTCGATGGTTTTAAAATGATTTTCTTGTACTTTCTCCTACTACTAACTATACAATCTTGCTTTAGGATAACTCCGTTGGCCTATATTGTTAAGTTCCTATGGCCAAGAGGCCTTTGGCCCAACAGCATAAGGAGTGCACTTAAGGTGCTAGGAGAAACGAGGAGAGGAGTTCAACTGCTTCTCCAAGGTGCTAGTCTAACTATTCTTACAATGCTGGAAAAAAATTGATCAGCAAAAGTCAGTATAGTTAGATTAGTTAGATTATTACCTTGGAGGAGGAGTTGAACTCCTGACCTCCTTTCTCCTAGCACCTAAGTGCATTTCTTAATGCCGTTGGGCTAAAGGCCTCTTGGCGCCGATCAAAACAAAAGAAAAATCATATGTTGAACTATTTTTTCCTCGAACTTTAATGGTTTAGAATGGTTTTCTTCTGCTTTTCGTTGTGATAGTTCTACGATCTTGTGGTGTTTTAATGTAATATCTTTTATGAATGCCTATTTTATAAATTATATTTTCTCGAAGCATAATTACATTATATCTGCTCACACATCCCAGTGGGGCATTGAGCCATGGAACCACATCTTTTCCTCTACAAGTGAGTGCCATACATTTTGGACAGCATTATCATCATTCAAAACAAACTCTTCATGGTTTTTGTGTGGCTCATTGATCCTTGATCTGGGTTCCTCTTCGATTGGTTCGAAAGTTTCCTAGCTGTCTTGCCCTAACCTGCACAGTGAATGCACGACTAAGACTTGGCCAGAGTTACCCGGCAAGGCCCTCCGGTGTGAGGATGAGAATGTGCAGAGAACAAAGCAAGGGACTAGGGTTTTAGGGATTGAGTAGCATGTACCTTTTAGGGTTCCTATCCTTTGGTATTTATAGAGTCTGCTTGACTTGCTCTCCTAGTACGGCTGGCATCATTATGACGTCACCGATAAGATCTGGTAACCGCTTTGGTGTGAGTGTGAGCTGGTTCCCCATGTGCGCTCACCATTATCTTTTGGCGTAACTGCTTCAGCGCGTGGGGAGGCACGCGACATCGTGGTTGGCTGAGCCTTACCCTCGGCCGAGCTTGAGGGAAGGTGATTTGTAGGGGAAACAATCGACGGAGTCACTGGCCTTGAGGGTAGCCGAGCTTGATGACTTTCTCTTGGAGCGGGTTGTCAAATGAATGCATCATCGTTCACCGCCACGCTCTGGTTATAGCCGAACCCGGGTTTGGGTACGGCCACCCGTCTTGACCTTAACCTCGGCCCGCACTTCTCGGACGAGAGGTCCAAGCTACCGGGTTTGGTCTACTACAATAGCCCCTCAATCTTTGACGACGCTGATTGCGTGGTGGAGATTGACAATGAACTTTGGCTGAACCCAAGAAGTTGCCGAATCTTGAATGATTGTGGATGTGGCTGCAGTTTGGCCGAGCTCCAACACCTTCAGCCTTCTTGGAGAAGCAACAACCGTCATAGTTGAATACCAGGGAATGCTAGATGTCACCTTTTGCAAGGGAGCGGCAGATTGAAGGACGTTTGGCATGCGTTGGTGCTCTGTATGGCTGTCCCATTTGGGCCACGTGTCAGATGTTGATTGGCCGTCGGTTCGGCGGTGCAATTATGGGTAGGAAATTCGAAACCCTTCCCCCCCTCTATATAAAGGACGACAAGAGGAGAGGTTACAAACTCTCTCTAGAACTTGAAATCTTAGAGCTCTGCAACTCTTCCAACTCCCAGATCTAATGTGAAATCCAATTCTCACTAGCGAATCTGCTCGAAATCCTCAGGTATGTCTTCGATTCGTGCTTCTCTCCTCTTTTCTGCAGTTTTTGGCTCCATTTTACATCGATTCGTGCTTCTCTCCTCTTTTCTGCAGTTTTTGGCTCCATTTTACATCATTTTCTGCATTTTGTGGAGATTTTTGTTTTGTGTGAACAGTGCGAAGACGGAGATAAACAATTATGTTCATCTCTATCCTCAATCTGTTCTTCCGAGCCCCAGTTTTGGTGCTGGTTGGCTTTGGCTGACAGTGGATAATGCCGAACTCAAAAAATCTAAAATTAGAGGGATTCCCGAGCTCGTGTCCGTAGAGTTAAATAAGGGTGAGCCAGTAGGGTAGCTGAGCTTAAAGAGATACTTGTCCCTTCACCGACAATGAGATTCCTCATTTGATTTCTCTCTGCTTTGTTAGGTTTGGCTCATCCGGTGATAGTCATCTCTTCTGGCTCTGAAAGCTCGGGAAACGATTCCGGCGACTTGCGGATCCGAGAGTGGTTAGATAGGAGTAGAAGCCGACCCAAAATTCTTCCGTTGCCTCAAACATGTCAGTTGATTCCAGGGATTCAAACGCCGAGCGTGATTATGACTACAGTGGGGACGAATTACTTACTGAGCCCGAGATCTCATTCATGCAGTCAACCCATTCCGAGGCCGAGCCCCAGAGGGGACCTGAGGCCGACTCGAGGTTCAATTCTGGAGCTGAGGCCTCGACGTCCGCGCAATCACAGTGTGATGACGTTTCGGTCATAGACACGGAGGTCGCCGACCTATACGAGAGGGGTCAAGTTTGCCCCCATGCCCACTTCTTCAGTGGAGACGCCGGGGAGTACGAGAACTTCTGCCAAGAGTACAATATTCCTGACGACGTGATAGTTAGCCGAGTTGCCAGTGACCAAATTAAGGATAGAGGGATGCACAGACCCGAGCACATCACCATCCCCCTCATGGCCATCTGTGAGGCTGGGCTGCGGTTTCCTCTCCACCCATTCCTTAGGGAGCTTTTAGCTCGGTTTAGTCTTGTCCCCCACTTCTTTGCCATCAATAGTTTTAGGATTGTGATGGCTATGATTGCTTTGAAGGAGATTCACAACCTAGAGTTCACCGTCACCAACCTTTTCAATACATACATTATGTCCCGGCATGGTCGTACCGAGCGTAGGTACCTTTCAACACGCCGAGGCAAAGGGCCCTTAATGGATGGGTTGCCCGACACTAACAAATGGGCAAACTTCTACGTGGAGGTACATGGTAACTACGAGTTTGGCAACCAAACTATGCGTAGATATCATGTGCCGAAGATTAAAGACTTCAGAGTTTGCTCAATCTCCTCTCTTTTATTTCGCCGTGCCTGTTTTTTCATTTGTTGAATTGCCTCGCACTTAATGCTTACTTTCGTCTTTTCTACAGATCATCGAGCTATCACCAAGACTTTGCATTCTCTATCCACTGAGAAGCACGTCGACATTTTAAGATCACAAGCTTGCCAAGACGCGCCGACGCTTTTAGGTTACGTTGCGTCATACAAAGGTAAACTCAAAAGGAAAGAGAAGGAGGCGGGAGGGCCGAGCAAGAAGGCAGGGACTTCGAAGAAGGGTGAAAAACAGCAGAAGGGTGGAAGCAAAAAGGTTAAGGAGCCGAGGGTTTAGTTCTCGACCTTCAAGAAAAGAGCTTCTTTTTGGTTTAGCCAGAAGCAAACGACGATACTCCCCGGTATTGACATGCCACTTCAGATGATCGTACCCGAATTTACAGAAGAGATGTCAAGGAGAAACGTGGTCCGTGTTAATTTGAGGGACAATGTCTCGGCTCGGGTGAGCGGATCCGACCAGGGCGAGCCCCAAGAGAAGAGGCAAAAAGTGATGCATGGTTTCTTCCCCACCAAGCCACCGACCCCACGCCCGTCAGAGAAAGAAAGAACTGAGGCATAGGTGCTGGTAGCTCGAAGGTAGTTTAGAAATAGGTCGGTCCAGCTGGGCATGTTGTTGTTCAAGAATTCGCTCCCTCATTTGCTTCGGCGGAGGGGAGGGTGGTGACCATCGAGGACAGTGTGAAAGCTGACCCTGGCCTTGCCGTCACTATGCTTCAGAGCCTTGCCTTGCCGAAGGACATGGAGAAAGTTCCCTAAAACCTGCCGCCGAGCTTGGTCCATGCTAGTGCTTATCTCGTACAGGTTCGTCCGAGCCCTTTACCTTATTGCTTTGTTCCTCCTATTTTCCCGAGCTTAACACGTTTTCTTTGTCCAGGCTGGACAGGCTTTGCTCCATGCTTCTAACAAGGCCGCGCTTGCAACCGCCTAGAGGTCTCGCTATCGCAAGGACTTGAAAGCGAAGTGAAAGTGGCCGAGGCCAAGACGGGGGAATTGGAGGAGGAGAGAAGATGTAGCTCTGGGTAGGGCAAAGATTGCCGAACGCAAGTTGGGGACGATGAAAAGAGGAGAAAAGAGGAAAATGGAGGAGTTGGATGGCAAGGCCTTCCAAGCGGGATTCGACCGAGCTGGCGCTGAGTACAAAAAGGGAAGCTCGGAGGATGGTTAATGAAGAGGTCCAGCTGAGGGTGCCCATCGCATATAGGACGAGATACAAGGATGGGGTGGCCGCCGTAGCCAGTGTCCTGCAGTTGGAAGCTGATATGAACCTGACCAAGTTGATTCTAGCAGCGGTTGTACCTGAGCTTGTTCTACCATATATTGATGAAGAGTGCGCGCCTCTCCCTCCTGAGGAATATCCCAAGAGTGAGGAGGAAGTCGAAGAAGTTTCTGGTGAAGATGCCGAGGATGGTTCTGGGGCCAAAAGGAATGTTGGAAATGTTGGAGAAGATGCCAATCTGAATGCCGAGGTTAACGTCGAGGCTGAAAATATTGAAGAGTTTTGAAGATAACACCCACAGGTGCCGATTTTGGGGTGGTCGGTTACCGCAGTTATCAACCCTTTTCTTTTAAATACTTGTCTTTTTTATTTTGAATCTTGATGGACTAGACGGTTCCAAATGTTGGAGTTTGCCGTACCAGATGTAATAGTTCGTGGGGGGTCGGCATCAAACGGTTTACCACGCCGTACTTCCCTGCTTAGAAGTTTTTATGATACTCTTTGAATGGATGAATGTCTTGATTAAATTCCTGTTTGCAATACTTTTCTTTTCTTTTCTTTTTGCCTTAGAAAAGTTTGATTATGCTTGCTTGTTTTGAGTGATGATTATGCGTAGCCCCCACTTTGGTTTGGGTTCGGTGAAGTAGCTGAGTTTTGACCAAAGTAGAAAAAAGCTGATGAAGTTGGATAGGGGACCCGTGCTTGGTTGGAGCTCAGCCAAAGTGCCAGCCCCTAGCCAAAGTACTTGAGTTTGAATTGAGAGTTTGATAGGTGCCCCTACTTTTGATTGGGGCTCGGCCAAAGTGCCAACCATTAGCCAAAGTACGAAGGACTTATGTTTGAAGTTGGTGGGTGGTTTGCTCACCGAACCATGCTCGACCTTATTGTCTTGCCAAGCTGATCCGTAGCCTAAGTTCTAGCCGTAATGTGTGCCTTAGGCTCAGTGGACCATATGACATGGGTGCTTCTGGGGGCATCATAATGGCCGAATCGGTGGCGCGAGTGCCGTTTGTGGGTGTGACCGAAGTCATCGTTTGCGGTTATCAGCATATTGATGGTGGTTGAAGTTAAGTAGAAAATTAGGAAAAGTTAGTGTAGAATTATACAGAGAAAATACATTGCCGAGCAAAGCCCTGTTCTTGTATTAAAAACGAGGATGGATTACAAGTTGGAACTAACTTTCCCGAATTACAGACATTGTTATTACATAGAAAAGGGTCGAGGCCAACGCAACACAAAAAGGTAAACAAGGACTGTGGCCAAAACAAAACATAAGTTAAAATAGATAGTGGCCGAAGACATGGCACACTGGTGGAGTTTCATATGTATGCCTTTTCTAGATTCTGGGCATTCCACGGGTTGGTGACGACTTTCCCATTCATGTCTTCTCGGACATAAGCTCCTTCACCAGCAATCTGAACCATGCGAAATGGCCCCTCCCAGTTTGGTTTGAACTTTGTTTTCTTGCTTTCTTGCACAACTTTCCTCCATACCAAATCATCTAGCTTGAAGGTCTTTATCCTTACACTACAGTTGTAGCCCTTGGCAACCTGTTGTTGGTATTCGGTGAGCGTTAGCTGAGCGTCATCACGCTTCTCTTTTGCTAGGATCAGCTCTCGTTCCATAGCTTCTTCATTAGTTTTTGGGTCAAACTTTTTAGTCCTAAGGGTGGGGAATCTAGACTCCAGAGGGATTGCGGCCTCCATGCCGAACGCCATGCAGAAGGGTGTTTGGCCTGTGGATCGCCGATGTGTGGAACGATAGGCCCATAGGACTTTTGGGAGCTCCTCGGCCCATTTGCCCTTTTTGGAATTAAGCCGATGTTTTATCCTAGCATAGACAGTCTTGTTCGTTGCTTTGGCTTGCCCATTTCCTTGAGGGTATGTAGGGGTAAAGTTGAAGAAACGAATCCCAAATTCTGCACGGACGCTGGTGACGTCTTTGCTGACAAACTGGGTCTTGTTGTTTGAGACGATTGCATAAGGCACGCCGAATTTGGTAACGATATTTCGCCAGACAAACCTGCGAACGTCAACCTTTGTGATTGTCGCAAGAGGCTCGGCTTCTACCCACTTCGTGAAGTAATCCGTTGCCGTGATGAGGTATTTGAATCTACCTGGCGCGATCGGCAACTTGCCAACGATGCCAAGCCCCCACTGAGCAAAAGGCCAAGGGCTGGTTATTGGGGAAAGATTCTGGGCAGGTTGCTTAAGGATAGGGGAGAATAGCTGGCAAGGTCGGCATTTGCGGACAACTTCTTCTCAGCCTTTCTTCATGTTCTTCCAGAAATACTCTTGACTCATCGCTCGTTGACAGAGGGAACAATCACCTGAGTGACAGTCGCAGCTGCCTGAGTGGAGCTCGGTGAGAATTTCTGGTACTTGTGTTGGGTGGACCACGAGGTATGGCCCAGATATGAATTTCCTGTAGAGTTGGCCGCTCTCGGAGAGCTAGTAGTAAGCGGCTTTGCTGTGGATTTAGTAGGCTTCCTTTTTGTCTATTAGGAGAGTGTCGTTTTGGAGGAATGCAATAATCTCATCCATCCAACTTGGACTGAGTTCAATGTTGAGAACTTCTGGAGTTATTTCAAAAGTTGGGTGGTCAATGCTGCCGAAGTTGATTGTCCTGAATTCTGAAGCATTGGATGCCGAAGCGAGGTCGGCGAGTGCGTCGGCATGGGCGTTGTGCTCACAGTTGATTTGCCCGATCTTGAATTTCTTGAAATGTTGGATAAGTATGGCTGCCGTTTCTTGATATTTCATCATTCTGGGGTCGCGGGCTTCGTAATCCCCTAGAACCTGGTTGACTACAAGTTGGGAGTCACAAAAGACGGCCGAGTCGTCGACTCTCATTGCTATACCCGAATGCAAACCAGCCAAAAGTGCCTTGTACTCGGCTTCATTGTTTGTGGCGGGGAAGTCAATGCTGATAGCGCTTTCATGAAGTGTCCCGCAAGGGGAGACCAAGACGACCCCTGCTCCATTGCTGTTAGAGGCACCATCGACGTGTAGGCGCCGTATGTCTCCTTGAAAGGGGGGGCCAACGCCTTTGGGTAGCTTGTTGTTCGGCTACGGGTTAGGGTGGTGTGGGAATGTTGAGAATGTCCGTATCTTCTGGAGTTAGTTCAGCTATGAAGTCGGCGAGAAACTGCCCCTTAATTGCCGTTCGTGGCTCAAAGCGAATGTCAAAATTTGCTAGTTCAACGGCCCATTTGGAGACCCTGTTGGAGAGGTCAGCTTTTCGAAAAAGGCTCTTGAGAGGGTGTTCCGTCAAGAAGGTGATTGTATGGGATTGAAAGTATGACAGGAGTTTCCTCGCAGCTGAGATGAGTGCAAGTGCTAACTTCTCTAGAGGGAGGTAGCGTGTTTGCGCGGGTAGGAGCATTTTGCTTGTAAAATAGATTGGCATGTCGTCAGCGCCTTCTCACCAAACCAGTGCTGAACTGATTGCGTGGTCCGAGACCGCGAGGTACAAATAAAGAGTTTCAAATTCTTTTGGTTTCACCATCAGTGGAGCCGAGCTCACGTAGCCTTTGAGTTCAGCTAATGCTGTGTCGCAGTCCGGAGTCCACTCGAAACTGCATCGGCTTTTACCCTTTAATGCATGGCACTTGTCTAAGGACTTGCTGATGAACCGGTTTAGGGCCGCCGCCATGCCTGTTAGTCTTTGGACTTCTCTGATTGTTTGTGGTGGGCGTAAGTCTGCAATGGCTTTGATTTGGGTGGGGTCGGCTTTGATACTGCTTCTAGTGACCCAAGTGTCCAAGAAATTTTCCCGTGACGCACACTTTTTTGCGTTTAGGCGGAGCTTGTGAAACTTAAGAATTTCGAAGACGTCTGCCAACTCTTGAAGGTGATTGTATTCCTTCTGGCTCTTGACGACGAGGTCATCAATGTAAGCTTCTACTGTGTGACTGATCTGGGTGTGGAGCATTTTGAAGATGGCTCTGGTGAAAGTGGCACCGGAGTTCTTGAGTCTAAAGGGCATAACTCGGTAACAGAAGATGCCATATGGAGTTATGAACACCGCCTTTTCCGTGTCGTCTGGATCCATTGCGATCTGGTGGTAGCCTCGATAGGCGTCTAAAAAGCTTAGCCGAGCATGGCCGGCCGTGGCATCCATCAGTTGATCGATCTTTGAAAGTGGGAACCAGTCCTTGGGGCAGGCATCGTTAAGATTGGTATGATCGACACAAACTCTCCATTTGCCAATCTTTTTCTAGACGACAACTGTGTTTGACAACCATGTGGGGTATTGCACCTCTTGAATTGCATTGGCTTCCAGCAGGCGATTGACTTCGTCTACAACGGCTTTGGCGTGTTTCGGAGCCGAGCATCTGGCCTTTTGTACGATTGGCTTAGAATCCTTGATGTTGAAGGAGTGGCTAATGAAATTTGGGTTGACCCCTGGCATCTCGTAGGGGGCACATGCGAACCCTTCGATGTTGTCTTTGAGGAATTGGAACAATTCTTCTTGTTCGGCGTTACTGAGGGAAGAGCCAAGTAAAAAGAAATGAGAACCGTCCTCATTGATTGGCATTGATTTGAGGTCTTCGATTGCTTTATCTTCAGCCTTCTCGCCAACGTCCTTAATGACGGCCAAATCTGGTACTTCGATCCATTGGATTGCTTTGCTTTGGTTAAGTTGTGAACGGCCGAGGCGTAGCACTTTTTGGAGGCAACTTGATCGCCATGTAGGTCCTCTTGCCTGCCGTGTGCGCTAACGAAACGGATAACCTAGTGGTAAGTGGAAGCGATGGCTTGCATACCATAAAGCTAAGTTCGCCCGAGAATGGCGTTGTATGGGCTCGGGGTGTTGACGACAATACATTTGACATGCAACGTTTTTGAATCGACGGCGGCAGGAAGGAAAATGTGGTCGAGTGGCCAGATGGGGGCTCCATTGAAGCCGATGAGTGGGACTTTGGCTGGCTACAATGCTGACTCTGGTAGGTCGAGCTTTTTAAAGAGGTCGTAGTACATAACTTCCGCCGAGCTTCCTTGATTGATAAGAACTCGCTTAACATTGTGGACGCCAATTTGGACGGTGACTACAAGGGTGTTAGAGTGAGGGGTTCGGACCATCTCGAGGTCACGTTCGGTGAAGGTGATTGTCCATTTTGGTACGCCCTGCAGGTGTGGCCGTTTCGATCCAGGTCTTACCGATAGTATCTGCTTGGAGGTGGAGGCACGTACGAGATCGACCCGAAGGTTGTTCTCGGATTCTTTGTTCACCGGGCCATGAATGACATGTATCGTCGGACGTGGATCATTGGGGTTTGGGTTGATGATAGGCTGGCGGGCGGGTGTTTTGGCTCGGTCAATATATTGATCAACGTGATCCTAAGATGCAAGGCACTCCAAGAGTGCTTTGTATGGGGCATAAGCGGTTGTGTAGTGGCCGAGCTCATTGTGATTGGAGCACTTCTTCCTTGGGTTTTGATCGGGATGGCCCGTGTCTGTGCTGAGCTTTCCCGTTGGCCACTCGAACGAAGGCTGTCTAATGATCTCTTTGAGAAAGGACCAAATAGGTTCCTTGAACACTGTTGATTCAGCCACATAGTCGTGTTCCTTCGGAGGACACTTCTTTCCTTGATGTTGTTAACGTGTTTCTCTGGTTGGGATTGTGGGGTTGGAATTGGGGCCGGCAGCTGAGTGCCCGTCGGCATGGAGGTAGTTGGGTTGGGAATCCCCTGAGCTGCTTGGTCTGCGTAGAGTTCTTCAAGGGCGTAGAATCTCTCTACAATCCTCATTAGTTCACCCATACTGTGTGGTGGGCGGATTGCCAGTTCATCCAAGATTTTACTGGCAGACTCCAATCCGTTTTTGAAAGAACGTGCAGCCCAATACTCATCAATCCCAGGGATCTCGTTGAAAAGTTGCCAATAATGTTTGGAGTATTGCCTTAGCGTTCCGGTCGGGAGCTTCCTCATCTGTGACAGTGATTCAGGCTCTTTGGCTGTTTTGTTGTTGATGGTGATGAAGCGGGTATTGAACGCCCGTTCAAGGTCGACCACGTTTCGGATGGATCCAGCTGGCAATTTGTTGAACCACTGGAGTCCAAGGGAGCCGAGGCTGGCCGGAAATGCCTTGCACTTGATTTTGTCCTTCGTGGTGCACATTTCAATGGTTTGACGAAAATGGATCAGGTGAGTGTATGCTTCACAATTGTTCAGGTCAAATTAAGTGAACTTCGGCAAGTGGAAGTTGGGTTCGGCCTTTGTGTTAATTACATGAGGTGTGACGGGAGAGACACCGAGGTCCTTCAACTGCCATTCAAATCCTGGGCACGGTGGTTTGATGTGCCCATCAGTCCTTGACCGTTTGGAGTCTCTGTTGAGGGTTTCTCATGGTCTCGATGCCGTAGCTTATCCCTCAAATCGGTGGTGGCTCGGTCAGGGCCATCAATAGACCTCTCTCGTTCACGACGGGCTTTGGGGTCATCGTCTAGCCCTTGATGCGTACGCCCTTTTCGTTCCGCCGAAACCGCTTCTCATTTTCCAAGTTGTCAGGTGGAATTTCTCCGAGACGCTCGGAGACATGACGTTTGGTCTCTAGGGAGCCTTGGCTATGGTGGGAAGCTGTGGTGCAGGAGAACTCCGCGCGGCCGGTTGAGTATGTGCTTGTGAATGATCCAGAGGTGTCTCTAGACTTGCTCCGCTCTTGGTGGCTTCTTAAGCGGTGTGTCGCGGAGGTTGTTGACTGCTGGTAGAGGATTAGCTCCCTTCCGACGCCCTTCTCTGGTGTGAAGCCAAGGCGGTCTCACGGAGCCGCGGTAGCCTGTTTCGTGGGGCTGCTCCTGGGGTGGTTGTGGAGGTGGTGGGGGAGGCGTTTGCCTGAGCCGCCTCTTATCGCCAGCAGATTTGGATGTGGCAGGTGCGATTTCTTGCATGTGTTGCTTCATTTGAGCCAACTCTGCCTTTAGAGCCGCCAGTTTGTTGTCTCTCTTGTCGTCCTGCCGTTGCAACAGGCGGATGTAAGCTGCGATTATGTCGTCTTGAGCTATTGACAATCTTGAGCTTGCGGGAATCGAAATGGACATGTGCCTCTCTAGGGGTGGAAGGATTGGGTTCCCGTCAGCGTCCTTGGGCCCCGAGAAGGTAACGTCCATTAGTTCTCCACCCATAGTGCCTGAGGTTATGGTTGATTATGGGAAGAGGAAGGTGGATTGAAGGGAATTCGAGCCGTTTGAATCAAAAGTGTTTCACGTCGGGTTCACCAATTGTGTGGCCCATTATCCTTGATCTGAGTTCCTCATCGATTGGTTCGAAAGTTTCCTAGCCGTCTTGTCCTAACTTGCATAGTGAACGCACGACTAGGACCTGGCCGGGGTTGCCCAGCAACGCCCTCCGGCAGGAGGATGAGAATGTGCAGAGAACAAAGCAAGGGACTGGGGGTTTTGGGATTGAGTAGCATGTACCTCTTAGGGTTCCTATCCTTTGGTATTTATAGAGTCTGCTTGACTTGCTCTCCAAGTACGGGCATGTGCCTTGCACTGGTCGGCTGGCGTCATTATGACGTCACCTATAAGATCTGGTAACCGCTTTGGTGTGAGCTGGTTCCCCATGTACGCTCATCATTATCTCTTGGCGTAACTGCTTCAGCGCGTGGGAAGGCACGCGGCATCGTGGTTGGCCGAGCCTTACCCTCGGCTGAGCTTGAGGGAAGGTGATTTGTAGGGGAAAACAGCCGACGGAGTCACTGGCCTTGTGGGTAGCCGAGCCTGATGACTTTCTCCTGGAGCGGGTTGTCAGATGAATGCATCATCGTTCACCGCCACGCTCTGGTTATAGCCGAACCCGGGTTTGGGTACGGCCGCCCGTCTTGACCTTAACCTCGGCCCGCGCTTCTCGGACGAGAGGTCTGTGCTGCCGGGTTTGGTCTACTACAGCTTTATGCCTCAAACTTTTCATATGTACAGCGTATGTTTAAGTGTCGAAATGCCTAGATGTATTTTACATATATGTTTGAGAAGTTATCATTAAATCTTTGCAGATTTAAGATTTGATTTGATTCACCATTCGGGAAAAAGGCCAATTTTGATTCATGATTCTGTTCATGGCAACTATTTGAGAAACTTCCTTGTGTTGAAATTGATCACAATGCAACAACTAGGATTACTGAAGTACATATGAAAGATTGTTATGATGGTTCTTTCCTGCTAAATTAATCATGTTTGTAGCTCTTTCCTTTTCTGCTATTACAATTTGCTTCAGGTGTCCCCTCTATTTTTGCAGTTGTGTCGAACAATGGTCTTTCATTGGCTGACTGTCCAAGGGTATGGGGGCATATTGAGACTCCTCTTCTTCTTCTTTTTTTATTTATAGAATACTGTTATTAGGGTGACAGTCCCTGACTGTCTGTATCTATACTTCTTAGGTAGTTCATGGTTTGTGGCAGTTGAAGTGGGGCCAGGCTAGCTGCTTATTTCTGAGTTTCTACTAATTTCTTGGGAGTTGCTGTGCAAAATTTACTCACATTGCTCAACCGCATATTCCGTGTAAATATGTTTGTGTGTGCTTTTGTGTAGCGAAAGTGATAGTTTGATGCTCCTTATGGGGGCTACCCATGTTGTACTTGATGCCCGTATAGTATCTTTCTTTTTTTAACGGCAAAAAAAATTTCATTAATCTTGAAATTGTTACAAGACTAACAGGAGCAAGGAAACAACATCATGCTCAAAGAGCAAACTTCTGCCCAATCGAAGACCCAAACCTAGAATTGGCAAGAAGCCAATCAAGGACACCCTTTGGGACGAAGCCCACCTAAAGAGGCCAAAGCCCAACACCCCTATGGGTCTAATAAAACCCAGACAATACATTAAGCTCAAAGACGGGCCAAAGCCCAGCCTGAAAAGCAAGCCAAGCCCAGCCCAACTCCCATGAAAATCCCAACCCTATGCAGATGCCGCCGCTGACCACCCAAAAACCGAGAGCCCTCTTCCGGCAAGCCCGGCCACCTCCAGGAAACCCCAAGGCCGAAACCAGATCCACCAGACTACGAGAGCAGCGCTGTTGCAATCCTCACCCTTTGCTGGACCTCCAAAGCGGCCACCGAGAAGCTGCCAGTTCAGCCCTCACAAGCAGCCAGAGCATCTAACAACTTCGCCACCACGCCGCTTCTTCGTCTCCCTCAAAAGCACAAGCAGATCTACTGCCCAGATCAAAGGCCAATCCAAAATGCATGCCATAATGCCTCCGCTTGCCGTTAGGCCCAACCGGAACACACCCTGGAGTGCAGAGCCAGTGGGAAGCACCACAATCCATGTCTCCACAACCCGCAAGCCACACCACGCTGTTAGGCCTACTGGCTACACCCAGGAGTAGAAGCCAGCGGGTGATTGGGCAGGGGAGAAACATGTCAAGAAGAAGAAACCGGAAAGGGAAAAGCCCACGGTGAGGGACCTGCAAAAATAGGGAAAGTGGGAGAATGAAGAAGAAGAGGAGGGAGGAAGGAGAGAGGAGAGAAAAAGGGGGACGGCGAGAGAACGCCCGGGGGGAGGAGGGCAGGAGGCAGCGGCGCCTCCCCCAAGGCAAACCCTAAAATGTGAAGAAGAGGGATGAGGGTGCTGGAGAGTTTTTTGGGGAGAGAGAGCCAATCTCATGTTCTTGGTATGACAGAATAGCATTCCCCGTATAGTGTCTTTCGCCTCCTTTATGTCTTAAGTGTTTGCATGGATTTGAACCTTTTCCATGATATAACTGTCTTATTTTACTATATCACTAGTGGTTTGGCACGTGCACTGCAATGCCAACCACATTACCCATTACCCATTTGGATCATCGCCCTTAATCTTTTGTGATATTCATGCCAGTCGCTTTCATCAAAACTGAGTTGTTTGCTCCATCCTTGTGGCATAAAAGTTTCGTACCGCCACCATTTATGTTTATTGATCATCTTTATCATACTTACCGACCTTAGTTTGATAGATTTGTTTAATGTCAAGTTATTAGCATCGTTCTTCTCCATTTTCACTCAATACTTTGTTATCGCTGCCTGCTACACCAATGAACTTTTTATTTGCAATTTAGAAGGAAAATCATAGACACTTCTTTTCATTTAAGCATAGTTATTCTATCATGTCAGTCAAAATAGTACATACAGATAATATATAGACTTTCTCACTCACATACAAGTGCTGTATATTTCCAATAAAGCCAGCATGGTAAGGGCTGTGTCATTTAAGTTGGCATCAAAAGGACAATAGACATAAAATTCATTAGGAGCAGAATGGCAGTGGGTCCATGCAGAGAAACTCTGATGTATGTATGAACTGTGAAGGATAGGAATAGAGTTAATAGCAACAGAAGGACAAACCACTTGAAACAGAAATAGTATCGTGTCAAGTGGAAAGACTCACTGCCACCTCATTACGTCGGCTACACGTTACACAACTAGTGGAAGGCATAGAGGTAATGTCGAAATTTCACTGAAGAGATGAGGGTTTCATTTTCATTTGATACATATGCTGGGGATACTTAAGTTCCTCATCTGTATACTAGTTTATTAATTTGTCGTAGGTGATGGTTTTATTGCTCCCCTTTTTATCTGGTTCCTCATACTGACATGGTCTTTCTATTCGATCAATAACCTCATGTGGATGATGTTTCATTGAAAATGACAGATGGGGATGATGGTTCAACAGAAGCTATGTTACAAACTGACGACCCAACTAAAGGAAGTGGGCTTTATGAGTTCCTTTATCCAAGTAAAGAGCTGCTTCCTGATGACAAGGAAATGAGTATATTTGATCACCTAGAGGAGCTGCGGGAGAGGATCTTTGTGTCGGTTTTGGCAGTTGGAGCGGCTATTCTTGGATGCTTTGCATTTTCAAAGGAACTGGTATTGGTTCTGGAAGCTCCTGTAAAAGAACAGGGTGTTAGGTTTCTGCAACTAGGTCCGGGCGAGTTTTTCTTTACAACTTTGAAGGTTAGAATGAATTAATATACATATTATCTATATTAGTTTCCTTGGTACAAGTATGTTACCATTACGGGTTGTACTTATGTAGAAACCTACTCATTTTGCATGTACTTTTAACTGAAATTGCTCCTGCTATCTTGGCATTTTTACTGAACAAAGTTTCTCAGTTTCTTTGGTTTTTATTTTTTGGACTGGAATGGAGATGCAGCTAATCTCTCCTGTTAAGGGACATTTATTTATCCTGCACCAGCACTATTTTTAGGCCGTTGATAATTTTGAGTTGTCTATGACATTTGACTTTTCTCTAAACCTCTTCGAATGTTAAATTTGTTGTATGGAATAATTCACTAGTACATTCGTATGGTAATTTCTGGACATCCATCCCCTCTACTCAAGTGTTGAGGGACATCAGCGCAAGTGGGGTCAGTTGACCCCTCTAGCTTTTGGAAGATTTCGCTTGCTGCTCCAGTTTCGACAAATTGGTCATACTTACTACTGCCATAGGGTAGTGGTTAATGTACAATAAAGCAGACCATTTAGAACTCGGACGCACATTTCAGATGTTCCCCCATTAGATTGTACATGTTGCTCTAGCTCTTTCCACCTTTCACAAACTTTTATGTGTTTTTGAGACGTGCATGGAGGCTATCTACCATCGTATGGGTGGCATTAGCATCTGTGTCCACATTTTTTCTTCTAAAGGTGCCCCGAAATTTTGTGATTGCCCAAGCTGAAATCCCGAAAGTTTTAGTTTTACCCCTATGATACATACTCGTGCCTGTTGCTAATTCCAGTGCTTTTACCCCCTCTTATTTTCCTGGACTTGCACCATTGTGCTTCCTTGCTCTCAATCTCTCACCTCCCAACAACACGGAAGGGTGTTCTCACTTGCTATCATATTAACATCACGGAAGGGTGTTCTCACTTGCTATCATATTAACATGAATTGCTTTTTCCAAATATGAAAAGTCATATTTGTCTATTGTGAATCAAATCAGTATCTTATCAATAAATTTTCAGATTTCGTGTTTATATTCACTAAAAGTTTTCTCATAAGACCAATTTGTTGCATACGGCTCTACATCAATTCTTATTATGAACTACATCTTTGAAAATTGATTAATATGTTTTGTAAATCCTTATAGGTAAGTATAGTAGTTAATTAGTCTTGTCATTTTGTTTAAGGCTGATCGAATAACTTTGTTATGAATTGATTTTCCATATTCGTCTTCATTTTTCTCTGGATGGCAACCAGCCATGATAGTGTGGATGGCAGTGGAAATGCTTTATGAAAGTCCATGAAACCTTACTTTGAAGGTTAGAATTTGAATAGGTCTGAATACCTTGAGATTTTGAATTTGACTTCTTCGGGAGTAGAACTAATCAACTAACTATGGAAGTTACCGTTCTTGTTGAGGCAGTGGCACCGTGTCACTTTCTGTATGTGTTGGGTGATAGACTGTAGAGGATTACCTTTTGTTGATTATTTTACGATTTCAGATCTAGAGGACTTCTTGTATCGTAAGTGAGATATAATATGACGACCTTCATAGATTCAAGTAGCTTCGTTAGCACGATTGGCAGTAGATTGTGACCCAGAACTAGGACTACTCACCTTGGGAAATTCTATTGTCTCTAGTGTCTTCATCATTATTTTTCTTTCTTACACTTATCTGAAATTAAAAGAAACGTTGTTAGTTCTCCTTGGCCACTTTTGTGATTGTTCAAATTGACCTTCAGTAGAATGTAGAATAATTCTCTTTGGTCATGTTGCAGGTATCAGGTTACTGTGGTCTTCTTTTAGGGAGCCCCATAATCCTCTACGAGATCATAGCCTTTGTTCTCCCAGGTCTAACAAAGGCAGAGAGAGGATTCTTGGGTCCAATTGTTTTAGGCTCCTCAGTACTATTCTACGCGGGTATAAGTTTCTCATACTTGGTTCTCACTCCAGCAGCCTTGAATTTCTTCGTTAGCTATGCAGAAGGGGCTGTGGAGTCACTGTGGTCCATTGATCAATACTTTGAGTTTGTTCTGGTGCTCATGTTCAGTACTGGGCTCTCCTTTCAGGTAGAAGTTTTTTGCATCTGGCAGTTACATATTTCTCGTGTATTGTGTATTGTGTACTGTGTCCGCTGCTTTTTTTTTAAAATTTTTTACTGGGAAATAGTGGTCCAAGTTGCTCAGCAGAAGGCCAAAACTCAAGTTTAAGGAGTGCTCCCATATTTTTGTGTGTGTGTCTTTTAGCTTTGGCAATTTTAAGTGGTGAAGAGAAGATGAACACAGAACGGAAGCAGAACAAGGATTCTAGTGATGTCGTGAATGCCCAACAAACAAGGGAAAATGCCCAGACTGTTAGGTGTCACAAGCTCATGAGCAGAACTAGTCTTCTTTACAAAGTGCCTATGATTTCTTACCCTTATACTTGCATGCAGGTTCCAGTTATTCAACTTCTGTTGGGACAAGTTGGTTTAGTTTCGGGTGACCAAATGCTATCAATTTGGAGATATGTTGTGGTGGGAGCTGTAGTCGCAGCTGCTGTACTCACTCCATCCACTGATCCTCTCACTCAGGTGCTTCTGGCTGGACCCCTTCTGGGTCTCTACTTGGGTGGTGCTTGGGTGGTCAAGCTCATAGGCCGATGATTGATCTCTGCTGTGTGAATGCATGGGATCTGCTGCATCACAGATTTTCATAGCATACGTAGTTACAAGGATCCCTGGGGTATGTACTGAACGAGGAACCCTGTCTGGAATCAAACGAATTGTAGAAACAAAATACGTGCATTGTCTTTCTCAAATCTTTGTATCATTGTAGAAAAATCTTTTGCTGGCGTAAAATGAAAGCATTTATATTCTTTATACTTGTGCATAGGGGCGGAGCCAGGATTCAGAAACGGGGTGGTGCCGTAATTTATTCATAGAAGTGTATAAATTAACATGTTTTTGAATTCAATTTTTATGTTAATAAACACTCACTATAATCTGTAAAGGAACATGCAATAAAAATACTAAACTTGTGGAAAAAAATTAATGTCCAAATTGTGTTACTTTCCTCTCCAATTAGTGGAAAAAAATACAAACAATGTGGGAATTTATGCAAAAAGAAATATTTAGTAAAAATACTAAACTTGTGGGAAAAAAACTGATGTCCAAATGTGTTAAATTCCTCTTGAATTAGTGAAAAAAAAGTACAAACTATTTATGTAAAAACTTCAAATATGAGAGAGAGAGAGAGAGAGAGAGAGGGAGAGATGAAAGGGTTGAAAAGAGGGAAAATTTAAAATGGATACACCAAGTTTTGAACCCTTGTGCAATAAGGCTCAAAGCCAAAGGTATGTGACTGAACCACTATGCCAAAGTAAACATTGAGGACATTCTACGTACCAAGTTTGGAACGGTGTGGCACGTGCCACCTCCCTCAAACTAGCTTCGCCCCTGCTTGAGCAACAGTCACATTTTCTTGCTAACAACCCCAGAAATCCATGTGAATGCTTTCATCTCCATGTTAGTATGCTAATCGGTGTTGGTGCAAATTCGTTGAAGCCGATGAAAGAGGATAAAAGCAAAGTGAAGTGAAGAGATGCTTCAAGTCGTGTTACATTGTCGTTGTCCTTAAGACGATATTTGTCTCCACCAATTCGAGAGAATTTAGTGTGCACCGGGTTACAACGAAGCCATCTCCAAGAAAAAATTAAGCCCAATCTTGTTGTCTATTAATTGCGTCATGCACTAAAGAAGAGAGAGCCGAATACCTTCGGATTTTGCAAGCCCGCCAAAAAAAAATGTAGGAGATAATTCTAGAGAGAAAGAACAATCATAATTGTTCTGATTATTGAACTCTGAATTGGTAGAACCCCATGCCTTTATACAGGCATGGATCATGACTGTTAGCCAAAGATCGCATCTCTTTGATTAATCCCAATAGTCATACCTTTTGATTTGATCACGTCTATTCAAGCTAACCTAAATAGACACAACTTTGTGCTTAAATCCAATGTTCACAACATTCATTTTACCTGAATAGACATGCCTCTTGAATTAAAACCGTTCACCAACAATTATATTTAATATTATTAAATATTTTGTAAATGTTCCAACAATCCCCCACCATTTTCAAACATTGAAAATACAACTTGTTTTAAGCTCGAAAAATTCGTGCATTGAAGGTTCCTTACGATTTGAATTATTCACTTAGTGAAGACACATCAAAATTAATCGGAAGTAACACAGTAAACTTGTCTTTGAACTAGCAATTCTTGTTGACTAACCGAATACGTCTTACACACAAATTTTCTTCTCCTTAGGTAATTCATAAAAGCCGGCCCATGGATTGGCCTTGGTCTATATCTTGGTTTCATGAGTGCTCTAAAGTCAAAATCCCTGAGATCTATAGGAAACAGCACCACCTCCACACTCATATAGGTAGGATTTTGTCAATGTTCCTGTAACTACAACACAAAAAATCCCATTAAGAACTAAGTAGTTCACCCTTTTGTTTTCTACATACAGGTACCAAGCACTTCACCTTGGAATGAATCAATTTAAACAATTAAGTGCTTACAACCACGACATATGGTTTACTTTGCTAATTGAACTTAAGACTTAAGGCAGCTCAAGCACTGAGTCAAGTTTCCACCAAGAGTGATTGAACTAATTGGGCTAAAATTCCATCCCTTTTGATGTTTCCCACATCAAACTCCTTGCAAGAGTTAAATAAAATCATTGCCGCGTAAGTAATACTTTCCATAGCTATATCACCATAGTTTGACATGATTCATTTGTCCGGATTACCACCACAGTCGCAACTACCAACGCTCTCTTTAAGTGATTTATTGAGAAATATATATATCAATGACAAAATACCATGTCATCCCATATTATTGTAAAATCCTCACTTTAATTCAAGAGAGAAAGCTCCCCCAAAAGTAGACTTATTATTTATTCATGGTTTCCATGCTTACTTTATAGGTGCCTTCGTACCCATTACAAACATACAGACCAGTTCTACTAAATTAATTTAGAACTAAACTTGCGGGACATAGTTATTTATAACAACTATGTAGTCAAGATAGTAGGAATTCACCATTCCACATCTTTGAATAGGAGAACATGTGATCTAAAAGCCACAATAACGAGATTTCAAACAACATTTCCTGCAATGAAACAACGGTTCATTTTTTTTTTACCATCAAACAACATTTCATTTATTCCTCACTTCTTGGAAAAGTCAAAGACTCTCCGACTCTACTTTTTAATCCAAACACCACACCACTTTGTTTAGCCTCCAATGGTTACTCATTTAGGTTAAATCCAAGAGTCACCCACTAGTTAAATCTTTAACCTTCATACACACACATATATCAAAGTGTATTTTGATAAAGGACAAGAGAAAAGCCACGCGCTATTTTTGTTTTCATATATAAAAACGAACACATTCATTTAAAGAATTCACAACACCCACCATTTTGATTCCTCTGTGCAAAAAAAAAAATTGCATTTAAAAATACAAACTTATGATGGTATGTTCCATTTGGAAATGGCTTCCAAATCAAGACTACATATCTAGCATTTGCATAAAGTAAAATATTTGAGATAATTAAATAGGCACTGATTCAGTCAATTACCAACCACGTGTCTAATAGTACTATAACCTTACACTAATATGATAATGTGGTTCTTGATCATGGCCGTCAAACATTTCTCAGTATGAGTCACATAAACATGTATATTCCATGTCACATAAATACCACCACGACAAAATTACCATATTTGGTATCAGTATCACCAATGGCAAGTCCCATAAATATATTCAAAACTATCGATCAATAAAATCTTGTTTCCATGCTTACAAAATAAACATCTCATAACCATAATGTTTGCATGTGTAACAGGAAAAATGAGCCAAGTGTCAAGAACATCATATCAAGGCGAGATGTTTCACATATATTAATATGTATGTAGACAGAGGCAAACGACCGTTGCTAGTAAAAAACACAACTATTTTGTTGCTTTACTAAACCAAATCTCGCATGCCCCTTTTCCGAATCGACTATGCTGTTAGCTTAACCACTGTGTCACATGACACTGTTCCGAGCTGTTACTATGGTAAAATCAAATAAAATGCAACCCAGTTCCAATACGTTGGAATATATATACAATTGAAAAGATAAATTAAGAATCATACTAAATGCTAATTTACAATTCTTTGTCAAAAACACAAGAGTACACAATACACACATAAAAGAAATGAGGATAAAACCTAATTTGCATGTAGATACATAAATCATATCATATTGCTAAAATAATCCTAATGTATTGTAAACTTAATCTTCTTTAACAATGCGGGACAAGGAGCGCTCTCAGTGATGGCTCCAGGATTTTAGTTCAACGGTGACAAAAACATATAGAAATTTTTTGTATACAAAGCTCTATATAAAATGAACATTTTTATTATGATTGAAAATGAATTGTGCTTAATTTATTTTATTTTGTTGAGTTATATTATCTCCATACTCAAATTAAAGTGAAGTTTCTTTTTTTTACTTTGACTACTCATGAACAATTCAGTGACGATAATATGAAAAAATATGAAAGAAAACTCAAATTATATGTTAAAAAAAATATGATTTTTTAGTGCACTTTTCGAGTCCAGTTCGCTTGAACACCCCCAAACAGTGGTGCCGCCGCCACATGAACATCATTATGTTTCTTCCTCGCCAAATTATCAGCCCCTTCCGAACATGAACATCATTATGTTTCTTCCTCGCCAATTTCAATGAACACATTTGACGCAAATGAGTCAAGGCATAATCATATTCGCTCGCTCCTTCAAAATCTCATAGAGGGTCAATTCACGGTAGACACCATTAGGCAAACCTCCCATCACCGCAATAGATTAATTCTTATGAGTCCTCCATATATTCTGATGGAGCTATCTCGTCTTTTTGATTAATCACAATAGCAATGTCTATTCATTTGACCCTAATAGTCATACTTTTTGGTTTGATCACGTCTGATATTGTGACCTGGGGGGATAGGTTTGAATCCTGTAATAGAAATTCTTTTGCGAACAGATTGATTGGCAAATCAATTAATAATTAATATAATCAAAGTAATGAAAATAAATACTAGATGAGACAAAGGATTTTTATAGTGCTTCGGTTAATTGCTTAGTTCACTCTTCAGTGGCGTTCCCTTGAACACTCACTGGTATCCACTATGTTCTCAGTACTTAATTACAACAGAGTTGGATTTCACAACAGCCAACATCCCTTTACTACGTACAACTCTGGTACACGCGGACCAGATCACAAACTCTCAACACTAGTACACATAGACCAGTTTACAAACAAACTCCCAACACTGGTGCAAGCAGACCCGTTTATAATCTCGCAAATCCGGAATATACCCAATTCACAGAAGAACAAAATCCTAACTAACAAAATAGTGGATTGGCTTCTCTCTCACACATGGTGGGTTTAAGTGGTGCGATTGAATCCTTCTAAGTAAGGGTGGATATGCAAGTGTAAGCTCACACACAGAGAATATATAAATTTTACAGTCTCTCAATTTTGCAGAAAAAGCTCTATAGTGAATATCGGACTTGTATTCTTTGAATGCTTCAAGACTTGGTTTATGTCTCTTGGTACCAATCTCTGGTGAAGACTTCTTCATATATAGTCAAAAGCAAAGCTTAGTATATCTTCCAAAAGACAACTCCAACGTTCACAAATAAATGCTCTGTTTCTCCTTTTACAAGTTTGGATGGCTTAACGTTTATACCTGTGAAACAACAGTCAATCCACCAAATAAATTTGTCCGTACCAAATCTAAGATGATATACAAAGTCTAAGAGTCATTTCACTGTGTTTGATTTGGAGTTTTAAGATTTATTTTTGAGATAAAAAAAATTCTATAGATTTGCGTATTTTTCCGTCTTTAGTAAATTTTGTTAATATTTTAACAAATTCTTTTACTTTTTGAATAGAGATATGCTATATACATCCAAAAAGTATAAAATAAGTAAAAATTTTGGCAAAAAATCACTAAAGAAGAAAAACACGGATGACGAAACAATCAGAAGTTTTGAAGAGGTTATTTCTGAAAGGAGAACCAAATAACCTGAGTTTCAAGAAACATAAAATCTGCACACTTTAGATTTTCTGTCAACAAAAGCATATAGCATATCCTGGGTTCCGTTTTTTCTACAGTCGTAAATGCTACTGTTGAAGCGGTCCCTGACGTGGCCCAATCAAGAGTCATCTTCTAATTCATGCACCAACCCCACTTAACGTTCCGTGGGCTCCGCGACCGGTGCGCGCTCGAGAGTCGCCACCCGTATTTTTTAGATGGATGATCCAAGAAACTGAGTATATTTGAAAGAAAAAGGCTTTTGATCTAGCGAAAACGTTGGGATTTTGGATTCAGGAGCCATGTTACGAGCGGAGAAGGTTTTGTTGAAAAGCACCCCGCTCGCTTGGTATAGACCGATCTCTACTAAGCATTTTAAATGGGGGATTTAATATCATTTGAAAAACTTAACTTTGATTAAAACACGTACGTAAAGGGACACGGGATTAAATATAACACATCGGCGTGCTTGGGTGCACACTGTATAGTATGAAATGGATGAACAATGTACAAGAATGAAACTGAGTAAAAGCAGGAGACCGCCACGGTAAACAAAACGCCTTGCAGTGTGTTAATATGCCGCACGATTTAACTATTATGTCGTTGTGGGTAGCGTGCCCTTTAAAAGGATTCCGTTCCTTTTAAATGCCGGTTCGAGGGAGCGCTAAGCTGGACGACAAATGCTCGCAAAAATACAAAGTCGCCACTTGGGTTTGAAGGTCCGACACCCAAGGAATCGTATTCGAAGCACTTGCCATGCTGTTTGATTTGAAAAAGAGAAGAAACCAGTTCGTCATAACCATATCTGGGTTCGAGAGCCAGGTTACGAGAGGGGAAGGGTTTTAAGGCACCCCTCTCGCCCAATCCGGAGATCGGTCTCTACTTAAGCATTTGCGAAAGATGTTTGTTTGCGATTCTGTTTGATTAATAAATTCTTTAGCCAATTAGGGCGGGGAAACAGTTAAAGGGGATTAAAACTGTAACATGTTTGCAGGATGTGATAGAATAGCATGGATGAGCAGTTAGTATAGGATGAAAACAGACTGCTGTGGAAGTTTAAACAAACTGGGTGGCCCCTCTTTTGGAGTGACGTGCGCAGGAAGAAACCAGTATGCACTGAACAAGTCACTGCATGCTGTTAACTCCTGCGCGTGCAACTTCAAGACACGCGCACGCCGGTGAGCTCAAACCCACAGCTCTTATTCTCAAATCCTTTGGGCTCTGGAAATGACTAATGTACACCCAGGACAAACCAAGCAGTCTATAGGCAGCATAATATACAGTTTAAAGGCTGAAAGAGCCCTACAAATTAACGAAACACCCCATAAACAGTGTGGGGATAAAATAATGGCCTAAGGCCGAGCTACCCGTGCAAGGCCACTCACTGGCCAGAAGCAGTCTGGCGCGCGAGGGTTGCACCCAACCGCGCGATGGTCTGAGCCTTTTAACCAGTGTTTGGTTTACACGTTTCTGGGTTCTGGAACAGGTCCAGAAAGATCCCAGGGGTACTCCCAAATAGCATAAACACATATTAAACTAAGACTAACAGTTCTATCAAAGGAAAGCAGTGAACTGGTTGTTAACATGCTTAACAGTCTATATGTAAATAAATACACAAAACAACAAGACACCAATCCCCACGAGGACCGTCGCGCGAGACCTGGTATAGTCACGCGCGTGACTGGGTCCATCGCGTGCTGGTTCTTGCCTCGACGGTTTTTCAAACCTTGCCAGCTTTAGGACCAGGACTGGTATTGATTACCAGTCTTTGCCCTGCTAGCACCCCTTAGGGATCAGAACAGAAAATAGTAGTATGCCATTCCTAGAGTTTTTGAGGTTTGAAATGTGTTTGAGCTTTGAATTAAGGTTGAGGTTGTTTGAGTGATGGAAGTGGAAGAACAAGCTATGTTCTTTTGCCTTGTATCTCTTTAGTTTGCTTAAAAGAGTATAAAGTGATAACCCTTTTGTCAATCTCTTTTTTTTTTTGGAACCCTTTGAATGGAGGAACCATGGGGGTATAAATAGGGAGAGAGGTAGGTAGGTATGAGCTGCAAACAGAGGAGTTTAGCCAGTCCACAAGGCCTGGCTGAGGTTGCATTGGTGGCCAAGTTTCCTCCTCAAGAAAAGTTGGTGGCAGTTTGGTCCGGTGCGCGATGGAGTCAGTCTATCGTGCGAGGGTCGCGCCCTGGCGCGAGATGGTCAATGGTCAAACTTTGACTGTTGACCACCACCTGGCAGTTTGACTGTCACGCGAGGATGTGGGAGCAGCGCGCGTCAGTAGGGTTTTTGGCGTTTTGAAGTGGCTTAGGATTATGTTAGGTTTAAGGGTTTTGCAAACACTCAAAGCTCAAATACTTGACATTCCCGAAGTGTTCTTGATCCGTTTCATCATCGGGGAATCAAAAACCGTAAGTAAACTAATCTGGAAGCCCAGATTGGGGTGTCTACAGCCTTGCCACATACCAATAATATCGTGCGGTATTTTCCTTTCTTCAGCAGCCAAAATAACTTTTCTTCTTATGTGATAAAATGAACCATTAGCCATAAACAATTAGTTTAGGTTCCTTGTACACACTGAAAATAATTTGTTTAATCTTTTAGGCTCATTTATCACATAGTGATATGTTAAAAACCATTTTGAGACTTTTTTGAAAGAGTTTCTCAATACACAAAGATGGTTTTTAACATAAAAGTTATTCTGGAAAGTACTTGAAGACTCCTTTGATCTCACAAGTATTGATGAACCTGGAAACCAAGGCTAAAATACCGCCCGACGTTCCTCAGTAAACCGTATGGTGCCTTAAAGCACCATACGGTCCACCGAGTTTAGTGCAGAAACTATTTTTTGAATATAAAGCTCGTTTGAGACCCAAACTCAGTATAGAAAGACCGAGAAGGGTTCGATCGGCTCCCCTCAAAGCTAAACGTGGTTTAGCCCAAGGAATTTGTTTATACCTTTTGATCGAAGCTTGGATGTGCTTGAAGATGGAGGAATGAAACGGTTGATTTGGACTAAAAATCCTTTTTGAGCTTGACTAGGGATTGAAGGATGTGAGGTTGTTTGGAAACTTTGAGGTGAAGGTCCTCCTAAGTCAGTAGTTTACTGAACTTAAGAGTAAAAGAAGAATGGAAGTATTTTTAGAGGGAGAAAGTGAGAGTCTAGAGAATGCAAGAGTAACTTTATCTAGAGTTCAAGGGGTACTTCTCAACAAGCAGGGGTGGGTATTTATAGGCAAGAGGGCCAAGGATGATCAATACAAAGAGGGAAGGTGACTTCTAGGCCGGATCATTGCACCTGCAGGCGTGGCCGACAACTTTTTGCAACTTGTCAGAACTTTTTCTGAAATGCCGCGCGATATAATCAGAAATGTTGTGCTGAATATTGAAATCTTGTGCGGTGGAGTAATGTTTTGAAATGCCGCGCGGTTTTTCGAGACAGCCCAACATAATAAACTTCGCAGGGGCGCCCCGAGCACTCTCGAACTCGGATTTGGGCGTGGGTTAAAGAGTTGGAAAGTTTGTCGAGTCCTCTTTCTAACCCAATTAGTTTCACTCAAAGACATTTTATACAGTGAAATGTGTGCCCATTTTACCATCAATGTGTCATGAAAAAAGTTGTTTTTGACCAAGCAAATGCGCTTTTTTCTTTTCGAATTGAACCGGAGGCAACCCTACATGTTTAGAAAGGGGTTTTCTTTAGGTTTAGAGAAGTAGTAACAAAGGAGTAATAATCCAAGCCTTGAAGGTTTATATTTTTCATTATTTCATCATCGAGGAACTTAAAGATTATTCGGAGGCCCAAATTGTGGTGTCTATTGTCACGCCCTCGATTTTCAACATAAATATAAATGATTTTCATAATGAAAACCCTCACATTAATCCGTACGATACCCAAAAGATTACAGTGATTCCATTCCCAAAACAATACTTCCAAGTCCATGAGGTTTCCAAATATTACATCATCGGCTCAACGGCCCAAATTTACTTAGGTAACAAGTGTTATGAGAGTTATGAGTTTGCAAATATTCCTTAATCAAAAGAATTACAATTTCAGTTACAAATTCTACTTTCAAAATAAATTTACAAAGATGAAAAGGTAACCCCTTCGGTTAAGCTTTCAAAAAGGGGGTATGTCCACACTCCAAGTATTCCAGTCATGCAAGCTACTGATCCGAGTTAGCACCTGAAAATAATATAAGGTTTGAGCTGCACTAGCCTAGTAGAAACGTCTACACAAACTCTATATGCAAATGAAATGAGAGATGCCAAGGAAACACAGACTTTCGGATAACAGAGAAGCATAGATAAGACAAAAGTACTATATCAGAATCCAAGAACTTAAAAAAACACCTTGCTCTTGCCAATCGACCTTTTATTGTCTTTTGAATTCCTTTTTACTCAACTTTCGATCTTCACACATCCACCACATATGGTTACATTCCAACCGTTTAGTATCTCATATGTTCCCTATGGGTCCTAGATGGGCACATAAGAAACCCTTCACATCGTCACAGCATGAGATCAATCTAAAGACATTCCGGGCATTTGGACCCTGTATACCCAGTCTACATTCCGGGTGATCATGACCCGTACATCCAATTCTCATTCCGGGTTCTTGGGACCCTGTATATTCGATTCTCATTCCGGGTCCTCAGGACCCCGTATATCCAACTCATATTCCGGGTACGTAGGACCCCATATATCTGACTCATACATTTGGTTTCCATCTTCAAGTTCAGTCGATGTCAACTTTTACCCTACATGTTTCTCATTTCAACGAATAGCTACCCCACGCATCAACTGCTCACGGCGATCTTCGATTCATTTTAGGCGGTAATGTATCACAATGTATCAGTAGTCATTCATGTCATTCCGTTGATTCAAATTTTCCTAACAATTAACTATACAAGCTCATTTAAGTCCATCGGATAGCACTCTAAGTGTGAGACAAGTAATACTCTTTAAAACACTTGTAATAATGCATAAACAAACCCATTGGAGTCGACGAGAAGCTTCAAAAAGTAATTTGGAAGAACATAGGAAAAGCTTCTGAAAGATATTGTAGCAACTCAAATTACCTCAATTACCTACCGGTAGGTGAACAAGTCCTACCGGTAGAAGAGGGGAATTCGGTACTTGTCCTACTGGTAGGTAAACGAGTCCTACCGGTAGAAATTGGAAACAGAAAAGCCAACGTGAAAATCTAATACTTGTCCTACCGGTAGAAGGAAAATGCCTACCGGTAGGTTGAGCAGCTTTTGAGCTGTTGCAGTATGTTTGAGCTGGTTACGAAGAATTCTCACTCATTCTACCGGTAGGAAAAAAGTTCCTACCGGTAGGAAACTGATTTTCGGGCAAAGCAACAACGTTCTACCAGTAGGAAGGACGGGCCTACCGGTAGGGAATACGGAAAAAATAACCGATTCTTCCAACAACAGTAGAATTTCGATCCAAGCTTAAACACGACATTACAAGCACGATTTCAGGCACCAAATCACTCATAAAACGTATAAAGAGAGGTAGAATTTCCTACCTCGAGTATCCAAGCCAAAATCGAAGAGATTGAGCAAGCCCTAGCTTTCGGAATGCAAACCGAATAAAATACTCCGATCCGAGCGCTATCCAATGAGATACGAACTCCAAATCACGCACAGAAGGTGGAATGAAGGCTAATCTTCATGGGTTTTGAATTTTGGAGGTGAGAATTTGAGAGATGGAGAGAGAGAGTGAGAGAGCCGAGAGAGGGGGAGAGTGTGAGACCGAGAGATGGAGATGGGAAAATAAATCCCCTGCCACACACACACACACACACACACACACACACACACACACATATATATATATATATATATGCCATATTACACCAGCACCCATGACTTTCAAGCCTTGCACATTTAACCACCACACTCATATTCACGTCATTTTCACCATTTCTCCTCAATTACGAACATTTAAAATTGAATAAAGAAATTTACGGGTCTTTACATCTACAGTAGTCACTCTTTAATGGAACTTAGGTACCATTTCTTGGTATAAGTGACATTAAAGATTAGACATCCCAATCCATCGCTCCACAGTCTTTAAGTTAAAAGCAAAAATGCAATAAATGTGGTCGCGCCCATGGAACTGCCTAAGTACCCCGTTGTAGGGATCAGACCAATGTAGTTCAATTGGGACAATGCATGTATGTTGATGCAAGCAGATAGTGTTATGCGAGGAAGAGTCCCAGAGGACGAGATGCTCGAACGGCGAAGAGACTTGGTTTTTTGAAAAGCTTTAATTTTCTTGAATTTGACTTGAATTTTAAAAATAACTTTAGCTTAAATTTGAATAGCTTGAATTTTGAAAGAGACGTGAATTTTGAAAAGCATGAATTTTGGAAGAGATTTGAATTTGAATAGCTTGAATTTTGAAGACTTTGAATTTTGAAAGAGACTTGAAATTGAATAGCTTGAATTTTGAGGGGGGCTTGAATTTTGAAAATTTTGAATTTTGGAAGAAACTATAAATTAAATAATTTGAATTTTTGAAGAGCTTGAATTTTGAAAGAAACTTGAGTTTTGAAAGAGACTTGAGTTTGAATAACTTAATTTTGAAAGGGACTTGAATTTGAATAACTTGAATTTTGTAAGAGACTTGAAATTGAATAATTTGAATTTTGAAGAGCTTGAATTTGACATTCGATTGAGACAATACGTGAATGATGATGCAAGTTGATATGCCATGGAATGTCAAGTGAGCATGTAAAATCAATGCGAGTGAGTCCCGGAGGACGAAGTGCAGATAGAGTGCGAGTCCGGGAGGACGAAGTGCTAGACAAAGTGAAGTCCCAGAGGACAAATTGTGAGACAAAGTGTAGTCCCAGAGGACGAAGTGCAGATAGAGTGTGAGTCTTGGAGGACGAAGTGCTAGACAGAGTGTAGTGCCAGAGGACAAATCACAGCTCGAAAGCCTAAAAGGCTTTTAGGTTGGTTAGACCGTAGCCCGAGAGACCAAGAGACTTTAGGTCAATTAGACCGTAGCTCAAGAGACTAAGAGGTTTTTAGGTCGGTTAGGCTGTAGCTCGAGAGACAAATAGACTTTAGGTTGGTTAGACCGTAGGTCGAGAAACGAAGAGGGTTTTAGGTCGATTAGACTGTAGCCCGAGAGACGAAGAGACTTTAGGTTGGTTAGACTGTAGCCCGAGAGACAATCGGTTAGACTGTAACTCGAGAAATTAAGAGGTTTTTAGGTCGGTTAGACAGTAGCCCGAGAGATAAAGAGACTTTAGGTCAGTTAGATTGTAGCTCGAGAAACTAAGAGGCTTTTAGGTCGGTTAGACCGTAGCCCGGTTGATTGAAAAGCTTAGGTCTTTTGGACCGTCGCTCAGTTAGAAGCTTAGATCTTTTGGATCGTCGCCCGATTGACTGAGAAGCTTAGGTCCGTTTTACCGTTGCTCGATAGACAAAGAAGCTTAGGTCTTTTTGACCGTCGCTTGATAAATGAAGAAACTTAAATCATTTTGACCGTCGCCGATTGAATGAGAAGCTTAGGTCCTTTTGACCGTTGCTCGATAGACAAAGAAGCTTAGGTCCTTTTGACCGTCACTTGATAAACGAAGAAGTTAGGTCATTTTGACTGTCGCTGATTGACTAAGAAGCTTAGGTCCTTTTGACCGTTGCTCGACAGACAAAGAAGCTTAGGTCATTTTTGACCGTCGCTTGATAAACGTAGAAACTTAGGTCATTTTGACCGTCGCCGATTGAATGAGAAGCTTAGGTAATTTTGACTTTCGCTTGATAAACAAAGAAGCTTAGGTCCTTTTGACCGTCGCTTGAAAAACGAAGAAGCTTAGGTCATTTTGACCGTCGCTGATTGAATGAGAAGCTTAGGTCATTTTGACCATCGCTCGATAAACAAAGAAGCTTAGGTCCTTTTGACCGTCGCTTGATAAACGAAGAAGCTTAGGTCATTTTGACTGTCGTCGATTGATTGAGAAGCTTAGGTCCTTTTGACCGTTGCTCGATAGACAAAGAAGCTTAGGTCATTTTGACCGTCGCCGATTGATTAAATGAGAAGCTTAGGTCTTTTGGACCGTAGCTTGGTTGATTGGCTTTTGGACGACATTCGAGATTCATGAGTTAGCATAAGACAACGATGTGCACAACATTCCTTTTTGTTTTGTTTTTGAAAAATACGGGACACATCTAAATACCCTTTTTGCTTTACTATCTTTGACCAGTGGATTGGTGAGGGCTTAAATTTGAGTTGGAGTTTGCTTGGGTTGGGGCATGGATTCTGAGCCGGATTTTGCCTTTGGTTAAGGCTCAAAGTTTGGGCAGGAACTTGCCTTTGGTCAAGGCTTGCGCTTTGGGCTGAAGTTTGTGCCTGAATCTTGAAGTTGGGCATACGCTTGCCTCGGTAGATGACATCGAGCTTTTTGTGCCCTAGTGAGTGACGAACCCTAGTTCTGATGGTTTTGGCAACCAATTGACCATGTACGCAGCTCAGGCTATGGTTTCTCTAAGGTATTAACACTCTCCTTTTACGCTCTGAATTTTGCCCATTACCGGCCTTTTGGATTTTCGGTCTAGCAAGCCCTTTTGATTAACTGCCTTAACTTTTGCCTAGGCCGCACTACTGCAAAATAGGCTTGGGATATTCTCCGAGTCACCCATGAGGGTACCAAGACTGTTAAAACTTCAAATGCTTACAACACGTTTCGAAGATTTGAGAATGTAGGAAGATGAAACATTTGATAGTTTTATCACTAAATTGAGTGACATCGTTAATTCCTTCCACGCATTAGGAGAACCAATCCCTAATCTTAAAGTTCGTCGAAAAGTGCTTAGGTCTCTTCTTGAGAGGTTTAGGGCTAAGGTAGTTGCGATCGAAAAAAGTGATAAAGTTGATGACATTCTTTTTGAGGAACTTGTAGGTAAATTTCAAACGTTTGAATTGAATCAAAGAAACCTACATTAAAGCCTAATAAAAGCATTGCTTTTAAATCTTCTAGAGAAGAATCCTTTGTGACACAAGAGAGTGATGATGACCTTGACGAAGAAGAACTTGCTTTCTTTGCTAAAAAAATTAGAAAATTTGTTAAATTCCGTAAAAAAAAATAATTCTGGAAATTTTTCTTCTTCGACTAGTGGGCGCAAGAATTTTAATTCTGGGGATAATGAAAAGAAATCTGCTATTGATAAATCCAAGAAACCCCAAGGTATACAATGTCACGAGTGTCACGGTTTTGGGTATGTTCAAGCAGAGTGTCCAAAAACTCTTAAAAAGAAAGTGGCCAAGGGTTATAAGGCTATGTGGGATGACGATAGTGATAACAGTAGTGATGAGGGTTCTGAAGCTCCTAGATATTCTATGCTTGTTGCCAACATTAAGTCTCCCACGTACCCCAAATCGGTTGAACTTTCTACAACTCTTAGCGATGATAGTAAGTATGTCTTGATTGACGAAAACTGTGAGAATAGTGATGATGATATAGATTCTATTCATGAGGCCTATAATCAATTGTTTAAAGAGGGTGTCAAACTGAAAAAGAAAAAGAAGGAACTCATGAGTGTCATCGAGAAAATTAGTGGTGAGAGGAATAAACTTAGTGATGACATTGAATCTAAGAACATCGAGCTCAAAGAATTAAAAACCTATAACGCTAATTTGAAAGACAAGTTTGCCAAAATTGAAAGAGAGCGTGTGGATGCCTTGAAAGCTATCGAAGGGTCTAAGGATAGGATTTTTGAATTGCGTGACCTTAGAGAGGCCACTGAGGCCATAAAGCGTAATGAGTGTGGCGCAACTCGTATTGCTGAAATGGCACGTACGTTTAGAAATAGAAATGGCTTAGGGTTTGTTGATCCACCTTCATTGACACCTAAGGCTAAGGAGATCACAAAGAACGAAATCAAGTTTGTAAAATCTGATATTGCAAAGAATGAGGCAGTGAGTGATAAACCCGAATCTTCTATTAAATCTCCCACCATCATTAAGAATGCTTCCAATAGTAATCATGCTCCTGAAAAGAATTTTTTTTTATTTGTCACTATTGTGGTGGTCAAGGTCACATTCGACCTTTTTGTTATACACTTAGAAAGGACAATTAGAGAACAAAGGGGAAACTGTTTGTAGCCCCAGTTAATAAAAGTATTCAGTATGATCAACCCAATGTGGGAATACCTCAAGTTGTGCGTCAGTCTCCCAAAAACATTAAGAATGAGAATTTTCAAAAGACATTAAGTCAATTGGCAAATCAAACTTCTCACCTCATCGAGGAAATCAAAAAGTTGTCAAATTTGGCTAATAATAATGGAGAGATTGATAGGATTGTTGAAAGACGTACTACACACGGTCACACCTCGAATGTGAACACCAAACTGAAGCAAACATGGAAGAGAGTCGTTTGTCATGTAGGACACACTGCTTTTCGGGCACATGATGTCTGCGCCTGGTACTTAGACAGTGGATGTTCTAGACACATGACCGGAAATAAGTCTTTCTTTGTTAAGCTAGACAAGTATAATGGTGGTTTTGTCACATTCGGTTATGGTAATATGGGTAAAATCGTAGGACAAGGCACCATAAACGCACCCGGAATCCCTCCGATAGATAACGTGTTATATGTTGAGGGTTTAAAAGCTAACCTATTGAGCATAGGGCAATTTTGTGAAAATATGCATGAAGTTAATTTCTCTAAAAATAATTTCTCTATTATTGATGCTTCGGGTGTGTGTGTGTTGAAATTGCAAGTTCTAATGTGTGCCACCGAGTCTTGCTTGATGATATGGAAATTTGGTACCAACGTTTAGGACACGTAAATTTTACGGAATTGCATCAAATAACCAAGAACGAGACTGTGAAGGGAGTGCCCAAAATTGCCAATGGGCAAGGTCTTGTGTGCGGTGGTTGCATGAAGGGCAAACAAATAAAAAGCCCTCATAAAAAGACAAATTTAGTTGCAACCAGAAAATGTTTAGAGTTACTTCACATGGACTTGATGGGACCCTCGCGTACAGAAAGTTTAGGAGGTAAGAGATATATTCTAGTCATCGTTGACGATTTTTCTCGCTTCTCATGGATTGATTTTCTTAGAGAAAAATCTGATGCTTATGCTTGTTTCAAAACTATTTGTCAACATATTCAAAATGAGAAAGGGTACCCTATCACACGAGTCCGCAGTGATCATGGTCGTGAGTTTGAGAACTCCGACATTGAAAAATATTGTAATAAAAAAGGTATTAAGCATGAGTTCTCCGCACCTCGCACACCCCAACAAAATGGGGTTGTTGAAAGAAAGAATAGAACCCTTCAAGAGATGGCAAGAGTTATGCTTCATGCCAAGCGCGTCCCTAGAAACCTTTGGGCTGAAGCTATTAATACTGCATGCTATACTATAAATAAAGTCTATGTCAGGCCAGGGACAACTCTCACACCCTATGAAATTTGGAATGGTAAGAGGCCTTCAGTGAAGTATTTTAGGGTGTTCGGTAGTAAATGTCATATTTTGAGAGATAGTGAGTCCTTAGGTAAATTTGACTCCAAGAGTGACGATGGTATCTTTTTAGGCTATTCCAACACGAGTAGAGCTTTTTGAGTATATAATCTACGCACCTCTACCCTAGTTGAGTCAGCCAATGTAGTTGTTGACGATACCACTCTTGATGAGTCAGTCCCTCAGGGTAATGATGATGATGAGGGGAGTTGGGAAATTTTTGAGGGGGAGTTTCAATCCAATGGTTTATATGAGGGAGTTTCTTCTGAACAACTTATTGACATTACTACGAGTGTGGATGAGAAAGTTGAAAATGATAGTGAGGTTGAGGTAGATGAGCCTTTAGAAGATGAGGAGTTAGGACAACATAACTTAGTTCTTGTGTTCGCCAAAGAACCCTCAGCTAGAGTAAAGCCTAACCATCCCATTAGCCAAGTCATAGGATATCCTAATAATGAGATGAAAACTAGGAAGCAAATTAGGAATGAGATCAATTATGTCTGTTTCACATCCACATTAGAGCCAAAAAAGGTAGAAGAGGCCTTAGAAGATAACCATTGGATAGGAGCCATGCAAGAGTAACTACAACAATTTGTTAGAAATGATGTCTGGTACTTAGTACAGAGACCCTCTCACAATAATGTTATAGGCACTAAATGGATATTTAAAAATAAAAAGGATGTAGATGGCATAGTTGTGCGTAATAAGGCTAGGTTAGTTGCCCAGGGGTACACCCAAATTAAGGGAATTGATTTCGATGATACCTTTGCCCCGGTAGCAAGAATGGAATCAATAAGGTTACTTTTTGACATCGCATCTCATTTTAATTTTAAATTATTTCAAATGGATGTTCAAAGTGCTTTTTTGAATGGTGACCTTAAGGAGGAGGTGTATGTGGAACAACCCAAAGGGTTTATTGATCTCTCATTCTCTAATCATATGTATTGCCTTCGTAAGGCCCTTTATGGCCTTAAACAAGCCCCTCGAGCTTGGTATGAACGTTTAACCGATCATCTTTTAAATACCGGCTTTGTGAAAGGGGGAGTAGACCGAACTTTATTTCTGAAGAAAATTGAGAGCGACCTTTTAATTGCTCAAATATATGTTGATGATATTGTGTTTGGATCCAAAAATGAGCAGCATGCGAAACAATTTGGGGCACAGATGTCCCATGAGTTTCAAATGAGCCTAATGGGAGAATTGACTTACTTTCTAGGCTTTCAAATTCGTCAGTTGGATGATGGGATATTTTTGTCCCAATCCACATATGCGAAAGAATTGGTCAAAAAATTTGGTTTTGGAAGATTCCAAGAGTACTTGTACTCCCATGGGTTCCACCGTTAAAATTGCTAAAGATATTGAAGGCACTAGTGTTGACTCCACGCTTTATCGTAGTATGATTGGAAGCTTATTATATCTTACTGCTAGTCGTCCTGATATTTCGTTTAGTGTTGGAGTGTGTGCCCGCTATCAATCGATCTGACCCTAAAGAGTCTCACTTGATCGCTGTCAAGCGAATTATTCGTTACATTAAGGGCACCTCCACGCTTGGTCTTTGGTATCCTAAGGGTACTAATGTGAACTTAGCCGCATTTTCCGATGCCGATTGGGCCGGAAGCGCTGATGATAGGAAGAGTACCTCTGGTGGTTGTTTCTATTTGGGAAACTGCTTGGTTTCTTGGCATAGCAAGAAGCAGAATTGTGTTTTGTTGTCCACCGTAGAGGCAGAATATATTGCCGCTCGTAGTTGTTGCACCCAACTTTTATGGATGAAGCAAATGCTTCAAGACTATGGTCTATCTCAAGGTGCAATGACTGTTTTTTGCGATAACACAAGTGCCATTAATATTTCTAAAAATCCAGTCCAACATTCTTGGACTAAGCATATCGACATCCGTCATCATTTTATTTGTGATTTGGTTAAAGATGGTGTCCTGGCACTTGAGTTTATACCCACACAAGATCAAAAAGCGGATATTTTCACTAAGCCTTTAGATTCTCTTAGGTTTGAGTACCTTAGGAAATCTCTTAGTTTAATTTCTCTAGATTAGGTTGTGTGTGGGGTCACATGTCATCTAATATCCTTGCTTTGAGTGTTTTTAATTTTGAGTTGTCATGTGTCGTTATGTACTTAGTAGTATTATTTTTTTTTGGTGTATTGTTTTTGAGTTAAAGTTTTTTTTTAATCGTGTGCGCGCTTGCAATGTTCTTGCGTGCTTGGGAATCATGTGCTGTCTTGATATCAGTGTTACATATGCTTATGCCTTTGAGAGTAATGTATCAAATCAAAATTTTTCGATCATATCAATATGTTACATAGTGATGTTCTCTGTTTTGCTATTAGAATCCCATGCTCATGTTTCTATGCACACAATCTCACTTGGAGCTAGTAAACTTACATTGTTTAAGTGGTCTCTATTGAGTCTCAGTTGGGTTTATCGTAACTAATCACTTTGATTGACCACATGTTCGTTGTTTACCTAGGGATGCTTTCCCTCATTTTACTCCTTATGAGATGGGCCGCCTATGGATTGGTGTGTAATGCACCTCTAAGGTTTGGAAAAAATCAAATTGAGACTTTCTTTTATTTCTTGTATCTTGTTTAAAAAAAAAAAAAGAACAATACCCCTATAAAAAAAGAAGAAGAAGAAGCAGAAAATCAAAAAAAAAAACGTAGTTTATTTATATTTGTCTCTTCGTCTTAGAGGTTATAGCTGCCTGGTCCTTTGCCCCACAAGGCTAGGTGTAAGTCGTTAATCTCGAGTCTAAAACAACCAATGAGGTTTGTGCTTAAGTTCCTAGGTCCGAGCATTTTTGGTTTGACTTCCTCGTGATAGTCTTGTTTAAATCTTTCTTGAGATAAGATTATAGCGCCCGCTTAGTCCTTGATAAGTTTTCTTGCTCCTCATGCACGGCGTTTACGCTTCACATTCATAGGCTTGAGCATGGTATTCTAACCATTCTTTGATCTGCATCATTCTGCTTACACGAGTTGATATGGTCTTAAATTTCCATTTGATGCATTTCTTTTGTAGCCATCTTGCCTATGTGATTCTTGTTATTGCATATCATATGATTCTCTCGTATGCTTTCAGGTTGCATGTGTCTCACTTGGATATAGTCATGTCCTTTGTTTTTCCGTGACAAAAAGGGGAAGAATTTTTGTGGTTAATTTTTATGGTTCTAGTATGGTCAAGAGTTTGGGAGTGATATGTGTTGTTGAGTCTTGCATAAAGATGAAAATTTTTGAGATGGAAAATTTTTGAGTTCTATTGTTCATTTGGAGAGATATTTATAAGGAGAGATTTATTTCATTGATGAATCGCTGGTTGAGTTTTCATGCTTTTGGATATAATGCTGCGTGTCGTTTATTATTAAATTATGCTGATTCATTCTATTTTTCGTAACATATTTTTGTTGCATAGTTTTTATTGAACTGTCTTTGCAGGTATTGGAAGAGCAACTCGAGCTTCATTGGATAGACCTAGTTTAGGCTAGTGTTTATTTCTTTCAGTTGTATTTTTTCCGTTATGTTGTAATGCAGTTGGTTTTGTCCCGGAAATGCCAAAGGGGGAGATTGTTAGTTTTTTTGTCACTTTCCAGCGTTGTTCAAAACCTTCATTGATGTCTTTGTTACATCGACTCCGTTTAATTATAATGGGTAGGTTCTTAGGGGGTAGTTTCTCTCACGATGCTCCTCGCATTATCTGCGTCAAGTTGACCGCTACAAAATTAATCCGACTGCGTGAGAGGTAAAAGCATTGCACAACATCTCATGCATAGCATTATTGAGTTCAAAATTAATTTTCTTCTTTTACTGATTAGGGTACTTTCCTTTCTCATATTCTTATATATATACACTACCTTAATCTTTTAGTTTTCTTTATTAATTAGGTGATTTGGTTTCTCCGGACAAAACACGATTTCCGTGCATACATATCATTGACTCTCCAGAAAATATGTTTTGAGAAAAGGAAATATATATCAAAGGAAAAGATTGTCTTTTTCTATATAAAGAGGTTTGGTCGACACTTTTTAAGCTAAGAAAGAGATTTTGAATACAGGTAAAGAAAAGAAAGGAGTGCACCACTATTTTTGTGTTTTCTCTTGGCAAAGGCGAGAGTGTTTTTTGGTTACAAAAAGAAAAAGAAGGGTTGCACGGTTTTTGTTTTTGTTATTGGCGAGTTAATAGTTTTCTGGCAGCCCACGTTCTTTTTCTTCTTCTTCTTCGTTCTTCGTCTTCGAACCCCGTTTAGTTTGTCAGATCACGTTCGCATCATATCATTCATCCATTTATTGTTCATGATTTTTGGTGCCGTTTGCTGCTGTGGCCAAATTTTTGGGAGATTGATTCGGAGCCGGTTAAATCCGGAGATCAGGCGTGAAGTCTGTGGTGCATCTATTGGATCTTGAAGAAGCTCTGGGAGTATAGGAGATTGGCGAGAATAGGTAAAGGCTTGGGTAAGGTTTTTACTATTTCGCAATCTGTACTTCTTTTCAATTAATAGAATAAAGCAATAGTATTAGGCCGTGGTTTTGGCTTAGGGTTATTTAGGACCCTAAGTTTTTCCCCGTAAATCGTGCATCTCCGGTTACAATTTTTATTCTACCGCAGTACTTTATTTTTGGTTTTGATTAATCGAGATAATTAACCCGTTTATCTTTATTAATTTTTAAATATGAAAATTGGTATATTTTTATTAAAACTCCTATTCACCCCCCTCTAGGAATAGATTGAACGCTTTCGCATAATTTCACCGCCCTTGCGGGTTTTCGACCTACTAGACTTTTGCTCTAATTTTTGCTTGGGTCTGCCCGCTCTTGCAGTTTTCAGCCCAACGAGCTTCTCTCAGGGGTGGTATTCTTCCATGCGTTGAAATGGCTTCCACGAGTCGAGAATTGACAAAACCGAGATGACTCTTTTGACTTGGCAAAAGGGGTGAATTTTGACAAGACTACTTTGACGCAAATGAGGAGGGAAGGACGAAGCGACTTTCGAATGGTGCCTCTGATTGGGCGAAGGGTTTGACTCTTTGAAATGGCAGACATGCCCAGGTTCTTGGAATTCTCCTTTTAGAATTTCAAAAATTGTTTTACTCCATCAATTGATTTTCACTCAAATCTTTCGATTTTGTTTTGTCAAAACACAAGAGTTTTTATTCCTACGTTGCTGATGATGGCCCGTGGATCAAAAATGGCCTAGTTTGGATTTTTGCTTTGAGCAACGCTTTAACTGTTCTCCATGTATTAATCTTTGATCATGCCTCTTAACGCCTAGGGTTCTTGCTATCAAGTTGCACTTTCCAATCTGAAAGGACTTTTTGGGTTGTAATGTGGGCCATGGATTGGGCTTAACAAAGAAAGGACAATTGGCTCAAAAATTTCTCTTTCTTTTTGGGTTTTCAAAGCTAGCAGCTATCTTTGAACTTTTTTGTGCCCCTTTGCTTCGGTAGGTGTTTTCTCTTGATTTCTCATTTACTCTCAACGCCTTTTGTTATTGCATTTGGCGATTTCATCCTTTCAATGCTTTGAATTTCAATGTTTGTTCTGGCACTTTTATTTTTCATTTTACCCCGATGCAGGGATGGCTGGCTAGCTGGGTTCTTTTTCAAAGAATTTGATTGTGGCTTAAAGAGGTTATCAAAGGATATATTCTTATGCGTAGGATGAAAGAAACGATGGCCTTTCTTCATTTTGGATTGCGCAACCTAACAACTGAATTCTAGATGCTCCATTGAGAGGTTTTTGTTTGCATGCTCTAACTTTTGCCTAGGTCAGATTTTGAGATTTTGACCTAGTGAGCCTTTTCAGAGTCACGATATTGCTTCTTAGAATGAAATAGCATCGGGAATTGGTCCCTTGAAATTCTTCTTCTTGCCTAGGGTGAAGGGTTCAATCAAAAATCATCTTGTGTTTTGAAGTGATTATCATGATTTCCAACTGATGGTGGAAAATAATTTCGAAACCTGAGTTTATTACAGAGACGCGATGTTTGAAAAATAGCGACCGAACCAGTAGGGTTTGACTCGAAGGAGCATGACCGAATCTTGGGATTGACTCAAATGCTCGTGACCGGGCCTGAGGATGAGGCTGCCAATGTATCCTGTAAAGGAATCAGGTCACAACGTAGTTCAGGCCCATGAAACTGACACTTTTTTTTTTTACTCTTACAGACTTAAAATTGAGAACACACAGACACAACAGTGCAAGCATGAAAGACTTGAGGTACAAATTGGCTCAAACACAAAGATGATCGTTTAGAGGACAAGGACTTGAAACTTGAAAACTCCCAGACTCGTGGAAGGTCGGACCGTTGCATGGCTCTTGATGGTTTACCCTTCTCTACTGAAAAAGGTGGAGTTGATACAAGGATTGCGCTTGGGCTTGATGCCTGGCTGTGGTGGAGGGATGATTCTGTCATCGATGAGGTCTTGAATCTTGTGGCGGAGATGATTGCATTCATCGGTAACATGACCGGGTATTTGATGGAAGGTGCAGAAGGCATTTGGGTTGTGATTTGCTGAAAGCTTTTGAGGTAAAGGAGTTTGGGGGAGTGGCTTGACGAGGCCAATTTTGAGAAGCTTTTCGTAAACCAGGGATTGAGGTTCAAAGAAATGGGAGAAGGCCCTTGGTTTGGTTCGGCGACTAAGTTGAGGGTTCACGGTGGTGCCCGTGGTGCCCCTAACGGAAGCTTTACTTGCCTTGCAACTGTATAGCTTTCTTGGACAAACCCTTTTGCCTTTGGGATTGATCTCATGTATTTCTGCTGAGACAATATGCATGTCGGCACTAGTTTCGAACAGGGGTCTAGTATCTTCCTTCAAGTGAGCCCTAGCATCATGAATTTCTGCCAAATCCTTGAACATTTCTAAGAGCTTCACTTTTGAGGAAAGTTTGTCAACCCTGTCGGCCCCTGGGTCCCCAACATCATCATTCAGTCCCATATTTGTGTTCAGGGTTACGGAGGTAAAAAGTTTGACTAGCCTTTGGACCAGAGTTAGCATCTTGTCCATTTTCTGGCTCATTTCCTCCACAGTCTTTTTCAGCTCATTTAGTTCCGTTTGTCCTGCCATTAAGGTGGTCAGAGAAGGAGGTGTGGTTTTGTGTAGGATGGGTGGCCCGGTACTGACAATAAAGCAAAAAGTGAATTTTAGATGAGTCCCAGTCGCGTTTTTGAAAAAGAACATGCCATGTACGTGTTGTCGATCTCGATGTTGTCCTAAGGTCTAGCCCGGCCAAGTCTCACTTTATACACTACACAGATGGTTTCCAACAATCCTATGTAAATCATTTACTCAGCAGGGATAGACCCAACGCCTTTATTATGACCATCCAAGACAATGTTGTAACCCAGATACTAATGTTCTTAAGGCTAGCCCAGACCAGGGGCCGTTTGGGCACGGATCGGAGGGCGAACGTCGGAGGTATCGCAAACTCCATGGATTTAAAGTTCCTAGACTGTCCTAAAGACCTATCGTTGTTCAAATTTCACTTAAGATATGACTATACCAAGGGTTTCAGCAGCCACGGGTAAGTCGTGTCAAGCAGGTTAAATTTCAAATGCTTCAGAACCAGAGTCAATCTCCTTATCTTGACCATCCGAGACAAAGTAATGAGGTTGCCGAAACCTAGATACAAGCACATCCCAAGGCTAGATCCAGACCAGTGGGGCTGTTCGGGCACAACGAACACCAGAGGTACCTCATACTCCGTAGATTTTAAATCTCCTAGACTCACAGAAAACGTTTTTTTTTTTTCTAAAGTTGCCTCAATCCTCAAAGTTTCTTTTGCCAATGTATTCTTTATAAACAACGAAGCTTAAGAGATATCAGAACAAACTAAGTTTTCATTTGTTTCTTTAAGGTTCAATTTCCTTTTTTTGAAATGACATGGTAAAAATGACGCGGTATTATGACTAGGTGGCGTGAGCGACGTGGCGCTATTAGCCTAGACGGTGTAAATATCACAGCATTATTACTTTAGTCATTCCTTCATTTTTTTTTCTTTAAACCTTTGATTGAAAAATGCATTGAAGACTTAGTAAGAATTGATTTACCCCAAATGCATCATTTTAAGGACTAATTAGTATTAAGCAATGTGCGTCCCATGGGGCACGACTCTTCATCGGGTGTTAGCAACCTTTTAAAGTCCGTGAAACCTAGAATTATTCTAAATAGGCGGATTAGCCTACCGGTTTCTGGGGGCCTGACCTCTAACCTGCATGAGTGCGTGATGAATGTATGATGTGCATGAGACATGACAATATAAGATGAGCACGTATGCAGGATATGGCACATAGTAAAAGTTAAGGGGTCCCTGTCCTAATTTGGAAGGTTCTACGGTTATGTACAAGTGCAGAAGGCCGGTTTTGGTTTAACAGGATTCTCCGAACTAGAGCCAAGATGTACCTCCCATTATCAAGTGTATTGCAAGACAATGGTCGAACGGTACGATGGCTCATCACGGTCAAGGGTTGCTAGGCATCCTGGGAGAGCTTGTCACCGGCAAGCCGGGCAAGATTGACAGAACACAATAGCGAGGCTTGTGTTGTGCAGATTGTAAAAGAAAACAAAGTAAAAGTTTTTCAAATGATTTTAAATCCCAAAAAAGAAAATGCCTTTCAAGCTTGGCTCTCTTAATTATTCAACACTTTATTTATTTATTTTTTTCTTTAGAGAGAAAAAATGTACAAGTAAAGTATTGAATAAAAGTCCCCAGCAGAGTCGCCACTGTGGGCTCCCCGACCGGCGCGCGCTCGAGAGTGGCCACCCGAATTTTTGAGATGGATGATCTGAGAAACTGAGAGTTTATTTGAAAGAAAAAGGCTTTTGATCTAGAGAAAACGTTGAGATTTTGGATCCGGGAGCCATGTTATGAGCGGGGAAGGTTTTGTTGAAAAAGCACCCCGCTCACCCGGTAAAGACCGATCTCTACTAAGCATTTTAAATGGAGGATTTAATATTATTTGAAAAACTTAACTTTGATTAAAACATGTACGAGAAAGGGACAAGGGATTAAATATAACACATTGGCGTGCTTGGGTGCACACTGTACAATATGAAATGGATGAACAATATACAAGAATGAAACTAAGTAAAAACAGGAGACCGCCACTGTAAACAAAACGCCGAGCAGTGTGTTAATATGCCGCACGATTTAACGTTAATATGCCGCACAATTTAACTATTATGCCGTGCCACATACCAATAATATCGTGCGGTATTTTCCTTCCTTCAGCAGCCAAAATAACTTTGCTTCTTATTTGATAAAATGAACCATTAGCCATAAACAATTAGTTTAGGTTCCTTGTACATACTGAAAATAATTTGTTTAATCTTTTAGGCTCATTTTATCACATAGTGATATGTTAAAAACCATTTTGGGACTTTTTTTGAAAGAGTTTCTCAATACACAAAGATGATTTTTAACATAAAAGTTATTCTGGAAAATATTTGAAGACTCCTCTGATCACACAAGTATAGATGAACCTAGAAACCAAGGCTAAAATACCGCACGACGTTCCTCAGTAAACCGTATGGTGCCTTAAAGCACTGTACGGTCCACCGAGTTTAGTGCAGAAACTATTTTTTGTGCTTTTTGAATATAAAGCTCGTCTGAGACCCAAACTCAGTATAGAAAGACCGAGAAGGGTCTCTATCGGCTCCCCTTAAAGCTAAACGTGGTTTAGCCCAAGGAATTTGTTTATAACTTTTGATCGAAGCTTGGATGTGCTTGAAGATGGAGGAATGGAACGGTTGATTTGGACTGAAAATCCCTTTTGAGCTTGAATGGGGATTGAAGGATGTGAGGTTGTTTGGATGCTTTGAGGTGGAGGTCCTCCTAAGTCAATAGTTTACTAAACTTAAGAGGAAAAGAAGAATGATTTTTAAAGAGAGAAAGTGAGAGTCCAGAGAATGTAAGAGTAACTTTCTCTACTGTTCAAGGGGTACTTCTCAGCAAGACGGGGGGGTGTATTTATAGGCAAGAGGGCCAAGGATGATCAATACAAAGAAGGGAGGTGACATCTAGGCCAGATCATTGCACCTGCAGGCGTGGCCGACAACTTTCTGCAATTTGTCAGAACTTTTTCTGAAATGCCGCGCGATATAATGAGAAATGCCGTGCTGTATATTGAAATCTTGTGCGGCGGAGTAATTTTTTGAAATACCGCGCCGCGTTTTGAAATGCCGCACGGTTTTTCGAAACAGCACATCATACTAAACTTCGCGGGGGCGCCCCGGACTCAGATTTTGTTATGGTTTGAAGCGTTGAAAAGCTTGTTGAGTCCTCTTTCTAACCCAATTGGTTTCACTCAAAGACGTTTTATACATTAAAATGTGTGCCCATTTTACCATCAGTGTGTCATGGAAAAATTTGTTTTTGACCAAACAAACGTGCTTTTTCTTTTGGAATTGAACCGTAGGCCACCCTACATGTTTGGAAAGGGGTTTTCTTTAGATTTAGAGAATAGTAACAAAGGAGCAACAATCTAAGCCTTGAAGGTATATTTTTCCTCATTTCATCATCGGGGAACTTAAAGATTATTCGGAGGCCCAAATTGGGGTGTCTACACTTTTCTTTCTAACGGCGTAGATGTTTAATGCATCAGCCCCACTTAACATTCCTTTCTAACGGCGTAGATATAAGTACTAACTCTGTTTGGGTTAAAAAAGTAAGAATCTTTAAAGTCTTTCTCTCCTCATCTCTCACTCCTCTTCCTTGATTACACCCATTTATATTTCTTTATTATCTTTCTTTTTTTTCATTTATTTATTTTTGGCTCGGCATTTAGATTATATTCTTGCTGCTATGCTACGAACTTTCATATTTTTTTTTCTTTGAGTTATTTTCTTCAGTTTGAATAATTTGGCTTATTGAAATCAGATTATTTTGAGTTTACTTTCTAAATACTTTTATGTGACAGATAGTGATAAATCTAAATTTCCATTTTTTCATGGGCAATAAGTACCGAAGAGTTAGGGTCTGTTTTATAAAACTGAAAACTGAAACTGAATGTTGAAAAATTAAGTACTAAAAGCTGAATGCTGAATTTTTTAAGCTGAAAAGTTGTTTGGTAAATATATTAAGTACTGAATTAAAAAAATGATAAATTAACTTTAGTTCCAATTCTCTCTTAATTTACTAATGGTCAAAACGTACTTATAATAACGGTGGAATGGTGATTGTGGTGGTGGTGGTGGTGGTGTGTTGGTGGTGGAGTGGCGGCGGCGGTGGCGGTGGCGGCGGTGGCGGTGGATTGCTGGCGATAGTGGTGTAATGGTGGTGGTAGAGTGATGGTGATGTAACTGTGGCAGTGAGTGGTGGGGGCAGCGGCGATGGAGTGATGGTGTAATGGTGACAGTGAATGGCGTTGGTGGAGTGATTGTTGTGCAATGGTGGCATTGTGGTGGTGGCAGCGGTGACGGTGTGGTAGTGGTGTTGGCAGTGTGGCAATGGTGGTGGTGGTGGTGGTGATGGAGTGGTAGAGGAGTGGTGGTGGAGTGGTGGTGGGAGTGATGGTGGTGGTGGTGGCGAAGTAGTGGTGGTGGTGGAGTGGAGTTTAAATGCAAGTACACAAAAATTCGGCCAGAATTAAGTAGCTCAAAACTACTTAATTTTTTTTCAACTTTTTACCCTACATTTTAAGTAGCACTTAATTTGTTAAGTAATGTATAATGTCGTTATCAAACCTACTGAATCACTTATTACTTAATTGATTCAGTTTTAAGTGTTGAATTTAGGTTATCAAACAAGCCCATGAGACCAATTCAAAATCATATTCAATGAATAGCAAATTAACCAAATGTTTATTTTTCTATTTTACCATAAAAAATTGAATAATGATCAAAATAAAAAATTACACTGAAAGTTAAAAATAGGTAATAACCCATTAGATTTTAATTCGAATGCCACTGTGCCAGTCCTATGTTTCCAATCTACTTTGTAAATGATAATAACAAGTAATAATAAAGAAAATCTCTTATATCTGTAGATATCCCAATTTGGGTTTCCAGATTAATTTACTTTTGGTTTTTTATTTTCTATTGATGAAACGGATGAAGAACACCCCAGGAATGTCAAATGGTTGAGATTTGAGTGTTTTATATCCTTTTAAGCCTAGCCAATTCAAGCTAGAATCCTACTTGCTCGCGTTGGTTCACAACCAGCGTGCTGCTGGTTCATGTGCCACCTGTTGGTCAACGGTTAGCTTGGACCATTGACCAAGGCAAGGGCAGTTAGACTGGCGCGCGCAGGTCCACAACTTGTGCGCACTAGTCAAGCCTTGTCCCATCACCTATTCCCAGCCTGTTTTTATCATGATCAGAGGACTTTTGGGGCACATTGGAACCTTCTATTCATTTGTGTAGCAGGGTTCAGGCAGGGGATGTCTCACACCCCTCCCATCACCTTTTCCCCTCTCATTGGTGAGAAGAGACTTTTTTGGCCAAGGCAACCAGCCATTACTTGGCTAGTGTAAGCCCCTCTCTCACTCCATTGCCCTATATATATATATATATATATATATATATATATATAAGACCTCCCTTTCCCGATCGAATTTTGATGATCCGAGCCGCTCAATATGTTCAGAACGTAATTTTAAGCATACTAGCGAGAAATCGGCAAAAAAAATGACCGGGAAGGGCTTCATCCGAACAGTTTTTGTTATATTTTTATCGAATGGTTCAAATAAAAACTGCTCAAATCAAGTCCTTCCTGGTCATTTTTTTTGCCGATTTCTCGTGGGTACCCTTAAAATCACGTTCTAAACACATTGAGCAACTCGGATCATTGAAATTCAATCGGAAAATGGGAGAAATGGGTAGGTCCTTACTTTAACCAAAATAAGGATCTTCTCGTTTGAAAATCACTGTATATGTATATATATATGTATGTATACATATGTATATGTCCCCATACACACACAAGCCAAGGGTTACAACTTTGCTACAACTTTTTCATCAAGTCATCCATTCATCTCTTTCTTGCAAAAGTAGGCTACCAACAAGCAACACTCCACTCACTTTGATCCACCAACACACAACCACCCTTCAAACTCATTCAATTAACCCTCAAACTCAAGTTCAATCACCTTTCAAACCTAAAAATCAAAAGGTATAAACACCTACTGCACTCTGTTCTGATCCCTGAGGGGGGGGCTGGCAAGGCCAAGGTTAGTACTCCCTCCGTCCCTTTTTTATAGTCCGGTATTCCATTTTGGGCTGTCCCTTAATAAGTGTCCATTTTATAAAGTTAGTGGGTAAAAGTTGATGTATTGTCTATTTTGTCCCTAAAAGTATATTCCATTTTGAAAAGTTAATGAGTAAAAGTATAATAATAATGGGTAAGTAGGGAAAGTGGAGGAAAAAGTTGATGTGAAAGGTATAATGATGATGTCTTTTTAATAAGTTGGAATTATGAAGTAGGGCACTTAAAAAAGGACGGAGGGAGTAATTAATAGCAGTTTTGGCCCTAAAGCTAGCAAGGTTTCAAAAATCGTGTTACAGAGAACTTGCGTGCACTGGGCATAAGTTTGCGCGCACCACTTTATGGCTGCGTGCGTGGATCATGTGTGGGGATAAGTCCCTTGTTTTTTGTTTTCCTCTGTGTTTTGTCTATCACCTTTGAGCATGTTAAAAACAGTTTACTGCTTTCTCTGTTAAAACTGTTAGTTGTTTTTCAATACTCATTTCTGTTTCAATGGAATACCCCTGGGGTCTTTTCTGGACATGTTCTAAAACCCAGGACATGCAAAACCAAACACTGGAAGGATGGCTCAAACTAGCGCGCGCAAGTGGCCTACCCACGCGTGCTAGTTCGTCCTTGACCAGTGAGTAGCCTTTGCATGGGTACCTTGGCTTTTGGGCCACCATTTGTCCCAACACTGTTTATGGAGTTGTGTTTATTATTTTTATTTGCTGTCTAGCCTATTTATTTGTATATGTGTAATTAACTGCCTTTTAATTGCGTGGTTTGTTCTTCCACAACCCAGATGGATAAAAAGCAAGAGCTGAGGGTTAGAGCAAATTTGTGCACGCTTGTAGTGGACTGACGCTCGCTAGCTTGAACTGCGTGCAGTGATCTGATCAGTGCATGTATGTTTCTTCCTGAGCACGTCAGTCCAAAACAGTGCCCTCGAATTTGTTTTATCCAACAGAATTGGCTTTTATCCTATTCTAACTGTTTTCAAGCGAGCATGTCATCTATCACATCCTGCAAATATATTACAATTTTAATCCCTTTTAAACTGTTTCCCCTCCCTAAATAGCTAAAACTTGATTAATGAAATGGAATCGCAAACGCTTTACAAATGCCCGAGTAAAGACCGATCTCCGGATTGGACGAGAGGGGTGCCTTAAACACCTTCCCCTCTAGTAACTTGGCTCCCAAACCTAAGATATTCTAGAGATGACGGACCGGAAACAAGCCTTTTTCAAATCAAAATACAGAGTTTCAAGTTCGGTTCCTTGGGTGGCGGACCTTCAAACCCAAGTGGCGACTTTGAATTGAGCATTTCGCTCACTAAGAGGGGCGCACTCATTTGTCTCACAATTTTTGGGGCGTGTGCCCACAGTGACGACTTTGCTGGGGACTTTCCATATTAGTTTATACTAAGAGTTTAATAAACTTTAGAACAATCCCTTAAAAGTTTGTCAAAATAGTGAGCTTCATGCTGCTGAAGAACAGAATAGTGATTAAATAGGATCTTCGTATCTGACCAATCCTGACTGAGGATTTTCCGATTGCTCGCTAGTGTAGTTTTCTCATAGTATTGATTAATAAAGAGAGCCACATTTTAAAAGGCATTTGCAAACATTGCAATTCTATTTCATTAATCAAACTTTTGGCATCTTACACTAAGGGCCTGAACTTCCTAGGATTTTGAGAGCTAACTTAAAGGCTCTTTTACCTCTAGGGTTCTCTCCAAACAGCCGCCGGCGCCGGGGGGGAGGGGCTCCTCCTTCCCTCCTCCCCCGGGCCCTCTCTTCCTCCTTCGTCCCCCTCTTCCCTCTCTACCTTTCCCTTTTCCTCTCAGATCGCCCCTTTCCCTCTGTTTTTCTCCCTGCCTCGTTTCCTCCGCCCTCCCTGGTGTGGGAGGGTGTGGCGGTTCCTTCCGCCTCCGATCGGAGGGTTCTTGATCCCTCCGGGAGCCTAGTGGTGTTGGGTGGTTTCGTTTTGCTTCGGAGTTGTAGGGGTGGTGGTGGTGGCGATCTGGAGGCTGTTGTGGTTTTGGTGGTGGGTGGTGGTGCGGCGGCGTTGGGGGTGTTCAATAGGCTATTTTTAATCTTTGTTTTGTAGGCTATTTTTCAGAAAAGGATTGGCAAAGATGGCGGTCTGATCGGTTCGGTTTTCCTCCGGTGGTGGCGAGGTGGTTGTGGTCCCCATGAATGGGTTGCTCTTGGCTGTCTTTGTGTGCCGAATTCCGGTCGGCAGCGTTTCCGAGATCCCATTCGGGCGAGGGGCTGGCAGTTTGTCGCTTCTGGTTTGTGTTGCTGCTGCTGTTGAAGATCGAGATTTTGGAGGGGATTTTCTGGTTTGTTTGCTGTTGTTGGAGGTGGTTTGGCCCTCATGCCTTGTCTGCTCCGACCTTCACTGTCGTAGGCCGGTGTCCGCCGCCGGTCTCTACATCTGGAAAAGGCCGGCTCGGCTTAACGGCGAGGCTGGATTCCGGTGGTTTGTGCGGCAGTGGTTGCCGGTGGCGTTAGGGTTTTGAGGTTTGGTTCGGGTGGGCCGGCCCAGGTTTGGGCTGGATTTGGGTGTTTTGGGCTTTCTTGTTTCATTTGGGTGTTGGGTTGAGTTGTATTGTCTTATATGTTGTGAACCCTGTTAGACTCTTGGGTAATTTGGGCTATGCCCTTGTGGTGTACTTTCCAACGATTTGTTGGATCCCTTTCCCTTTCCCCGTTTTTAATAAACATTTCATCCTTTGCCGATCAAAAAAAAAAAACTTTTGGCATCTTCACTTGCATCGATGTTGGCTAGCCGCGTTGGCGTGTTTTGGGTAACTGACACAGTTTACTAGAGCCCGGGGTCCTCGAATGCCCAACCTTGAACGATGATAAATCATTCTACTGTTTGACTGTTGCTCTGCGCTACGCGTTGCAGTTGGAGATATATTTTGGCTTTAGTTCGAAGAACCCCTCTCAAACCAAAATCAACCTTTGCAAATACAAAGTATTAGAACTCTCCAAACTAAGATAGGGACCTGCAGGTTAAGATTAATATTTGCATCTAAATCCCTATATCATAGTGTTACCGTTTTTCCTATCGCATGCACTATACATACATACCATTCTGCGTAGAAACATATTTTAGGGTGGCTTCTAAGTTGTCTCTCTTTCGAGTTTGTCTTATGCTTACTAGGACATAGCAAGACCTGATGAAGAGTCGTGCATCCCGATGCACACTGTCTAGTTACAAAGTCCTTAGTTCAAGCGAGACTTTGGGAAATCAAAAACTTTCTAAGTCCTTAACTAATGCCCAATCAAGGATTCAAACAAAAAACGAGGAACAACAACGAGATGATGTTGTGACATTAACATCATCAAGGTTACAAGTGCCACATCACTTACAACCGCCTCGGCTGACAGCGCTGTGCCGCTCATGCCATCAAGTTATGGTGCCACGTCATCCCTACCGAGTTGTTCTGAGTTCAAATTTGGAACTTCGAAAAAGGAATAGTCGAAGGCTTAATCTATTTTGACATCTCTTAGAATCAATTTTCTAATCAAAGGACACACCGTCGAAAAGAAATCAGAAGATTTTGGCTGCGTCCGAACATCATGAGACATACTCGTCTTTAGTTGTAGAGTCTAGGGTTAACACCGATGACGACGTGTACATTGCATTCTCTTGTTCTTTTAGAGATAAACTGTTGCAAGAGCCCCATTGAGTTCTTGTTTACTTTGCTGTCAAAGCTGTCCAAACAATTCTCGAACAGAACTCATAGAAGCTCCATGGCTTGTTTCCAAGGATGCGATGAAAATCATTGTTTCATGTTACACAATGGAGTATGTATTTTGGTAGATCCCACATGAACTCAATAGTAGTATTGAACAATTGTGATCATTGTACATGATGAAATATGGTAAAGGGGAGAGGAAGTGTGGCATTATTATTCACAAGGTACTTTTTTTTGTACCAAAAAAAGAAAAAATTACTCAAGCTGCCTGAAAATTGGGGAAATTGGATTCATTAACAATAGACCACAAAATTACACTGCTTGTCAATCCATTACACCTTTATACTAAAACAAGAAAATAGTGAAAAAAACAAGACAACCTTCTCTTTCAATTCTTCATTCTTACATTCCTCATTGATCATATTATCCCTAGTTGCTCACAACAAGGTTCTGCATCTCTGGCAGTAGCCTAGTAATACTAGAACGTAGCTCGGATTTCATTTCTCTCAGCAAATCCCTCAAACCCGTGCATGCTTGAAAGAATGCTTCGGAAGAGCCTTCAAGATTATTTACCTCTACCTGCATTCCATCAATAACGCTGGATATCTTTTCCACGGCTGTCTCCATAGCAGAAAACTCTTGAGGGGGGTAAAGACAAGCTCCAAGCTCATCTACCTGTAGTCCACTTTCTTGGCAAAGCTTCAACAATCTCTCCAACGGATTCACAAAATCATTTCCGTTATCTGCGTTTTCCAGCTTATTCAAACTCGTAATGAAACGGATAAGTTCCTTTATCACTACAAGTGTTTCAGACACAACCCCAACGGCCAATTGAGCTACTTTCATCTCTTCAGGAGAAAGGTCGTTGCCCAGATCACCTCCACATGAATCGTCGCTATCGTGGGGCCCACTGTCGTCTTTGACTGAAGCCTCTTCAGAATCTTCGTCTTTTGGTTCAGCAGAAGCAGGCTTGAGTTCCTTCATCTCACGAAGGACATCTTTCATAGAAACACCAACTTGTGTTATTGCCCGCCCTATTGCCGTGATATTTGTGGAAGGAGTCTTCTTAAGGGCAGAGCATGCATCCCATACCATTCCCACCATTGGAGGGATTGAGAGTTTTTGGTCTTTGTAAGAAGATCCTGCACACTCATTCAACAAATCTAAGGCCATGGTTCATTCGAGAGAGAAAAGAACACAAGATATTGTTGATTGGTGCATGTTTCATCACAATATGAGAAGATATGTACATCTATAAGTACGACTGATATAGCAAGATAATTAGCTACATGTAAACACCAAACATCGACATGCACCCAATGACGTCCTTTTTCCACCTTGCCCGTGAAAAGACAAACAGGCTATTTCAAAGTACTAATTTATGTGTGCCTCAAACAGGAGCATCCAATATTTGTCCAAATGGGAATTATTTAGTGGTGGTCCTGGGGCACTGCCAAAGGCTGACACCATACACAACCTCTCACGTTCATGTGGAGCTCATACATAACAAAAAACTAGTAAAGAACATGAAAATAACAAAACTAGTCACTAGACATCACATAAAGTCACTCGAAATGTGATCCCTGTTTCTTCAGGATGAAAATCTCTATCGACAACACAAAGGTACCAGATTTAATGAAAACTGAAGCGCAAAGGTAGACAGATTCAGTTTCAAGCAGTTCTCAGTAAATTTGTTTCTCTCTTGACAAGGTTTGGCCTTCATTGATCCATATTGACAGAACAGTATACACACATCAAATAATGCTTTTTGCATGATTTCAGTTCGAACTTCAATAATCCCAGATACTGAAATGCATAAGTTTTGAGTGGTAGCATCAGTGCTGCTTAAGGGAACAATCTAGAAATGAGGACCTACAAGGGATCCGAAACCAATGTCCCAGTTACTTCAATCTACATTCACGTCCAGATCCATCCTAATTTCACTGGATAGTGCACCAGATCAACAGATAAGGACATGCTAGGATCTACCAAACAGCAAGCGTAAAGCAACCATAACCTCAACAAGGAGCAGCAACAAAGAGCTGGCAAGACTCGATCTACAGGAAAAGCACAAAAAAGAAACAAATAATGCCTCTCAAGGGCATCCATAATTGCCTAGCACATCATAAAAGTTACTTAAAAATCTACTTCATACAATACTGGGTATGTATCATGGAAAAAAATAGTTCTACTTTCACATATAATCCTTTTCCTATTTTTCCTCCAACTTTTGTGGCTCAAAAACTAGTTACTTCGAAAGCAGTACCTATTAAGTTCTCAATTAAGAGCACACCAACTTTGAGCTCTTGCTCATAACATGCCTTATTCCTTTTCTTCTTCCTAATTGGTGTGTTGGGCAGTGGAGGAGGACACACCAGGTTATGTGGAACATTGAGGTCTAATGATTTTCTGTACCCAACAACATTCCGTTGAGGATTAATTACTAATTTTACGACCATTTTCTTGTTATTTAGTTTCCTTTTAAGCTAGATGTTGGGCACACACCGTGCTTGTCCTACTATCTTCAAACTTTTGTAATGTTTTCTTTCACCTTAAGGCTCCGTTTGTTTGGATATAAAACGTTTTTAGGTAAAATGTTTTACCTATTTTTCGGTGTTTGGTTGTGGAAAAAATTAGGAAAATATTTTACATTTAGAACATTTTTCATCAATTGAATGAAAATGACTTACCCTTAAAATTTTCCGTAAGTTATTTTCCAAAATGAACCCGCTGCCTTCTACTGCAATTCTCACTGCTCAGTTTTCTCGATCATCAATCTTGACTCACGTTCAATTCCAATATTCTAAAATCTCTCCACTGTTTAAGCCATCCTTTCTCTCTCTACACTATTTTGTTGATTTCTGAAAATATTTTCAAATGGCAACCAAACACCGAAAAATAAAAGTTTGAAGTTTGTTTTCTGAAAAAATATTTTACATTGTAAAACATTTTCCATCGAAATAAACGGAGCCTAAATGTGTTCCCATGTAAAACTGAAATCTGGCTGAACAAATTTGAAGAACAAACTTTTCTGGTGAGAGCGGATACACACATTTTAACCCTATACACAGAAATTTTAATTTGCTCTACATGTGCCTCAGTCTTTCACCGTGTACACCTATCTCTATGCAGATTTCTCTCTACCTTCTTCAATGCACCCCATTTGTTTATGTACTCTGTAAATTCCCAGAACTGCAGTAGGATTTGTATTTCGAAGGTAACCATCAAATCGTGAGGAATAAAAAGGGAACCACCAGGAGTTGTGAGCAGCTTTCATTGTAGGCATTCTTTTCCAATTTTGCCCCTAAAGCAAAGAAGCAAGGAGCATCAATTCTGTTGTTTTGTTGGGTTTTTTTCATAAAAGAAAAGTATACACAACCTCAAAAAAGAGGACACCAAAAAGAGGTTCTCTCTTTCTATATAATCAATGTTCTAAATGGCGCTTGGCGCTAGTAGGGCGGAGACCCACCTCCAAGCGCCAAGCCGCCTAGGCGGCGCCAAGCAATTCGGCGGATTTTTTTTTTTTAACAAACCATTATCCAATCAAACTATATTCCATGTATCCATAGTGCAAGTTCAAACTTCAAAATACAAACCCAAATGAAATTAAGTAGTAGCAACTAGCAAATAAGTTGAATAAGACAATAAGTAATAGGGCTTCGCTCACCTCCCTTGTATTACTTTTATATATATATTTTTAGGCCGCCAAAGGCCTCCAAAGATGCCGCTGCCGCCGCCAAGGCCCGCCAAGACCGCCAAGCTCCAAGACCGCCAAGGCCGCCTAGGCGGCTGCCAAGCCCGCCAAGGCCCGCCATGGCCGCCAAGACCGCCAAGCTCCAAGGCCGCCTAGGCGGCCGCCAAACACCGCCAAACCTCCCTAGGCGCCAAATCAAACGCCAAGGGCTATTGGCGTGGCGGCAGGGCACCTCCAAGCGCCTAGGCGGCCTCCCGCCATTTAGAACAGAGTATATAATGCATAGATACAGTTTAATTAAAAACCTTATATGTTGTTTCCTATTAGTATTAGGATTCTAGATGTTTGTCACATTAAAATCTCCTATAAATAAAAGCTTGGGCATATCTATGAATCACAGTTGATTAACAGAATTAACTTGATAAGGCTTTTCCATTTAGGGTTGTGGTCCTTGTGCGTTTCCTCTCTCCCCTTTTCTCCTCTCCTTTCCGCATCAACAGGCAAGCAGCTTCCATACTTTTGGAGTAAGACAACCAGTGTGCACAATCAGATAGCTAAAAACTAAAGATTCTGAGTCATTCTCTTTTCTTTCTTTTTTTGACAAATCTGTGTTATTCTTCTCCACTCAATGAAGAAACAATTACCAATTGTGCTCCCTCTAATTGATCATAAGCTTTAACTACCATTTATGGTGTATCAAAGACCTAACATCCACACGATTTAGAAGTAGAATGATAAACCAATATTACAATCTCGTGGATCTGAAAAAATTCCTCTTAATCATCTATTCTCATAGCGTAGATAAGATAAGAACTTTTGTTTAGTACAATAATTGATTGTTCGAGGCCTGGACTGCATAAGGCTACTCTTGTATTAAGTTCTGAAGAGTCCTTGTGTTCTTCCCTCCTCTCTTGAAATTCCTACCACCTTTTTGGCTTTTGTTTCTGACACAGTACTTAATTCCACAGTGATGCACAAGCAGCACTTATAAACATAAATTGCTATTATAATTCTGTAACTATCCACAATCCACGGGATGATGCATGTTTGTGGGTCTCTCTGCACACGTGTGCGTGGGTATGTTTGTGTGTGTGTGGGAGAGAGAGAGAGAGAGAGAGAGAGAGAGAGAGAGAGAGAGAGTACCGCAGGAAGAAACAGATTCTTTAAATAGCATGAAACTGCAATCCACTACTTGCTTCACCGATGCATGTATGCAAGAATAAAGTGTAGGTCCCGCACCCACTTTAGTCCCATGTGAAAGCAGAAGGAAACCCTGTAGCATATTGAAGTATGTTCCCATGTTCTCCTCAAGTTCTTTAACTTCTGGTCTTTCTCCAGTCCAAAGCATTCCAGCTGCATCAAAATCCATTACAACAAAATTCATTTCTTCAATACCCCATTCCACCCAGGTCCGGCCCTAGGCAAGATTTTGAAATTGGGCCTCTAGTTTTTGTGTATATAACTTAATTGTTCAACGTATAAGACAAAGGTGTCTGTGCTTCAGTGGCACACGTGTAGTACATCTATTCTATACCTTGAGGTTGCGAGTTCCAATCTCGTTGCCACTTGCCAGCAATTTGGGGCAATTTTTTGAACTTCAGCAATTGTACACAAAAAAAAGGTGAAGGAGGGTGAATCGAACTCCCGACGTCACGAATAATGGACGCAGAACTTACCAACAGGCTGTGCTCACTCATACATATAATACTTAACATACATTACATTTAATATGTTCAAAAAATTTGGGGCCCTATCATTCGGCTGAAAACTGGAGGCCCAAGGCGGTCGCCTAGTGGGTCTATGCCCAGGGCCAGCCCTGATTCCACCACACCACAAGGGACGAGTCAACAAGAAATTGGTACTGGCCATTTCCTCCTCTTCTAGCACAAAAAAAAAATTGTAGAAAACCACAACTCAAGCAAGGGCAGGCAACTGTTATTGGAAATAACTAGGAAAGTGAACAAATCAAGAATCACAAACCAGACTCATTGATTCCTCCTTCCATGTGAATGCTTCTTTTCAGGTTCACTATGGAGAGTTAAACTATTCCACCATTCTCCTAAATTGAGTTTCACAAACAGCAATGCTGAAGTAACCTTTCTTCAAACTCTGTCTTATCTAAAGGTACAACTAAATTAGTAGAAACTGAGTGTAAGATATATTAACGGCAGACCACTTGCTCAGTGCAGCGAAAGCAAAGGTTGCTAAATTTCTACAATTCGGAAAATCTGTACGAAACCCTGCATTCGTTGTCGCAGTGCATGAAAACTGCACCAAGAAATTAATCCAACAAAGTGACTCTAAGGAAGTGGTTCACTTGCTAAAGGCTCCCACTTAGAAAATTTCTTAGTTGAATTTCCGCGTTAATAAGTAGTTTAGTATTCCATTCAATCAAAGTAGATTGTTTCAAGTGGTGCGTCCTGCATGTTATATCATAGACGGACATCTACAAATTGAACCACAGACACTTCAGTTTTTAAATAATTAGAAACCTGGACACCTTCAGGACACGTTAAATGTAAGATTAGTTGGGGAGCGTAGTGCGACCGCAAGATACCCACAAAGTTGAAAGGTAAATTCTATCGTAGTGCTATAAGGCATGCCATGTTATATAGCATGCAGTGTTGGACTACTAAGAAACAATATGCGAGAAGAGTGAGAATGTTGAAATGAATGTGTGGTAAGACTTTGCGAGACAAAACTAGAAATGTGAACATTTGCAGAATAGAAGGGATAGCACTGATAAGATAAGAACCCTAAGATGACAGAAAACAGATGCGTGTATATCGTATATCGACCCATGCAGTAGAAAGGACGAATGAGATGGTTCTGGTTGAGGGTAACTCCAAAGGGAGAGGTAGACCAAAATTGCCATTAAGGGCAGTAGTTCGAAAGGATCTAGGTTTATCATGAAACACTCCCAAGGAATAAATTGTTATTCCATTCCTCTGCAACATGATACCCTTGAAAGAGCTCAGTTGAAAAATGGATTCATGTAGCTAGCCAGTTGGGACATAAGGCTTTGTTTGAGGAACACAAATATTATCAATATGACAAAAGATAAAAATCAACAATCACCTTAATAAGTTTTATGAACTAAACAATTATAGCAATTTGATTCTGGCTCAAATTTAACAATTACATAATGACCTCCTAACATGTCTACCAATGTGTTCGCATCATGTCCAACCAGAAAAAGTTGAAACAAGTAACACATAGTTATGCATTTCTGACACATGTGCTGAGTATGCTGTGTCTGTCAAACACGAATCCGGACTTGTTCGAACTTCTTAATTTGTAAGAATTGAGTTTTAAGTGTTTAACTTATCCGCTTATGTCAGTTTGTATGCAAATACACTTCTTTGTCTATTACTACATGGAACCACAAGGGAAGCATTAAACCCATGAAATAAATAACGACCTACATTTAGTCGAAATTTAGAGAAACCCATCACACAAATGCTATAAAAAGAGCCATAGAAGTTAAAAAATCGAAATTGGACGAAGAAGGGGTGTACCAACAGTAGCTTGTTTGGAGACTTGATCTCCCAATTTAATCACCTCGTTCCAGGCGACTTTATCAAGAGATGAAGCAGGGTTTTGATCCAACACCTACATACATATAATGGACTTCCTAATCGAATAACACGTAGATAGAGATATAATTCGGACACTAGAAAAAAGAAAAACTAAATAAATAGGTAAGCTGAAAAACATAAATGGGTTGAACCTGAAAGGTTTCATGGATGGTGTTGAGGTGCTCAGTTAGAGTCCGATTCAACTGCTCCTTCCCTACTTTACCCATCTCTCTCTCTCTCTCTCTCTCTCTCTCTCTCTCGGCAGCAAAAAACAGCAAAAGGGTTTGGGTTTTTGCAGGGTTGGTTTTCTGGGTCCGACAATAAATACAATTGCGAATTTACTTACTGTAGGTAGGTTATTTTTAAGTAATAAATCATATCCGAACAAAAATGCCCTCAAAATAAATGAACAAAATACCCCTACTAACCATCAGTCATCTCCCTCCCTCCCTCCCTCCCACCATCGCCGATTTGCTGCTACGTACAACATTTTCATGACAAATATCTTTTTGATTAGAAGGAAGCTATGGTACACAATGTATACTGTATATCTAAATTATAACAATTTGTGATTTGCATTATGCCTATTTTTGGTTTTCTAATGCATATTTATGATTCTAATTACGACTTGTACTTTAAAATTTACCTGTTGAACATATCATTTGCAGGTTACTCATAATTAAAAAATATTGTTGTTATGTAACCATAATTATTCGTACCGGAATCCATAATACTTGTACTCTAACCAAATATATGCGTACAATATCAAAAATTAAATAATACTACCCACAAATATTATAATAATACCACAAATTGGCATTATCTTATCACAATGAGTCGTACCAAAAAAAATTGACTCGTATGATATTCCGTCACAAAATCAAAATATGTCGTACCAAAATCAACAATTGTTATACTCAAGCCAAAAATATTTGTAAAATGCCACAAATTTTATAAATAACCACAATTGTTATGACAACACCTAAAATTGTCATTTTCTCAACACAATGTGTAGTAACAAAAGAAAACATATTTAAATACCACAAATTATACAATAAATCACAATTGTTATGATAATATCATAAATTTACGTTTTTTTACCACAATGTGATGTACCAAAGGAAATTAATTAAAATATTCTGTAATAACACGTCTAAAATATCACAAATTCAGTAATATAACCAAATTTGTTATGACAACACCATAAATTGACGTTTTCATACCCACAACGTGTCGTATAAAAAAATTCAATCGGAATGTTCAATTAACGATAATTATCATCAACAAAATACCATACCACAATTTCAGTAATATAGCCAAATTTGTTATGACAACATCATAAATTGACGTTTTCATATCCACAGCGTGTCGTATAAAAAAATTCAATCGAAATGTTCAGTTAACGATAGTTATAATAAAAAAATATCATACCACAAATTTAGTAATATAACCAAATTTGTTATGTCAACACCATAAATAGGCGTTTTCAATCGGAATGCTCAGTAAACGATAGTTAAAAGGTGTTGGAGTTTGAAAATATATCTAAAAGATTAAGGGTTCAAGTCTTGCACCCTTCATTCCTTTTTTTTTTTTTTTTAAGAATGTTATTTTTTGGTTAAATTACATAGAGTCCTTGTAGCTTCATACTTCAACAAATCTAGTTGTTCAATTTCAATACAACATTAAAATCTAATAATGCACAATCTGAGCCCCACGTAAGGTGTTTTTTTTTTTTTAAAATCTAAATCGTCTATCTTTTATGTAATATCAATTGGGTCATTCGTACCAAGAATGAAGTTGATGGCTTATAGCTAGACACTTAATTGGATGAAAAATATTATTCTATTATTCAATCTGCGTGCCGATGATGGAGCTTTCTAAACTTGATTGAGGCAAAAATTTACGTAAGTGAGTTAATCAACAAACATAAAAAACTCAACGGATTTAATTGTCGTTATTGTATCACGGTAGCATGGCTACCGTATATTCAACGACAACAGAGGACTAGGTTTCATATCAAATATAAATTGAATGTACAATCTAAATGTCGTTAGTGAGTGTATTTTTAGAATGATCGATCATGGCTGTTAGGATGTCAAGTTATACGATATTTAATTTGTGATATTTTAGACATGTATCTTGCTTGAGTATAATAATTATTGATTATGCTACGACATATTTTAGTCTTGTATCTAGTATCTTTTGATCGATTTTTTTGGGTATGACACATTGTGGTAAGTAAGTGCCAATTTTTTGTATTGTCATAACAATTATGGTTATGTTATATAATTTGCAATATTTTACATACGAGGGAGAGAGAGAGAAAGTCAAGGAGGAGAGAATAACTTGTTACCTGCTAAGCCCTTTTTTTATTTTATTAATTGATTTAATCAATTGGTGGTCCAGATTATTCACTTTGAAATCTAATGGTTTAAAATCATGATGCGTACGGTACACCACCTAATAAGGGGTGTGCACCATAGGACTACCCTTTTGATTATCTAGTGTTTGGTTGGATAAAGACGGAGTAAAATACTTTTGTTGAAAACATTATCCATCCAAACCCGGAAAATGACGTTTCCTCAAAAGTTCCTTAAGACAATTCCTAAAATTAGCCCCACTTGAGGCGCATGCATAGACAAAGAGGGAAACGGTCTCGTCAACCAATCTGTGCATCAACGTGGAGGAAATAACCTCCTCCAATTTTTCAAACCCGACATTTGATGAGCTCAATTATATTCTAAAATTTTGAATCTCTAAAATCCGAATATTATAGTGTATTTTGGATTTTAGAATCTGAAAAACATATTTGTCATACATAATCATCCAAACTCATATACCTCCCAAAGGTTTTAAATGGTTCGGATATGTAAGTACCAAATTGTTGAACTTTTTCGAGTTTTAGTATCTGAAATTTGTACAGATTTTCGGGTTTTATTTTTTACCTACCTTGATAACGCGCTGTCTTTTCTCTGCTTTTTCTTTTTTCGTGTGATAAGAACGCGTTACTTGCTTGCATGTGGATTTGTTGCCACGCAAGCTCCGCAAAACGCATTTCGTGCGTGCGCAATTGACATCACGCATTTTGATAATGAGCTAAGGACTTTTTTTGCAAAACATTTCAAAAGATGGACATTTGTATAAAAACATGGTCATTTCGACCAAAACTCTTCAGATTTTAATATCCAAAAATAGTTTGCGTTTTCATATTCTAATATCCGAAAATAGTATAAGTTTTCAAATTCTAATACTCGAAATAATGAATAATTTTCGAGTTTATGGATATGATTTCTTTACAAAAATTGAAATAGGTTGAAGAACTTCTAGATTCTAATAACAGAAATTAGTACAAAAGGTTAGATTCTAGTATCCGAATAATCATAGTCAATTTGAGTGTTTGAAATTGATTTTTTTTTTTTTTTTTCATATTATAGTATCCAAATGCTTTGTGAATTGTCAAATTCACAACTAGTGGTGGCGGTGCGGCGGTTATGGAGGGGGTGGTGGTTTTGGTGGTGCAAATTCTGCTTTTGACAATTCTAACCTTTCAAGGGACTCCAGAGCTCATTTATACCAATAAGATGTTTTTTTTTAGATTGGATAATTCATTTTCTCTTTTTTTTATTGGGAATTTTTTTTATTAATCTCTGCAAAAATTACGAAGATTAAAAGGACAAGGACATAAAATTTTATTCATTTTCTCTTTTCCCGTCGTGTATATAGAAAGTGATAAAACAATTGAGTGAAAGATTGGAAATGGAGGTGGTGGTGGGGCTGTAGTTATGGAAGTGATGGTGGTTCAGAAGGGAGAGAGAAGGTGAAGAATAAAGATTAGGTTTTGGATATAGAAGGGAAAATTTGGAAATTTAGGGATATTTTTTGGGGTTGTATCTAGTAAATTGTTATAGGATTTGAGTGTTTTATTTAGCAGAAGTTACATGCAGCAAATTTGCAGTTGTATTTAGAATCGGCCTCCCAAGTTTCCAACCACCTTAAGCCTCTCTTTTTGGCCATTCGACAAAAAGCCTATGTTAAATATTTATTTTTGATTTTTATGGGGCACATTATGAATTCTACAAAAATGATTCAAACTGCAAGTTATTCTTAGATTATTTTTTATGGGTTCCAAAAAAAATAATTCAATCGGATATCGGTAGGAGTTGTTTCAGAACTGTAGGGTGTTTCAAAATTTATAGAGCGCCATACGAATTCTGAAATAACCCTTACCGATATCAGACTGAGCTAATTTTTTTAGGAAACCATAAGAAAATATTTTATTATCAACTTGCAGTTTGAATCATCTTTGTAGAACCCGTAATGAACCCCACAACCAGAACACATGTTATTTACTTTTGAATCTTTTTGTTTTCAATTTTTTAAAAATGAATTTATTCATGTATTTTTATTATACATTTCTAGGTTTCTTTTATTGAAACGGATCCAAACGTAATAAATTTTGACTAAGAATGAAAAATCCAAGGAAAATTTCTAAAACGGTTGATTTTTATTCAAATTTCAAAAGTACATGTTTCATTCTTAATTTTTTTTCAATCAACTATTAGTAAACTGTAGAATCTCAAGCAATTCTAGTCGGTTAATTGAGGTAATTTTGTTTTCTATAACTGGTAAATTAGTAGTGTAATACCCCAAACATACAAAAACAAGGGTAAAATGAAGATAAACGCAAATTTCATTGTCGAACTAATAGAAGGGGGAAACCGAAATGGAAAAGTGAATCATAAGGGATGCTAGTGTTATTTCAGATAAAATAGGGAGGTCAGTGATCAGTGATATAGTAAGAAACCTCATGGAGGATGAATGTAATTTACCCTTCTTCTTAAAAAATCCAATTTTTTTCTTCTAATAGTACACAGTCTTGCTAGCATGTGTTTCTCCGTATTTTATCAATCCAGAATGATGCTTTCTTTGGTTCTAGATGTAGGAGGAGCAGCATAGTTTGATTGATGATAAAGGCATTGTTCATTTAAATATTTTACTTTGTTTTAACTTTATTTTTCAATCATTATCCTATATCTTTCTCCAATCATTATCTTATTTCTTCAATTATTATTCTCATTTTTCTCTCTATCTCTCTCCACTTATTACCACTCCCTCCAGTCATTATTCTATTTTTCGCTTCACCCACTACCAAAACTAAAATATCCAAAGTTATCAAACAAACAAAGCCCACGTTTCTGATGTTTTACTCTACTGTAATTAGGCAAAAGCCTTTCTTCATTTTGAAGTGAGTTTTTAATGACATCACATATTGATAACATCATCAAACATCAAGTTCCCATTTCGTGGTTGTTTTCAAAATTATTTTTTCGTAACGTTTTAAGAAAAACTTGCTAAAAATGAAAAGGGAGATTCAGTTAGCAATGAAAAGGGAGATTCAGTTAGCAATCCGTTGCAAACATAAGTCCATTAAACAAATTCCTAATGTGCGAGTCCACACCAGCAAGATCTTTCACTTACTGCTCAAGCATGCCAGAGCCGCCATCCTCCTCTCATGCAATTCGTCGTCCTGCATTTTCTCTCAAGATCTTTGCATCCTTTTTGTCTATTGGTGGCAATTGCGAGCTGAACTCACTCTCCTCCGCTGCTAGCCCCTACTGCATTTGCTTTCCGCTGTGGAGAAGGAGTTACTTTGTGGTGGGATCCACACCATTTCAAATCAATAAAGAGAGTAAATATTCACCATCTTTTAAGAAAGGTGAAAAAAATTGCACTCGTGGAGAAGCCAATTCCAGCACCATCTTATTATCGGAGTGATGAGACCAGGAAAAGGATAGCATTGCAGGTGGCATCATGTGACTCTTGTTCTCTGGCAAATCTTTGGAGTGAACCGGCACAGCTCATGACCATGCTCTATGTTGGCTGACGATGCTGCAAAAAGCGTGATAGGTCATCGGAAGTTAGGAAAAACCCTCACTAGATAACAAATTAGTCAAGTATCGTCTCAGTTCATCTATAACCCTGCATTTGATCCTATGGCAACAATATTGGAACTGGGATGGTTATATGGCAATTGGAGACATTTGTAGAAAGAGTTTCCCAGAGTTTTATATGTGTCATTATTGGGTACTTTCGGAGTTCCACTTGGTATTCCTAATGTAATTCTCCTGACCAATGAATATTCGCATCACACTAGTCCGATCATCCCTTGTCTCCTAACATCGAAACCAAAGTTTATATGTGTCTCATTAATCTCCATTCAGATTTGTTCAATTGCACTTCGTTATTCCATATATATATATATAACGGGTTAACATACGAGCACAATATATATACAGAAACGATGTGCACATTATTTATCTGTTGTAAAAGAATGCCTAGTTAAATTTATCAGTTTGAATACAACTGTGAAGAAAAGCGAAAGATGTATTATTGATTGTATTCAAACCATAACCTAACATGCCTTTATATAGGTTACAAGATGCATAACAAGGAAATACGCATAATAAAGAAATCCAGACTAACTAGGAAACATAAATAATAATCTGCCTAAACTAGAAACAGAATAATAAAGCTTAGAAAATAAGGTAACATAATATTTCCTAACATCCCCCCTCAAACTCAACTTGAGTTTGAAAAAGCGTAGAGAAACCAGGAGCAGCCATGCCAAGCCAAGCCAAGATAAGAGAAACCAAAAGAAGCCAGAAAAGAGAAACGGCAGGGAGAGCCAAAAACAGCCATGAGCGAGAAAAGCCTTGACAGTAGAGATTTGAGGTGAAATCCGAGTGCACGCGCAAGTTACATATTACTATGAGTGCCCGGTGGACAGCGACGAAGTTTAGGCCTCCCGCCGAGAGCAAAAATTCCACAAGGTCTAGATCTTATAGCTCTGATACCATGTGAAGAAAAGCGGAAAGATGTATTATTGATTGTATTCAAACCATAACCTAGCATGCCTTTATATAGGCTATAAGATGCATAACAAGGAAATCCGCATAATAAAGAAATCCAGACTAACTAGGAAACATAAATAACAATCTGCCTAAACTAGAAACAGAATAATAAAGCTTAGAAAATAAGGTAACATAATATTTCCTAACAACAACAAACAATGGAGCATAAGTATTTATCAAATCAAGACATAAATACATGTTTTGCTGCTCTTATTTCATTGTAGAAGACATCAAAACTGCAGCATAGTTTTCTAGGAATCTTATTCCTTACACAAGGAATCTACAACAGAGCATACTATCTTCAAGCAGAATAATAAGATCATTAGACAAAATGATAAATATCATGTGAACCTGAATTCAGCGTATTCTTTAAAATCTGTTCATCTCGTGAAACAGATAGGACCAAATGAATCAAGGAGGGGAAAAAATACAATCAACCCAAGGGGCGTGAAACTATGCCTAAGCACGGAGGAAAAAACCGATCGGCTTTGAGGATGGAAAATTCATTATTGTTGTTTTCCAAGAGTTAGTTGAATTTGAGGGCTTTGCTCATTTCATTACAACAGAAGTCTTCGGAAATCACTGAAGTTTGAATGTAAAGCAGAGAGGAAAGCACCTGCAAATCAAACTTGCATCGAAACTCATATACCTCATTAACATACCCAAAATTCGGGGCGTTACAGAAAAATATATTTGTCATACATAATCATCCAAACTCATATACCTCCCAAAGGTTTTAAATAGTTCTGTAACGCCCCGAATTTTGGGTACGTTAAGGAGGCATTTATTACATAATAAAAAGAGTTTATTACATCATAAATACTTCAAAAGGGTACATTCATTCAATCAAAGGAGAAACTAAGGCTCCTAACTACTGCTCCGCTTGCTCCTTCCTTCAGGCAGACTTCTTAGCTCCGAAGGCCTCCAAGGCATGCATCTCGCCCTGTTCATCTAAGAGGTCTGACACATTATACCGGCGTCACCACCAATATAATATGTCAGGGTCACCAAAAAGGCAACACCATGAGCTACGAAAGCTCAATAAAGTAACCCTACCCACTAACCCTTAACTTAACAACATATCATTTGTATAACAAACAGTAATGATGACACATCCACATTCGTTATCTAACGTTGGTGTCCAAGTTTTATCGAAGTTCTTCCTACGTAACCCATCGTAGACCGGGTTGCTTTTACTACCTTTCTTTTCCAAAGTCTCCTTTTTAACTCACCCAATCTCGGTTCCGCCGCGCCGGGTTCCCGAGTATCCTCACAACGGTTCCGCCGCGCCGGGTTCCCGTTGGCACACAAAACTTGCATTGGCTCCTCTCCACGGATAACCAAGCCATATTACCAACAAGGCTACCACGTCCGACCCTATTGGCAATCTTCACAAAGGGCTACCAAGTCCGGCCACTTTGTGGTTTTCACAACCCACGCAATGGGCTACCAAGTCCGGCCACATCGCGGTTTCAAAACACATTTCTCTTGTTAAACACACCCTAGGTGCCATGTTTCTAACTTCCTTGGTTTTCGTGTCACGTTCTCATGCAAGACTCCGCGTGTAAGACTTTTCATACAATCATGCATTCAATCAAAGCCTTGAAATCGTACAACAAGATCATTTAATTAACATAGCATGCTTGAATTCCATCAACTACATAAATCATGCATTTTTACTTTTTCATCTATGATCAAGTAACTTTTTAAACTTTAGGAAAGATAAGTAGAGATTCAAGTAGCAAAACTTAAACTACTTATCGGAAATAAAGTAAGGATTTGAAAAATAGGTAAGGATCACTACCTTGATCCGAAACTAGTCGGGGCCGAATAAGCTAGTTGGAAAAATTCTACGGGCAGTGAAAGTTCCAAATCTGGACAGTAACTCTGTCAATCTTTGGCCGAATAGAGTCGTTCTTGGGTTGAAATCGAAGATCTCGAAACCCTCTACAACTCTTGTGAAGGAAGTTAATCCTAGAAACGATCTTAGGTTGGAGAAAAATGGGGGTAAAGGAGAAGACAGTAAGCTGTCTGGAATTTGGAAATCCGAATTTTTACTGAACTTCGGATGCCAATATCTTGGTCATTTCTTGACCGATTGGGGTGGTTCTTGGGTCTAACTTCAAGGTTTCGAAGTTCTCTACAACTTTTCAGAAGGAAGTTGATCCTAAAAACTACTCTAGACAGGAGAAAACTGGGGATTTCCGAAGGGGCAGTAGGCTGCCTGGAAAAATCAGATATGGTTTCTAGAGAGAAGGAAGAGCAAATGCTTGAGGGGTGAGTTGAAATGCATGGAATGAGCTTCTATTTATAGGCAAAGCTTGAGCCCCTCTCCTCTCCCTCAATGGCTGGCCCCCCTCTCTCTCTCTCCCTCTCTTTGACACTTGTCATGAATCTTGGAAGATCAAAGGCAAATCCAATGGCTAGGATTTGTTTCTTACAATACTTGGTGGGCAAGGAGAATATTGATACAAGATTTTTGTTTAAACAAATGGGAATTGTACAATGAAGGACAATGGAGGTGGTTTCTTTGCTAGGAAGGAAGATACACCAAGGATATGAAGTACAAAGAAGATCAAGGATGGTACAACCAACTTTCCTTCTTCTTTCCTTCCTTCCTCTCTCTCTCTCTCCCCTCCCTAGCCGAACTCTCTCTCTCTCTCTCTCTCTCTCTCTCTCTCTCCTCCTTTGCTTTCACATGGTACACATATATACATGCATACAATGTACAAGAAAACAATAAACAAAAGGTACTTTGTACTTTGAGCCAAGAAACTTAATGACTAAGTTTTACCAACTAATAAACACATGTGTACCAAGCCATTTAAATAATCAACCAAGTTCTAGATTAATATATATACATATGTACTTATGTATCTAGGAAGAATCAATACCCCAACATAAAATAATATGGAAGTACTTTAAGAATCTTAGTACTAAGTACTTCCTTGTTAAAATAATGTAGTACTTCTACACATGGGGTTTTAAGAAAGACTAGTTTATTAAGGCCCATGTACTAAGATGAAAGACTACCTTTTAACCATTGGGTAAAAATTCCCCTAACATCTATTATCCAATGGATAATAGTTATTAGGCAACTTATATATTAAAATAAATCCCAAAAGTACTTTAAAGAAATTAAAAAGTATTTTTCTTAATATTCTTAATACTTTGACCAAGTATACTTTTAAATAAACAATTGGGGTTTCTATTATCCAATGGATAATAGTTTCCCTAACTTTTATTGTCCAATGGACAAAGAATATAACCAATTTGATTAAAAGAAAAAGAATATTGAAATTCTTAGTCTAGGGTTCAAAAGAGTTAAAAGTTCCCATGAGGGGCAAAACAGTCCAATTGAGATAACTAGATAGCTTCCTAGTTTAGTTCCTTCAACCGAATGGTTAGAAGCTAACTAGGCTTGCTAAATAGGACTAAAGTGCAAGAAATCAAATTTGAAGGGTAAAAACGTAATTTTGACAAACAACAAGAGTATTAAAACAAAATTCAAATATTTAACGAAATTTTCATTGACTGAAAATCAGGGTCGTTACAAGTTCGGATATGTAAGTACCAAATTGTTGAACTTTTTCGAGTTTTAGTATCTGAAATTTGTACAGATTTTCGGGTTTTGCTTTTTACCTACCTTGATAACGCACTGTCTTTTCTTTGCTTTTTCTTTTTTTGTGCGATAAAAACGCATTTTCAGAACGCGTTACTTGCTTGCATGTGGATTTATTGCCACGCAAGCTCCGCAAAACGCATTTCGTTTGTGCGCAATTGACATCACGCATTTTGATAACGCACTAAGGACTATTTTTGCAAAACATTTCAAAAGATGGACATTTGTATAAAAATGTGGTCATTTCGACCAAAAACTCTTCAGATTTTAATATCCAAAAATAGTATGGGTTTTCATATTCTAATATCCGAAAATAGTATAAGTTTTCAGATTCTAATACTCGAAATAATGAATAATTTTCGAGTTTATGGATATGATTTCTTTACAAATATTGAAATAGGTTGAAGAACTTCCAGATTCTAATAACAGAAATTAGTACAATAGGTTAGATTCTAGTATCCAAATAATCACAGTCAATTTGAGTGTTTGAATTTGATTTTTTTTTCATATTATAGTATCCGAATGCTTTGTGAATTGTCAAATTCGCAACTAGTGGTGGTGGTGCGGCGGTTATGGAGGTGGTGGTGGTTTTGGTGGTGCAAGTTCTGCTTTTGACAATTCTAACCTTTCAAGGGACTCCAGAGCTCATTTATACCAATAGGATGTTTTGTTTTAGATTGGATAATTCATTTTCTGTTTTTTTATCAACAATTTTTTTTATTAATCTCTGCAAAAATTACAAAGATTAAAAGGATAAGGATAGAAAATTTTATTCATTTTCTCTTTTCCCGTCATGTATATAGAAGGTGAGAAAACAATGAGTGAAAGATTGGAAATGGAGATGGTGGTGGGGCGGTAGTTATGGAATTCAGAAGGGAGAGAGAAGGTGAAGAAGAAAGATTAGGTTTTGGACATAGAAGGGAAAATTTGGAAATTTAGGGATATTTTTTGGAGTTTTATGTAGTAAATTGTTATAAGATTTGAGTGTTTTATTTAGCAGAAGTTACATGCAGCAAATTCGCAGTTGTATTTAGAATCGCCCTCCCAAGTTTCCAACCACCTGAAGCCTCTATTTTTGGCTATTCGACAAAAAGCCTATGTTAAATATTTATTTTTTATTTTTGTGGGGCACATTATGAATTCTACAAAAATGATTCAAACTGCAAGTTATTCTTAGATTATTTTTATGGGTTCCACAAAAAAATAATTCAATCGGATATCGGTAGGAGCTGTTTCAGAACTGTAGGGAGTTTCAAAATTTGTAAAGCACCTTACGAATTCTGAAATAACCCTTACCGATATCAGAGTGAGCTAATTTTTTTAGGAAACCATAAGAAAATATTTTATTATCAACTTGCAGTTTGAATCATCTTTGTAGAACCCGTAATGAACCCCACAACCAGAACACATGTTATTTATTTTTGAATCTTTTTGTTTTCAATTTTTTTAAAAATGAATTTATTCATGTATTTTTATTATACATTTCTGGGTTTCTTTTATTGAAACGGATCCAAACGTAATAAATTTTGACTACGAATGAAAAATCCAAGGAAAATTTCTAAAACGGTTGATTTTTATTCAAATTTCAAAAGTACATGTTTCATTCTTAATTTTTTTTCAATCAACTATTAGTAAACTGTAGAATCTCAAGCAATTCTAGTCGGTTAATTGAGTTAATTTTGTTTTCTATAACTGGTGAATTAGTAGTGTAATACCCCAAACGTACAAAAACAAGGGTAAAATGAAGATAAACGCAAATTTAATTGTCGAACTAATAGAAGGGGGAAACCGAAAAGGAAAAGTTAATCATAAGTGTTATTTCAGATAAAATAGGAAGGTCAGTGTCAGTGATATAGTAAGGAACCTCATGGAGGATGAATGTAATTTACCCTTCTTCTTAAAAAATCCAATTTTTTTCCTTCTAATAGTACAGAGTCTTGCTAGTATGTGTTTCTCCGTATTTTATCAATCCAGAATGATGCTTTCTTTGGTTCTAGATGTAGGAAGAGCAGCATAGTTTGATTGATGATAAAGGCATTGTTCGTTTAAATACTTTATTTTGTTTTAATTTTATTTTTCAATCATTACTCTATATCTTTCTACAATCATTATTCTATTTCTTCAATTATTATTCTTATTTTTCTCTCTATCTCTTCACTCATTACCCATCTCTCCAATGATTACCCTATTTCTCTCTCCACTCACTACCAAAACTAAAACATCCAAAGTTATCAAACGAACAAAGACATGTTTCTTATGTTTTACTCTACTGTAATTAGGCAAAAACCTTTCTTTATTTTGAAGTGAGTGTTTAATGACATCACATATTGATAACATCATCAAACATCAAGTTCCCGTTTCGTGGTTGTTTTCAAAAATATTTTTCCGTAACATTTTAAGAAAAACTTGCAAAAAATGAAAAGGGGGATTCAGTTAGCAATCCGTTGCAAACATAAGTCCATTAAACAAATTCCTAATGTGCGAGTCCACACCAGTAAGATCTTTCATTGCTACTCAAGCACGCCAGAGCCGCCATCCTCCTCTCATGCAATTTGTCGTCCTGCATTTTCTCTCAAGATCTTTGCATCCCTTTCGTCTATTGGTGGCAATTGCGGGCTGAACTGGCTCTCCTTCGCTCTAGCCCCTAGCGCATTTGCTCTCCGCTGTGGGGAAGGAGTCACTTTGTGGTGGGATCCACACCATTTCAAACCAATAAAGAAGGTAATGTGGGTGAACAAAATTGCACTCACGGAGAAGCCAATTCCAGCACCATCTTATTGTCGGAGTGATGAGACCAGGAAAAGGATAGCATTGCAGGTGGCGTCATGTGACTCTTGTTCTCTGGCAAATCTTTGGAGTGAACCGGCACAGCTCATGACCGTGCTCTATGTTGGCTGACGATGCTGCAAAAAGCGTGATAGGTCATCGGAAGTTAGGAAAAACCCTCACTAGATAACAAATTAGTCAAGTATCGTCTCAGTTCATCTATAACCCTGCATTTGATCCTATGGCAACAATATTGGAACTGGGATGGTTATATGGCAATTGGAGACACTTGTAGAAAGAGTTTCCCAGAGTTTTATATGTGCCATTATTGGGTACTTTTGGGGTTCCACTTGGTATTACTAATGTAATTCTCCTGACCAATGAATATTCGCATCACACTAGTCCGATCATCCCTTGTCTCCTAACATCGAAACCAAAGGTTATATGTGTCTCATTAATCTCAGTTCAGATTTGTTCAATTGCACTTCGTTATTCCAAATATATATATAACGGGTTAACATACGAGCACAATATATATACAAAAACGATGTGCACATTATTTATCTGTTGTAAAAGAATGCCTAGTTAAATTTATTAGTTTGAATACAACAAACAATGGAGCACAGGTATTTATCAAATCAAGACATAAAAACATGTTTTGCTGCTCTTATTTCATTGTAGAAGACATCTAAACTGCAGCATAGTTTTCTAGGAATCTTATTCCTTACACAAGGAATCTACAACAGAGCATACTATCTTCAAGCAGAATAATAAGATCATTAGACAAAATGATAAATATCATGTGAACCTGAATTTGGCATATTCTTTAAAATCTATTCATCTCGTGAAACAGATAGGACCAAATGAGGGGGGGGGGGGGGGGGGGGGTGGGGCGGGGGGGTGGTGGTTGGTGGTGGGGCGAGGAAATACAATCAACCTAAAGGGTGTGAAACTATGCCAAAGCATGGAGGAAAAAACCGATCGGGTTTGAGGATGGAAAATTCATTATTGTTGTTTTCCAAGAGTTAGTTGAATTTGAGGGCTTTGCTCATTTCATTACAACAGAAGTCTTCGGAAATCACTGAAGTTTGAACGTAAAGCAGAGAGGAAAGCACTTGCAAATCAAACTTGCATCGACCTCAAGTGCCAGAAATAATTAAGGCTTTCAAATTGAAAAATGAGGGACCTCAAAGACAACGATCCTTGGGAAGGTAGGTAAGTCTTAAAGGATAAGGGGACCCTGTGGTGCGCCAAAGCACTACAGAGACCTCAGTGGAGTCCACCTCAAGTCCATCAAGGTTTAGTGAGAAGATCACTCATTCAAAAGATCAAGTTGATCGGACGTCGATAACAAGATCAGGTACCAATATTTGATTAAACTAACTTTTGGAAAAAAAATATACCCCATGGATCCTACAAAATGAACAGTTCAGAAAACGATAAAGGGCTCAAGGTAGACCCTGTTAGAAAAAGTAATTTGTAATCTTCTAGAATAATGTAGAATGGGTACTTAAATATCTAAGTTTTAAATAATTAGAAGTGTGTAGAAATAATAAATATCTTAGAAGATATTTTTATAGATAATTCTAGAAGAAACTTGAAAGATGTATTGTAATTATGCACATGGGTAAAATTAGATGATTCTAGAAGTTAGGAGATTTTTGTAATGCACATGTGCTTATCTCTAGCTAGTTCTAGAGAATTCTATGTGCTCTATAAATAGAGCATTGTTGTACTCATTTTGAGCAATGAAAATCCATTAAAGCCTTACACAAATTGTCCTTCTAACACCTCTCAACCATCCTTTCCCACTCTCTTGTCTAATTTACTACAAAATCTAACCTAGCACCCCAACAATTTTGGTATCAGAGCAGGTTTAACCGATCCATCCTTGTCCTTCTTTCAACCACCATGGAGTCCAACTCTTCCACTTTCAACTATGCACAAAATCTCATCCCTATATTTGAGGGAGAGAACTATGGCTATTGGAGCATCCAAATGCAAACTTTATTTGTCTCACAAGAATTGTGGGATCTTGTTGAAAGCGGATACGAGGCACCGGCAAATGCCGAAGAAGAAGCAACTTGGACGGAAGCAAGGAAGAAGAAGTTCAGGGAGAACAAGAAGAAAGATGCTTTGGCTCTCCTCAACATTCAACGTGGGGTAAGCAAATCTATCTTTCCAAGAATTATGGGTGCAAAAACTTCAAAAGAAGCATGGGAAATATTAAAAATTGAATATCAAGGTTATGATAAGGTTATCTCCATTAAACTTCAAACATTATGGAGAGACTTTGATAATCTAGCAATGAAGGAAAATGAATCCATTCAAACGTTCTTTTCCCGAGTTGCTGGAATTATCAATCAAATTCGAAGTTATGGAGATACCCTTCCGGATAAAAGAATCGTCGAAAAGGTTCTTAGGAGTCTGCCTCCAAAGTTTGATCATGTTGTAGCTGCTATCGAAGAATCCAAGGATTTGTCTAAACTTACTCGACATGAACTAATGAGTTCTCTCGAGGCCCATGAACAAAGAATGAGCAGGTTCACAAATCAATCCTTGGAGCAAGCATTTCAAAGCAAAATCAATTTTGGTGGAAAGAACCAAGAAGATCAAGAGAAGGGTTCATCTCGAGGAGGAGGCATAAACGGACAAAGACGTGGAGGCCAAAATGCATTTCAAGTCCGGAACAAAGGAAAAGGATACGACAATCAGAGGAATCCTAATGGCGGTAACTCTAACTCTTCTTGCATTATTTGCAAAAAATCTAATCATGCATCCAAAGATTGTAGATTTAAATGCAAGAGATGCAAGATTTCTAATCATTCTGATCGAGATTGCTGGTTCAATCAAGAAAAAAACAAAGCTAATTTTTCAGAAGAAAATGAAGCTGAACACCTATTCTCTTGCATGAATGCTCAACAAGAGTCAGATAACATTTGGTATCTGGATAGTGGATGCAGTAATCATATGACAGGCGATCATAAAAAGTTCGTGCAGCTTGACGATAAAATCTCTTCACAAGTAAAGCTGGGAGATGGGAAGCTGCAAAATGTGAAAGGAAAAGGAGTTATCGCTGTCTACACAAAGGGAGGTAACAAAAAATTAATTTCAGATGTCCTTTATGTTCCTGGGCTTACTCAAAACTTATTAAGTGTGGGGCAATTACTGCAAAAAGCCTACACACTTAATTTTGATAATGATGAATGCACCATCATAGACAAAAAGAAAAATTTTAAAGTGGCAAAGGTCAAAATGACTCCAAATAAAGTTTTTCCGTTAATAATGCCACTTAATGAAAATTTTGCCCTTAAAGGAGAAAAAATTGATGACTCATATCTGTGGCATCTAAGATATGGCCACTTAAATTACAAGGGCATGAGATTGCTAAAGGAGAAAAATATGGTAAAAGGGCTACCAAATATTGATAAAATTGATAAAGTTTGTGAAGGGTGTATATATGGAAAAATGCACAGACTCCCATTTCCAAAGTTCTCTTGGAGAGCTAAAGCGCCTTTGGAATTGGTGCATTCTGATATTTTTGGCCCTACTAGAACACCATCTCTTGGTGGAAAAAGATACTTTCTCCTCTTTGTTGATGACTATACAAGGATGATGTGGTTATACATCCTTGACAAAAAATCAGAAGCTTTTTCTGTATTCCTCAAATTTCAAGCCTTGGTGGAAAGACAAAGCGGAAGACAAATAAAGACACTTCGGACAGATCGTGGTGGTGAATTCATCTACACTCCATTCATAGAATATTGCAAGGAAAAAGGAATCAAGAGGCAACTTACAATCCGGAAAACACCTCAACAAAATGGAGTGGCAGAACGGAAGAACCGAACAATTGCAGAGATGGCACGAAGCATGCTTAAAGGTCAAGGGCTTCCTAACTCATTCTGGGCCGAAGCTGTCAACACTGCTGTTTTCATCCTCAACCGTTCTCCCACTAAGGCAGTTTGAAACAAGACACCATATGAGGCGTGGTACAAAGAGAAGCCTCAGGTAAATTTTCTAAAAATTTTCGGTTGCATTGCATATGCATTAGTTCCCTCAGAAAAAAGAGAAAAATTTGACGAAAAAGGAGAGAAATATATTTTCATTGGATATAGTGACGAGTCTAAGGGTTATCGTCTCTATAATCCAAACACAAATAAATTTATGGTTTCTCGAGATGTAATATTTGATGAAGCTGCTGTATGGAAGTGGGAGGACAATTCCTTCCAAGAGCCAAATTTTCTTGAGCTTGATGATGCGGGACATGAACGAGAAACCTTGACTCCAGATCCAAGTCCAAATCAAAGCCCACGGACCAGTCCAGAGAGCTCATCATCGGATGATCTCAATCCGACAAGAAAGGTACGTTCCTTACGAGATATTTATGACTCGTGTGATTTTGCCTTCTTCACTTGTGAACCACATAATTTTGAGGAGGCAACGACTTCGGTGTCCCCGGTCCTTTTGGGGACACCGTAAGTTTTGGCATAACTAAATCATTACAAGCATAACCAAACCAATTATATGTATAACCAAGCCATAATAATGCATAACCAAGGCATAACCAAAACTCCGATCCAACGGTTGAGATTGTGCCACGTATGCTAGTTTGACCAAAAAAAACCGGTCTAACCGGTCACCCAACAGGTCATTGAATTTGGCATAACAAAACCACTAAATGGCATAACAAGTAAACCCAAAAAGGCATAACATGTGATTTAATGGCATAACATGAGTATAACATTTCTTAAACAGGTATAACATTAACCCAAAATAGGCATAACAAAACCATTAAATGGCATAACTGTTGAATCATAACCATGTGGGCATAACGTAAACCATTGAAAAGCATAACACAAAACCAATGACAAATATAACAAAAACCATAAACGGCATAACAAAAAGCAAAAAGTAAAAGAAGCATAATATGACCATATAAAAGCATAACAATAACCTCTAAAAGGTATAACAACAACCTCTAAAACCATAACAATACCCACCTGTCATTTTTTCATTTATTTTTTTATTTGAAAATGTTTAACCATGGTTAAGTGGGAAAAAATTTTAAAATGTAAATGTGTCTTGCAATTATGTTCAACAATAAAGTGTAATGGATCTCAATAAATCATTATTTTAATAATCAAGAACGTTAATTTGGTTGTTATTGTTGATTTAGTTATTTATGGAAATTTTGGGCTCCATCGGGATTATGAAGCTCTTTGATTGGTACAAAAACTCAACATAAGAATGATAACTCATGTCCGATAAAGTTTGTAACGCTATGCAATTTACTTATATTTTTTGCAAGAATGATCAAATCTCTCTTACGGAAATGATAGACGGTTCTGATTTTTAAAAAATTGATCAATCGGTCATCGAGTTGTGAATTATAGGACTTTAATACCTACGTAAGCATCGAATGTATTCCGATCGTATGGTTGCCGACATCCAATCATCACTAAAGTTGGCGAAAAATATAGAATCGATAAGATGTGCAATCTTAACGGTTTAGATCGGTTATCAGAAAAAAATTATTGAACAACTTCCTTTAAAATCTATATGTTGAATTTCATTGTTCCTAAACTAAGGTCTTGTACTTTTGTGTAATGTACAACACTCATACTATCGAAACACAATCACAATGATCGATACCATTCAGTTTGTTTTGCTTGGTGTTTTAATTGTTCTCGTAGATTTTTGGGACTACCGGGTTTAGAAAGCCCTTTTATTGGGACGTAGATTCATCATTATAATGATATTTTACATCCGATCAAGTATGTTTGATAAGAGATTTAATTTATTTCTGGCAGAAGTATTCTAATCTTTGTTACATAAAGTATAGATGGTCCTGATTCAAAAAAAAAATAGCCGAGGCGGCCCAAGAGTGGTGCAGTATGGGACTTTAATGTTTCTGGAAGCACCAAATGTTTTTCGATTATGTGGTTATTGACATTCGATTATCACCGATTTTGGTGACAATGATTAAATCACCAAGATGTTAAATCCCATCGGTTTAGATCGAGCATTTTAAAAAATTAGTTGCCAACTACCTTAAAATCTATACATTAAGCCAAAAACACCCTGATTATATTGTGCTGTAGTCTAATGTACAGTAGCCACACGAACGCATCACTATCACGATGATCAATACCGTTAATTTTGTCGTACTTGTTGTTTTAATCATTCTCATAAAATTTTGGGTCTAACGGATTTTGAAAACCTTTTCATCGGAATGCAGATTCAATATTGTACGTTCGATTATCCGATTATGTATGCAATTGGTCCCGCCCATACAAGGAGAATTCCCAAAATTTTGAAATTAGCCTTTTTTGCAGCAAAAAATTTGGGATCTGGATCCTAGAGCTGTGAACACATTAATTGAGAATTGAGAAGATCGAAGGGCCCAAAACAACTCTCTTTCTTTTTGACAAAACACGCTGCTACAGGGAATAATTGTCTATGGAGAGAAACCCTCCGTCCTAATCGTCTTCTTCTTCGTTCCTCTCAGTCGATATCTTCATCTCCATTCTGGTTCGACGATGTCTATGGAGAGAAACCCTCCGTCCTAATCGTCTTCTTCTTTGTTCCTCTCAGTCGATATCTTCATCTCCATTCTGGTTCTACGTTCTGTTGTGGATCGCTACCTTGTGACGAGGTAACCATTGCTACTGTAAATAGGGTTTCGTAGGGTTGTTTTCGTTTTCCTACACATTTTTTTTGGTTTCTTTGTTCATCAGAATAGTTAGGGTTTTCCTGCAATTCATCCGAATAGTTTTGTACGCCGTGTGTTTCGAACTTTGGGGCTACGTGGTAGGAATACTTGTAGTACTTCAGATATTATTTGCTCTCAAATGGGTGAACTCATTGAAGAAGATTGATCTCTTCTTATTCCCTTTTTGTTTTGTTTTGTTTTTTTTTTGTTTTTTTCTTTTCATACTAATAAGAAGCGCAGAACTTGCTTCTTTTTCTGGTTAACTAGCCCAAAGTAAAAGTGATAATTCTGTTGAACATCTCTGCATCAGTACATTTCAAGAAACCTTGGTTAAACATTTGTGTTTGCATTCTTCGGCTAATAAATGTGCACTCTATTGGTCTGTTAATGTTAATATAGCTATATATACATCTGTTGAGCCTTTAAATAAATTAGTTTGTAACAATAAAACATGGCATACCTATGCTTCCAGCTTGTCCTTGGTTCAAATCATATAAGTTGTGTTTTGTGTGAGTCGGTGGTTCTTGTTTTGTTCTCTCTCTTGACAAATGAAGCAGGGTTGTATGTAAGGAAAAGTGTTAGATATCTTGTTGTACATCATTGGGCTTATTTCATGATGGGTGAAACTTTTATATGAGTTGTTAGTTGATAAACTGGAATTATGTATCAGGAAATCTCATTTTGGGTTGTGGTTAGTATTTTTATTAATGATTTGTACCTTTCATGCAACTAGATTTGTTTTAGGGGTCATTTGTTCCGACTTCGGCTCTCTTGATTTTTTCTTCTTGTTTCTCCCTTACTGGTAGTCAGTGTCTTGGCATCGAATCCTCAATACGATGATGCTACACTGGAAAATCCTTTTACAATGGCTCTGAAGTACTCAACATTATTTTTTTGTGTTGAATGCCCCTAGTAGGAGTGAATAACATAAGAGTTCTAGTGAGGTTTGTAGTTTCTTAAAGTGGGTGGTTATCTCGAAGGTGGGGCCTGACTGTGGTCCTTTGGGAAGATTGTTGGCACATGAACAATGTAGGTGAGTGCCGAGTCAACCTAGCTAGAGAAAGAAAGGGAGTGGCAGTCGAGAACGCAGGGCTATGCCAGAGGCGGGTAATATCTACGTGCATTAGTTCATTGTTTGAAGAGCCCCATTTATAGGACAGTTAAACAATGGATAACAACTCGTGTTCGGACAGGTGGCTTAAGCCTCAATGAAGGATCATTGTCCCCTTAAACAAAGGTAGCATTAGTATAAACTTCATTATTAACAGTCCAAACAAAATAAGAGATAACTGATCAGACTTGGACAGAACATTTACCTTTTGTTTATCCTTTTAATTTACAGGTTCTTTTCGCATGAATCCCATGCCCCACTTTCCCAACCCCCACTTAAAACGAATGAAATAGGACCAGGTTTTAGATTAGTTCTCTCCAGAATAGTTGCTCGATGGTGATATTATCTGTATATGCCTTTTTTTTGTTAGTATTAAATACTAACATTCCATCAGGTATTGTTAAGTAGAATGCTTTATTCTTCTCTTTGCATACTCTTGGTGATTGGTTCTCTATTAATATGTTGGCAAATGACTATTCAAATTACAGATCAGTAGCCGTAACTTGGATCGGGTCCGTAAATTGAAGAGTGCAATGACTTGGTTAACTGCTCGAGTTCAAAAGGTACAGCTATATGGGTACTCCGTGACATACCGTTGCAAGTTTTTGCATCATGGGCTTTTTGTTCATGCGTCTTTGCCTTATGCTTTATAAGAAGGAAAATGGGACTTTTTCTCGCATTGCTGGATGTGTGTGCTTTAAAAGTTGTTTTGATCCATGAATTTGATGTTCTTGAAGTAGGTCTTTTATGTCTATGAGTTCAAGCATGATTACTGAGGTTTTGGTGATGAATTTTGTTGGATTTGAGTAGTAGAATTTCGTGTATGTAGCATGTGTACATAGCAGTTTCCTGACAGCGAACTGGGTCTCAGGTTTTAGGTAATTTCTCATTCGTAAACTTTGAATTAGGTATTAGTTCCTTCACAAGTTAGAAAGTAGACTTAAAGCTTGTTCTTTTGCCGCTGGAATCGCCCGAAATCGTTGAGAATTCAATTTATAGTGATTTTCCGAAGTCTGGGTTGAAACCAGAAAATCTGTTTCCTGACAGATTCGCGAACCAACTGTATTTACTCATTTTTCCATCCTTTAGGTTCGAATTTGACTTGGGTTCCTTCACAACTTTTGTAGTACATCCTGTTACGCAACTTTCGGCACTAGAATCACTAAAAAATGTTAAAAGCACCATTTATAGTGATGTTCATGGTTGGGCTGTCTTGTGAAGATTCTTGCTGAAAAATAATATTGGTTCGCTTTCTTGAGATGAATCTAGTTGGAGAGTTGATCTCTAATGTTTTTCTAGGAATACAATTGTGAGCTAGCTAGCTTTGATTGAATGTTCTCGGAAGTTCGAGTCGTCACGTGGATCGAGGTGAGGGACCTAATACCTAAATTGCATGGTTTTATACAAGTTTTCCATTGCAAAGCTTTACCGTACATGTTTTGTACCATGATATGAACTCCATGGAATATCAAACACCAGAGGACGTGGAGTTAACAATAAAAGGAAACTATTTATTTCTTTACTGGTAGTTCAACCATACAAGCCAGGCTAAGATGTTATTTATTTCCTGACTTACCTTTCAACTTGAGGTTGGATGCAATCCATGAGTTGGGCATTCAATTGCTATTGAAAAAATATGCCTAGATTTTAATATTGATGAGGCACATGGCCATCATCATTTTCATGCACCCTAGCTGCCCTTCTAACATTTGAACTCTAAGAGCCATTGCAGATGAGCCATATTGATGAATTATGTATTTTCAGCATGACAGATGAGATCATTCAAAAGTATGCTTTGAAAGGAAGGGCGCCATCGGCCTTCATTTTATATTGGTATTCCTTGTTAATGAAAATTTAATTCATTTAACACTGATTTGGTGTTTAATTATGTATTTTCCTATGACAATGTTTGACTACAACTTTATGTTTGTGCAAGTAGCAATGAAACCATAGCCAATCTAAAAGATGTTGGTACCTTAATAACAAATCAGGTAATATTATAATTTTAACTTAACATTTTGTCATCTAATTGCATCTATTTGATCTAATGTTAATGATGACGAATGATCATTGTTGCATGATTTGGTATGTATTGCAGACGAAGAGGGACATTGGTGAGCAATGGAAAAACCTGTTGAACGAACACAGGCAAAAGTACAAAGATTTGGCTCAGTTGGCCAAAGAGGAACTCGCCAAGCATAAAGCTGTACTTCCACCAAAACCCAGAAAAGTGAGTACAAATTGTTGGGACTTGTATAACTAGGTGAACATGATTTGACCTGATTTTGGAATGCCAACTTATTTGATGATGTTTGTTAAATTTGCAGAAAAAGATACAGAACCGTATGTCCTTAAAGTCCATCGTTCGAATAGTACAAAAGTTAAGCCTAGATCAACGCCGTGCTGTTCAGCTTATTGGGTTGGGTGGAATATTAGAATTGAGGTGTACGGCTCTTAACCATCCACTATGTAATTGGTTAGTGCAGAAATTTGATCCTGTATCTCGTTCACTTACTATTGGGTATTCATTAATGCCTGCATGATGGGAAAGAGTTACCTCACTACTTTCGAATACTTCTCAAGAATTTGTCGAGTTGATAGCATGATCTCCTATCTAAATCTCTCTGTTCTAGTAGAGCTGTTACAGTTTTTTTACTCCAATCTGTCTGAGCCCATGCCATGATTTGAAATCAAGATGAAAGGGCTTCCATCCTTAAGGGAAAAAAAAAACTGGCAGTTTCGTATCCCTCCTAAAACTTGCAATGCTTTTCTGGAAGTTGGTCCATCGTATTATTCCAGTTAAAGTGAATCTAAAGACTCGTGGCTTGGATGTTGATGTTCTATGTCCTAGGTGTGGATTGGTGGAGGAAACTGTGGAGCATTTTGTTTTTGAAAGTGCTCTGTCTAAACACGTTTGGAACTGGAAGTGGTCAAATTTGGGTATTGACTTTACTTGTCGAACTCATGTTCCAGTTACTGATTGGTTTTGTGACTGGTTTAGAAATGCTGGAAGTGATGAGGTTGTTGCAAGAATCGGTTATTAGCGTTTGGGCTTTGTGGCTCCATAGGATTGATCTTTTGATAATGTTATTAATCATCCGCTGAAACTCTCGCTTTGTATGAGGCTCTTTGCTCTCAGATTCATGAATCCTACAGCCGAGCCAATAAGCTTTCTAAGTCAAAACTGGATGACATGCATCCAATAAGCTGAAGGGATTTTACTCAGCACCTTCATTGGTTCATATGTTGAGAGCCACTGCATTGGCGCCCACTTGAATGGTGGACCCCAGAATATGAATCAATGAGAGTGGCGAGTAATTTTCACCCACTTTAACGTGGGATGGTGGTGTAATGGCTGTAATCCATGAATGAGAATTTACGTTGTCTTTTCGAAATTGAGGTACCTAAGTTTTTCCTAGTTTCAGTATGTCTATTAATCTAATATCAGGATTATGTGACCAACTAACAGTCCAATTAAGGGGGAAATATTAAAGAATCAACTCGTGTTCTTCCTAGACAATTATTTGGGTAGCTAGTGTCTTGTTGGAAAAATGAGAAAGCGGAAAGGTGTTTGTTGGATATCTACCCTGTTGCTGTACTTCAGCAGTTGGCAGTTGGCACCCAACTATTCAACTTGATTTCAAGAATGAGTTTGCAAAATCTGGAGCTCACTGCAGATTGGAATTGTTTGAAATTTTGAATTGCAGATGCCACTTACTGAACGGCCGTGTGAAACCCTTTCCGTGATTTTAACCCCTGAAGAATCAAACAAGTGCAACCCTGCAAACAGCTTGTCATACAATAGCAAGGTGGAGAGTGGAACAATCACATTTGATTTCAACTCTTTGAAACCTGCAGCTAGTGAAAGAGACGAGATCCCTAATGTTTCTTATCTTGAATCCCACCTCAAGAACGATAGTGAGAATAAACATGACAATGGGATTTGTGATAGTTTGTCAATTTCAAGTGAAAATCAACACTATCAAGGCGAGACAAGTTTCTCCATGGCAACTCATCCTGTATCAGGGCTTATAGCATACTCGGGGCACATAGTATCTTCTGGTAGTATCTCACATCGATCAGATAGCAGCACAACCAGCATTCGATCTTTTGCCTTTCCCGTGTAAACTTCCACCGAACTTGTTTCAGTAGTTATGTTTTTCCTTTTGGTGCACAAACACAAGCATAACTACTATTTTGATTCCTGCAATTTAACTTGCTTTTGGCTTTTAGTAGGAAATCAGATAAAACTCGTACTTAATTCACCCCAAATTAATCCTTCTTCTCTCAAAATTAATCCTTTACTAGTACTTAATTCACCCCAAATTAACAATCGTATATATCATTATTCAAACTCCATTACATAAACTTGTTCAAACAAAAATCCATCAACATTGTTTGTACTTTAGCAAATCTCCCATAACACATACCAAAACAATCCACAAAAATCATTGCCCAAACTTGTCCAACAAAAATCACATAGGCTGTCATCCTTACAAAACCTCCATGATAATATATCCAGCACGAAATGCTTCTAGATAGTCCTATCTCCTGAAATAAAAATGACAATGGAACAGATTAAATTTAATTTTTAACCTTTAACCTTCAACAAGAATCATAAGTAAACAAACAGCACACAAAGGTTTAAAGCCTACTTTTGTCATCCTTTAGCACACTTGCTTGATCATTTCGCAGCGAGAAGCTGCCGTAACAAAAGCAGTAGCAGAACAGCAGCAGACTAGCAGTAAAATAGTAGGATTTGTAGACCACAAGCTACTACCGAAACACAGTGGTTTAGGGAAATATCAACGAACCCAGGTGGCCTCAAACTTTCCTTGGATCTTACACATTCATTCGAAGGAGTAATTAATTTCAGCTTCATGAGGTTGTTATACAGGCATTGATGCCATTTATTATGATAATATAGTAATGTGGGGTACAGAAATGAATCTAAATGCAAAAATGCATCACACAATGTTGGATTTGAAAAAAATTTCCAAATCTGTAGCTGTACTTTGTCTGTAATTGTTTATTGGGAGTTGACTTTATTGGGAGTTGACCATTATCAATCCATAACTAGTCCTATTCCTTCTCAATCCGCTCATTAAATCTTTCCCACTCACGACAACCAGAGAATTCTCGATAGGAATTACGCGCTGTGTATGATTGTTCTCTTCGGATACAGCTTTGTCTACACGATCCTCTTGTTAGGGCCATAAAAACATACTACTACTATTATGCTAATGGAAACTAATATTAAAAGTCTCAGGATCTCTACACACAGACTATATGTTCAGAACACAGCAAAACAGAACTGAACAGCAAATAATGTGCAGAGGAGCTACATTGCAGCAGGAGAATTGAATGATGGGTAGCAGAGCAAAACAGAATTGGAATCAGATTCACTCTCATCAGAAGCCAGGAATTCTTTTAATTCCATTTCGGCTATCTATAGGGAAACATAATTGGAATCAGTAAGGGAAAGAAAAGGTAATAGTCACTCCATCCCATTTTGTTTGTCCAATTTCACTCAGTCCAACACAAATCTGTCTGTAATCTATACTCCTATTGCCCAAATTCATCTTTTCATATGTTTTAAAAACAACTGTCTGCAAGAACTAATTATGATCATGTAATTGGTGAAAGTAATACTAAAATATTTACTTGAATACATTATTTGTTGATTCAATTAATGGCACGATCACCAAAGTGGACAAATAAAATGGGAGGAGATGATCATAAAATCTCTTCAAATTAACAGCACACAAAGGTTACTCTTTCAAGTTTCAACAGTCTCCAAAAATCTCTTCAAATTAACAGCACACAAAGGTTACTCTTTCAAGTTTCAACAGTCTCCCCTTTATTCTTTGTCAAACCCAACAGAATTTAGCAATCTATGCAAATTGACGGTACCAAGTCAAGGTATATTTGACTACAGGCATGAAAATTGTGGAATAAAACATGACACATCAATATCATAAACCTCTAAAAGACGATAAAAATTGAAATAAGAAATCCGAGCCGAATGACGTATAAACTACTTATCTCGAGCTAATGAAGAAAGATTGAAATCGTACCTTTGTATTTGGACTCCCTAAACAACTTTGGACATGTCCGTTTATCGTGACCTCGGCACTTGCAGTGGCTACATTTCCTAGGATTCCGAGAATGTTGGGCACTGGACTTCTTCCCTGGGTTGCCTTTGGTCTTGACCACAGGTGGATCGCCCACACCAAACAAAGTTTGGCCATCACTTGATTCACCAATCTCTGTGTTGCACTCCTTATTCTTTCCCATCTCCCAACGCTTCCTCATCCAGGATGTCATTTCGTGTTGCGCTTGCCTAGCATCTTCAAATGAGTCCTGGGCATGCGACGCATAGAATGACATCAATTTGTAACCCGAACTCAATATCCCATACCTAGTCATGTGGGATATACTGTGAGAAATTTGGCTAACATTTGGTTGTTGGGCCGGAGGCCGACCACACCTTGTCCATCTTCGCATGACTAAACTAGGGGGAATGGTCGATAGGTGTTCATATTTCATGACCACAATCATATGGCAACAAGGTAGACCAAAAGACTCAAACATCAAGCAACTACAATTGATTCTGCTATCAATTGGATAGTACTCGACCGTCCAATTGGATTCTGGATGCGAGTACATCTCAATGAAGTACAACCGACGCTCCATCTCATCAACTCGACGCGCCACAATCAATGCAGATGTGCGTTGTATTTCATCCTGAAAGAATCTGAATATGGATTGTGTGTACACCTCGGTTCCATTCTTCTCTAAGCTTTTCAATTGCGTGATCAAGACAGGGGTACTATGCTCCGTTGCCGTCTCAGCCTTTGCATCAGCAACTCGCATCCTAGCCAGACCACGGTGGTACTGTTGGACAATTTCAAAAAGCCGTAGCCTTACTGTTAAGAACCGATTTAAATAACGGTTCATGCCTTCACAGCGCTGAGTGCTCCTCATCCCAGCAAAGAAATGGCCGAGAAGATATGCCTCGGCCCATCTTTCACGGTCGCTATACATCTCTACCACCCAAGCATTTGTCTCTAGGCCGTAGTGTGATACCATGTCAGCCCAAAGAGTTTCAAATTCTTCAATATCACATTCCATTTGCATCAATATGGTAAAGTCAGATACGAATTCTGGTATGTGAACATTTTTAGCAGCATTTCGCTCCAGATGCCACGAACATAGGCGATGCCTTGCATCTGGAAAAATATTTCTAATTGCATTACGCATCGCCAAATCACCATCTGTGACCACCGAGATGGGCCGTTTACCATCCATAGCCTCCAAAAACGTTGAAAGAACCCAATTGTACGTATCCTCTGTCTCCTTCGACAACAACGCACAACCAAATATGGTCGTCGTAAAGTTATTACTCACCCCCGCCAGTATGACAAATGGCTTCTTGTAAGCATTGGTTCGATAGGTCGTGTCAAAAACTAACACATCTCCGAAAGCAGCATAATCCATCTTAGACCTCCCATCTGTCCAGAAAAGTGTCTCCAACCGGTCATCCTCATCAACAGTGTACTTGAAGAAAAATAACGGATCATTACTTACCTGAGCAGACAAGTATCCCAGTGCACCCTCAGCGTCCCCATTTCTTATTTCTTCTTTACGAATGCTATGCAATTTGTTACGCAAATCTGTTACAGTGAACCCCACATTATGGAAACCCCCAGACTGATATGTCATATAGTCCATAATTTGGGATGGCTTCATGCCTACATTCTGCATGGCCATTACCTGAGCTATGTCTGCATCACCCACATGTCTGTGTGATCGCAGAAAGGGAACACAATGTGGTGCTGCTAAGGGATGATTGTGGGTACTCACAAACTCTGTGACAACATAATTTTTCATGGTTTTGCTCATACGACAAACCCGGAATTTAGCACCACAACCAGTTCTTATTTCAGCTCTATGACGTCGTTTTCGATTAGTGCGTTCTAAATGCTTCTTGTTTCTTTTACCTTCCCTAGAACAAACCCAAGCCCTCCACCTTACGTACATTTCATTGCCTATTTGTCGTCTACTTTTATATTTGCGTACGCTAAAACCAATTGCCTTGGCATATGCATTGTAGAATTGACCAGCTTCATCTTCAGAAACAAATTTCATTTTCACAATCTCCATATCAGTGAGCAAGCGAAAACTATCATCTACACAGGAAACTGACCCTTCCCCTTCCCCTTCCATTTCCCCATCCACATCATTATCTTCATCTTCAGAAACAAATGTATTACTCTGCGAATCTTCCGAACTAGAACAAGGGTCGGAATTGGATTCCCAATCGTACGAATCTACCTTCACACCCTTGCTGTTGGTACTACTATTAGGAGTTTCCATTGCACCCCCAAATAATAAACAACATTGCCACAACTTTTAATCCACAATTCGAGTTACATACAGAGGTGAAATAGGTTGCATACACATGACCTATAACTAAAGTGCATTACTTACACAATTGTTAGCTTGAAAAGAACTTTTTAATAGCCCCTTTTTAAGAATTTATTAACGCTTCTGTTCTTTAATCTTTTCTGATGACCAGATAGCTGACGTTTAGGCATGATGCACCTAAGTAAGAATTAAAAAAAGAGCCTTATAACATGATTGTTAATGATGCACTAACCGATAATCAGATATTTTTAAATTTAAGCACACCAACTATTGCCAACTACATCAGCACAAATCTAAGCACCACCAGCCAGGGCTCTGCATTTAACAACATACGTACAAATTTAAGCACCACCAGCCAGGGCTCTGCATTTAACAACATACGTACAAATCTAAGCACCACCAACCAGGGCTCTGCATAAGAAGAGAATACTTACCGATTTGAAGCCTCGCAAGTCGCAAGCGAATGAGACTCTAAGACTCCGCAGTGTATATTATACTAGTAGTATATACTGGTCCTGCATTTCAATTTCCAATAATCTTAAACACAAATCAAGTGGAGAATAAAAAAAGCCCTAACATCACTATCACTAATCAACTAAACTTAATTAAAGAGATTCTCACTTCTCAATGTTCTCATAAGCAATATTAAATTACAAACTTCATTACTTCAATAGTTCAACACAAAGTGGCAGCCGGCAGTGCCCTTTGGGCTTCGAACCTTCCCAGAATCCGAGTTCAAATTAGTTGATTAATATTGATTAATATTAGTATATTACATTACAAACTTCAAAGAAAGTGAGAGACCTATTAACTATTGATTGCTATAATACTATTGAAAGTTTGAAACTTGAAACTGAAAGCACTGCTGCACCGATCCGAAAAAAAAGACCACTCTGGGCTGGATTTTAATGCCTAATAGCATGCCAAGCAGACTTTACAGTGAATACCCCAGTAGCATATGGAAGCCACTGAATTGAATCTTCCCTGTAGATTTCTGTTTGCAGATTTGGAGGAGAGTGGGACATGGTACTTCTGGTAACCCTATTCCTAGGCCTGCACCATCCATTGGCCATTGCAAATAATAGAATCCCCTTTAGCTTGTATGGATCTCCCCTTATTATATTCCACACTATCCTCAAACCTTTTATAAAGAGCCCCGAAGAGTGCCAATTATTGAATCCTATACAGCATCAAACGTTGCCCCAAATCCCTTGTACTTGTTTTTTGTTCTTCATTTATTGAACAGTTTTTTGAATTTCTTTAGTTGTCTTAGCCTCTTAGGTACTTGAAGATTATATAACCTCTCTAGTGGGTGAAATATGTTGAAGTCACACAACAATTCATAGGCTAATGAGGAAATAACTACATGCTTGTAGTAAACTAGAATGCAGTATATAGTAAAATGACAGAAACAAACTACAAACTACAGTAATATTTTAGTGATTCTAAAGTGATTTAGATTTCTACGGGCTTGTCAAACCCTAGGTGTGTAGTATACCCGACAGTAAACTGTAGAGCATGCATGTTCAAGTGCCGAACAACTTAGACTTTGTGATTACCATATAAAGGAAGTCGTATGTCTTCTGTTCAATTTAGGAATTTTTCTATATAGGTACTTGTGTCCTAGGGTTGGATATTCTGCCATTTGGCCAATTTCTGAAACTCAAATTTTGTAGCGGGGTTGCTACACTTATCTTACTTCAAATTTCTCTTTTTGTAGGCAACAATATACCAACACAAGGCCTTGGATATCAACGAAAGGGAACTTGGCCTTGACCACCCTGATACAATGAAAAGCTACGGAGATCTCTCTGTTTTCTACTATCGCCTACAACACATTGAATTGGCTTTGAAGTGAGTGAATTTTGTATCCATGTTCCTATGTTTGATTTGCCAAAGCTATTCTTTTAGGGTTATCTACAGGAATCCTTCATTCTGCATAGAATTTCTTCGTTTTCGAACGGAAAAAGGGAATCGATGGTTGGTTGTGTACATAATGGTATGATTATCATTGTGTCGAAGAAGTCCAAAAAGTAATGCCAGTACTGGTGATAGGTTTTTAGTGTTTTAACTAAAATTTTGAATTTTCGTTGTAAAAAGAGTAAAGATCGGAGATACTAGTAGTTTTTTTTGGAATGACAAAAAAGGATTTTTATTAATCTTTGAAGTAAATACAAAGATTAAAAGGAGCAAGGAGCAAGGGCAACAAGTGCCCATCCAAAACTCAAATTCTTAATTGGCAAGATGCCAACACTCTCCTAGTTGATGGAGATCAAGGAGTGTTTTCGCCAATAGGATAGTCTTTGTTGGAATTAAGCCCCTAAGGTTGATGATTAACTTCATTACATGCATAATTATTAATTATGTATATTGTGAAAATGGGTTTTTACATGCATATTTGTTTTTACGGTGATTCTAAATCGATCGATCGGTTATGTGGGTTTGAAGAAACTGTGGGAATTGAGATGTAAAAATCTCCATATATTGAAGTTTTCAATAAGGGCTCGATTTGATTGACTCGAGAGCAAAATTCTAGATGCTTGCTTTAAAAACCTAACACAAATTAGAAGATTTCAACAAATATGGGCTGTAAATAAAATTTGTTCAAAAAATAAAATAGGGAATCAGATTATACCCAAACACAAATACTGGGTTGGACGTGGGCGTGGGGGAGCTTCAGGATCTCGGCCTTGTTCTCCTCGAAGGTGGGTTTCGGATCTGGATTGAAACCGGGTTGTCTGATGGAGGCCCGACGCCGTTGCTGTTGGTTGTGAAGGGGGCGGCGACGGCCCGACGCCGTTGCTGTTGGTTGTGGGGGCGGCGGCGACGTCCACGGGGTGGATTTAAGGTGGGGAGGAGGGGACAGAGGAAGAGAAGAGAACAGAGAGAGAGAGAGAGAGAGAGAGAGAGAGAGAAGAGTCGCTCAGATCAATCCATTCCTCGACACCAGACGAGGAGTCGATGATGGAGGGAGATGAACGTGGTCAAAAGGTTCTGGGTGGGAGTCTGGGAGATGAGGAGATGAACGAAGTGCAGAGGGTGGTTAGGGAATGATTGAGGGAAAAGATGTAGAGGATGATAGATGTAGGGGATAAAATTTCCTTCACCGTGGTTAAACCGTGGTTGAAGAGGGCTAATTTCTTTTTTTTTTTTTCCACCGGTTCTTTAAGTATCCGGGAAATTTGTTATACCTTGGTTATATCCTGTATGGTTTTGGTTATGTTTATAATGGTTTTGTCATGCCAATTATTACGGTGTCCCCAAAATGACCGGGGACACCATAGCATCATCCTTTTGAGGAAGCTGCACAAGAAGAAATTTGGCTAAAAGTAATGAATGAAGAAATTGCAACTATCGAGAAAAATCACACGTGGGATCTTGTGGAGCTACCAAAAGGAAAGGACATAATCAAACTCAAATGGGTCTATAAGACAAAATACAAAGAAGATGGATCAATCCAGAAGGACATTGAGCTCCGACATCACTTTATCAGAGACTTGGTGCAGAAAGGAAAAATTCAGCTTGAGATCGTCAACACCAAGGAGTAGCTAGCAGACATCATGACCAAATCAGTAGCATCAGAAAAATTCACTTAGTTTCATGAAGTCATGAAGATTACAAATTAAGGAGGAGTGTTAGAAAAAGTAATTTGTAATCTTCTAGAATAATGTAGAATGGGTACTTAAATATCTAAGTTTTAAATAATTAGAAGTGTGTAGAAATAATAAATATCTTAGAAGATATTTGTATAGATAATTCTAGAAGAAACTTGAAAGATGTATTGTAATTATGCACATGGGTAAAATTAGATGATTCTAGAAGTTAGGAGATTTTTGTAATGCACATGTGCTTATCTCTAGCTAGTTCTAGAGAATTCTATGTGCTCTATAAATAGAGCATTGTTGTACTCATTTTGAGCAATGAAAATCCATTAAAGCCTTACACAAATTGTCCTTCTAACACCTCTCAACCATCCTTTCCCACTCTCTTGTCTAATTTACTACAAAATCTAACCTAGCACCCCAACAGAACCTACCAGGTGCACTACAACCTTGTAGAACTTTGGCCAGTATAGGGTGTCCCCAAATCCAGTCATGCACATCCAAAGGGGGGAAAGGCAAACACAGAAAACAATGGAAAACCTTGGTTCACTATTCATCACTTAGAAATATACAGAGTTCTATAGAAGTTGATGCAATGTTCTGATAGAAGTGATTGGGAAGGAAAGTGTAGGTAATGTGCCTCAAATTACCTCTGGGAAAGAGGCGAAGCCTAAGAAGCCCGAGGAAAGGAAGAACAATAAATTCTTAATTGACTATAGTGATACAGTAAAGCACAAATTTACCGTTTCTTAGAAGTGAGAACAAAATTGGTAAATGCTAACTTCCCCTCCAAAACGTTCCAACTTTGGAGGTGAACAAAAATTAAAATGGGTGGCCTTTCATCAGCCCTCTAAATGTAGCGCAAGTAAAGTAAGGGTAACCAAGGAAGAATTTTGTTATGGGTTGAGTTACCCTTCATATTGAACATTCCTGATTCATGAGCTCAAAGTACCCCACCCACTTATGCGAACTTGGCAACTCACAATGGTACCGAGTGTTTGGATAGCAACCAGTCTATTTTGGATTTATACTGGAACTATTTGATTTAAATCTTTTGAGTCTGGAAATTAATTTAAGTCTTGTTTACCTCCAACTTTGCCATCAAAAACACGATGATCAGCAGACAATGTTAAACTCATTTTCGTGACAACTGAAGGCCTCTCGGTTCCTGGACATAGAGTAATACAAGTGAGAACTAAAAAAAAAAAAAAATGCAATTTCTCAATGGTATAGTACAATTAATAAAGCATATGGTGTAACACTACCATTACTTCCAACTACTGGTTCCAAAACTTCATTGCCCCTGCCAACAGCAAGAATACATGTCTGCAAGAAATGATTTACCAAGTTACATTTGAGATACTGATTTCACCCACCTCTCGAAACCTTGTCTTGGTTTTATGTCAAAGGAATTATTTGGACACAAGTGGGATTGTAGAGTAGTTAAAAATGTGTTTTAAAGGTGTCATATAACAAGAAGTGGTGAAAGTGAAACCCACATTTCCTGTGCTGTGTTTGTTAGCGTTTTTCATTTTATAGAGTGAATCTCTGCTCCAATGTATGTGTTACAGGGTATGTTATCAACAAAAATGTCTTCCAAAAAAAAGGTATAAAAATAAGGAAGGTACAAGATATAATATTTGACAAATTCAAGTAAGATACTAACACACATCAACATCACCCACTAACACACCCGCAAACAAACTACGTAACACATCACATGGAGCATAAACCAACGTCACTAGCTAAATATTCCTGAACACTAGTACACAACTTGGCATGTGTTGTGAGAGCTCTGACACGGACAGTGTTAGCTGACTATGTCGAGGTGTGGAAAGGTTGATAGTACAGGTGTTTTTCCCAGCGAATGAAGGTCGCCTGTGCATGCATGCAGGAGAGAGAGAGAGAGAGAGAGAGAGAGAGAGAGAGAATACCTGTGGAGGATTAATTATTGCACAAAAATTGTCCACTGGAAACATTCCAACCTAGGTTCGTGATGCTGCAAACAAGTTAACGGAAGTTTATGCAGAGAAGACAACATGATAGCTAGCCCCATTTCACTTCCAAAAGGAGGAAAGGAAAGAAAATTATTTAAGGAAGTTTTCACATTGTATTCACCTGAAAGTGCCACCTTGAATTTCGTTGGGAGTAAGCTTCCCTGATCGTGCCTTTGCGGCTAGTTCATTGACCTTAATTCCAGAAATCACCCAAGAATAAGAAATTATGAGAAAAGGAAGCTTTGGACATGGCTTTACTTACTTCCCAGAATTTAATCAAGAGACAATCCTACGGAAGGCTAGAAATATTACTGATCCCTAAAACTACTTGAAGTTCAATGAGCTACTCTTGTTGCAGTTTCCATACCAGTTAAGACAAAAGACAAATAATATGAAGACAATGAAAGAAAGCAGCATCCCAATACTTACACTACTGAACATATATACGACAGTAAAACCTTTCAATACAAAACCCCGAAAAAAAGCTACAGTACCAGACATGAGTCGGTGGAAAAATTCATGTGAAGGGGCATTAAATAATCAAAAATTTACTCAAAGCATACATAGGGAGTTGAACTCCAATTTTGTGACAAACACAAAAGAAGAAAACTCATTGGCTCATAAGACTATAAGAGCCATGTAAGAAACCATGAAAAATTGTTTTTCAGTTACATTAGATGCTAAATATCATAGTAGACTTGAAATGCACAGGAGCAGAAAAAGAACTTGAGTAGGAACTGCCAGCCGCACAATGTCAATTCTTTTCACAAAAAGATTATTTTAATTTCCAGCTTGGATCTATATAAGTACACATGTACATCAGCATACAAGTTTTGGCATCACATGCAGAGATGAACAGACATATGCGCGTGAGTTAGTCATTACAATTAAACAAGGGAAAGGACAGGATTAGAACTAATTGAGAAAGACACTGCAAAAAATCATAAAACTCGTCGCAAGATCCTTTTCGTATATATTAATAATTACGCTTAAGAGATTCCTATACAATTGAACCATGAAAATCACAAGGTTCACATGAGTCAAGATTTCGATTAATCACAAAATTTACAAAGAAGGGCATGAACTTCTGGGGGAAAGAATAAGGGGAACATCAACTTCTGTGCATTGTTCAAGTTGCATGAACTGATGGACATGGCCTGTATCTCAAGAAAACCCTACTCAGATTGTTAGAAAACAAAGACTTATGTTGACGGGTCCTAGGTAAAATCTGATCTGAAGTGGCAGATAGCTTAAATTTTTTAAGATGGGCCTCTTCAACTTCCAAATATATCGACCTAAGTGATTCTTGCCCATTTAGAGTTTAGATCTGCAATTTAAGTCCAACACAACAGTGGCCACAAAATTTATCGAACACACAGACAAACAAATTGAGTGTGTTCCAAAGTAAATCATTCATGCGGTTTTAGCAAAATTGCACAAGACTACGAGAAGTCCTCATATCAGGATGGAAGGCCAGCTGCACCAAACTCTTTTTTCCTCGCTTGGTCTTGGGGGGGAGGTGCAGAGAGGAATAGAAACTCAAATGAACCACATGATACAGGTCCCAACTCCCACCAAAGGAAAGGTAGAATTTAAGCATGGGCAAAAACCGGCAGGTTAAGGAATTGAAAACTTGGTGAGGCATTAATAACAATCTGAAAAGACGCAAGGGCTTTCTGTAACTTGACACTTTAGAGGTAGAATAACTCTGAGCTCCGTGCAAACAATTTACAAGAAACGACTCCAAACAGGTTAAGAAAATTTTTTAAGCCATATATCAAATTGTAAAGTCACATGCTGCGGTGATTAAACAATTCAAAAAAAGTCTTACCATTAGCTTCTGGAACATTTCTCAATGCGTTTGCAATAGCTTTGATGACAATGTCATTAACCGAGACTTTAACATCATACTTCTCTGTGAATTGAGGAAAAAGAAAGCTTAAACTAGTAAACAACAAACAACCACATGTGACAGGACAAGTTCTAATTTTATACCTTTGAGCTCCTTTCTAAAAGATAGAAGAGGGTCCAATATAATATGAGAATAAATTCTTTACACCGCCGGTGTAAACATTTGTTTCCTCCAAATCAATTGCATTGCACCACGTCGCCATGTTTTATTAATTGGGACCACTGTTTTCACACGTGTCGCAATGCAATTGATTTGGAGGAAACAAATATTTACACCGGCGGTGTAAAGAATTTATTCTCATATAATATCTGACAGAAACCATGTAATATTTTAGATCATGACATGATTACTAACAACAAACTAAGAGTTGTTTATGGAGGTTCAAAACCTGAAGACAAATACAAATGAGGTGTATTTTGTTTTGATTCCAACAATCGCTTTGCTATCACCTGCCAAAAAACAAAAAGACTTATAAATGCCAAGTATTTCGCAATGGGGCCTTGCGCATCCAATTAAAATCTAATGTCTTTCTATATGAACTTGGGCAATTTCATGGATGTTGGAGCTTGTCCCACTTCTGTTCATCATCACCTCCACAACTAGTATATGAACTTGGGCAGCCTCTCTATTTATAGACAACAGGTTTTGAGTATGATGCTTTAACAATGCATAATGCTTAACTCATGCAGTATGATACTAGGCATGAATAACAACTAAAGAAAAATAGTATATTGGAATTCACAGTTTGCATTATTCTGCCTTTTATTATGGATAATTAAGTGTTTCCACACTCGGTGGCCAGACATCGATCCTATTGGACTATTGGAGCTAAGCCCCACAAATAAGTAACATAGACACGTTGGGGAAATCTAAACATAGCCAAGACAATCGCAGCAAAAAAAGGACTCATAGGAGTCCATCCTGTAATTTCAAAAACTAAAGAACATTAAACTCTTACTGTCTTACAATATCTAAAATTTTTTCACCTCTGTGATTTTAGCAATTGAACATTTCTTGTCTACTAAGAACGGTAAAACACAAACCGAGTAGCTACGGACGAAAACCCTTACACTGAGTAACATTGAGTGTTACATTCAAATAATTGAAAGCGAAATGCACTAAATATGCTTTTTGAAGAAACTAAAAAATTATCTTTCAAAGTATTAAAAACCTGCAAAAAAAAAAAAAAAAAAAAACTTGAATATCAACAATTGATTGGGAGTAACTTTTATGAGAAAATTTCAAAATGCACCCCAAACTTTACACTCAATGTCTAATAAACTTCCAAGCTTTTAAAAAATTTAATTTTACACTGTCAAATTCCATTAAATTGTTAATGGAATTGGTAACATGGGTTGTTTTTCGTTAAATCCTAACCCAAACTTAACCCTTTTCAATCCAATCTCAAACTATTTTGACCCAACTGATAGGCGCGTAAATGTTCACATATGCACCCCCTAAATTATCCTTGCTAAGTTCATTAGTATTGTTACTCATGACTTAATGCTTAATTTTTGTGTTGTAGGTGTTGTGAGGTTCTAACATTTTACTGGGCCTTAGGAATGCTCCTATTGTGCACGTGGTCTCGGCAGTACAATTGGGTGCAGAACAATACAAGTGTGTTTGATGGGCCGAGAGACTTTTCTATTTTGACTGATACTTGGACCAATTGAAAGGAAGCCCAAGCTATTCTCGGCAATGGGAATTAATTGCCCACAGCTTTGACTTATGGAATTAAACAAATAGGGTTACTGGGGATTAAGGAGGCCACGCATGCAAGGCACGACGGAAAAATATAAGTCGCCTACAGGGGTTATAAAAGGAGAGCAGACCCGTGGGCGAGAGGGGGTTTTTCGGAATTAAAGAGGCGTTATTGAGAGAGACTTCGGACAGAACAGAGAGCCAACAATTGGTGTTCACGGCTTGGGCAACAGAGGAGCAATAAAGGGTTAAGGATTGGTTTATACTTACCGAAACTTTTATTCTCTTGCATGGAGTTTTATTGTTTCGTGATCATTTATATTTATTCCATGTCCGGCTAAATCTTTCTTCTAGGGGTAGATGAAACACGATCTCCGAGTAATATAGTTTATGTTTTGTTTGGAGTTTTTCTATTCGAACAATGGTCGTATGAATTAAGGATTATATTTCATTGGTAATTCTTTCCATTCAATCTATTGTGTTTGTTTTTCCGGAATTCAAGCACTTGGTACAACGGTTTTATTAGTTCATAATAATTGGGTAAGATGGGCTATGCTCCGTAAGACGCGTCGTGCTATTAGACGATCCGTGCCATAGAGACGGGTCATACTAGTAAGACGATTCGTGCTAGGCGGCGATATCCCATGCTATTCGGTGATTTGCGATTATCTTTAGGTGACACCCTGTGGGCCCGCGAACCCTAAGGTGTCCGGTTTGATTCGAATAGTTAGCTCTGAACATTAGTATAAACTATATTGCGAGGGATCGGGTGGATTCGAAACCCTAGGTTTTTACTCTCATAAACTCTCTCTCACTTTCTATTGCTTAATTTACTTTAGCTTTTAATATTTTCGAAATCCAACAATCAATCCTTTTTCTGAATTAAGTTAGAAATTAATTAGAACGACTGCAATTTAGCCTTTGTAATCCCTGAGGACAAAACTCGGAGTACTTACCGCTATCTTTAAGGTAGTAGTAATTATTCTGTTTTATTAATTATTTTTGATACGAAAACGACACGATCACCAACCCAACCCAACCCACTCCAAAACACACACACACAATCTCTCTCTCTCTCTCTCTCTCTCTCTCTCTCTCTCTCTCTCTCTCTCTCTCTCTCTCTCTCTCTCACACACACACACACACACACACATACCCCATAACTCTCCTCCACCCTTTTCTCCTCACAAACCACTTCCTCATCTCCGCCCAACTCTCCCTCTTCCACAGCGACCACACCACCTCCTCCTCTATACATCCATTCTGAATTTGCTTTCCCTATCCGCCACCTTCATTAACTCTACCACTCTTTTCCCTCTCTTCACAACCCAAATGATGGGGGTGAATGGGCTTTGGGTTGGTAATTTTATACTTAGGAACTTTTGAAATTCGGGGGAAGAGGTGGGATGTTTGAGAGTTGACTAAAAGGAGGATGGGAGATGATGGAGGAATTTGAAGAGGGATGTATTGATGGGTAGGGTCTTAATTTTGAAATTGGGAGTAGGTTGGGTCAAAATAGTTTAGAATTAGGTTGAGTGGTGCAGCGGTGGGGAGGATTGTGGTGGAGGTGTGTATGTGAGAGAGAGAGAGAGAGAGAGAGAGAGAGAGTAAAATGTATTGGAAGATGATTTAGTAGAAAACAACCGTGGTTAACAATTTCCGTTATCAATTCTAAGGGAATTTGACGGAAAGGGTCTATTGGAATAACGGAAGATAAACTTTGGGAGTAAATTTTTTTTTTTGTTTTTTGAAAGTTTTGGAGTCTATAAGACATTAAGTGTAAAGTTTTGGGGTATTTTGAAATTTTCCCAACTTTCAACCAAAACAGTTAAGATCAAAAAAGAAAGAAGAAAAGAGAGTCATACCAAGTAAAGAGTACCCATCATAACTGAAAAGAGAAAATGACAGCACCAAAAAGAAACTAAAACTCAAGAAATTGTATTATATTTAAGCTTCTTTCTTTTTTTGATAAGCGCAATGGTCTACTTCTCGCCATTTGTCTACTGCCACGAGTCATGCAAGTCAAAGATATTACTACGAGTACAATTGATTAAAACCTCACACAACTCATGACACCAAATGGCGAGTTTTCCAAGCCACGATGTATACACTGACAAAGAAGAAAAAGCATGATGCAAGAGCATACATAGCACATCTGCAGGAGTGGTTCCGTTGCCAAAACTCAAAAGCAACAATCCCACTAGATTAAAAAACAAAAAGAGGGTGCTTCACTTTTAGAAATAGAAACAAAATAATAGTTGATTTTCTCAAGAGAAAATACAGTGATATCATTGGGCCCAGCTTCTAATGAAACCTGAAATAACTAACCTGGCAGTCCTAACTATTGTGTTTCTTTGCAGCTAAAAACATCTTTCTTACTTAAATACATTATTTGTTTTGACCCCAAGAAAAGTTGTCTACAAGTTTCACACGTAGTCAAGATTATGAGCGATTAAAGTTTTAATATCAAGAAATATAAACGATCTAATTTTTCATTTCTCCGAATTATGTAATGTTCAAGTACATCAAATTAGCCAAACATTTCATACCATCCTCTCCACCTATGATACATATTCCTTTCGTAATTATATTATGAGAACTAAGATTTTCAAAATTCCACAACAAAAGAAGAGATTAACCAGAGTGAGTATTTAACGGTTTGACCTTATCATTGGGTCTCATGGCATTTCTCAACATGGAATGTGGTCCACGTTGTAGATACCCCAATTTGGCCAAACAATTATTTCAAGTCCCACCTTGGGGACCATCCCGATGATGATATGGATACAGTGATTGCTGATTGACTTCTCGTGAACCTTAGGACTTTGGGTGAGTATTTTTAGTCACTTAGAGGACCCAATTTAGAGCCAAATAGCCTTTCAGACAGAAATACAGCATCCTAGGAAAATACATCTATCAGCCGTAAGATCGATTCTTCGGCCACCAGATCTATTCGTCGGCCGCCAAATCCATTCGTCAGCCGCCAGATCGTCTTTTTCCAGAATTCTGGAATGTTCTGTCAGTCGTTTGATCACGCACCAAAACCCTAGTAGCCATTTTCGATTCTTTAGGGCTACGAAAGCAGATTCAATCAGAGATCTTATTACCCTAAACTACCTTATTGATTCACGCCATTTGATTGGCCGGAGTGAGTCACTAATTGCCTATATAAAGAGGGTTCTGAAATTAACATTCAATTCCTCCATCTCATAGCTCCAAGCTCTGTAGAAATTATCTTTCATATCCTCTCTACAAAAGCCCTAAACCTTTGTGAGCAGCTGCATCCCAAGCATTCAAACCCTAATCCTAGGGTTTTGAGAAGAAGATAAGTCAATCACCCTTAATCCGAAGCAATCAAGCACTGAAGGATTAAGGTGGTGAGGCCCAAGGGCCTATGGTTTGATTCATCTTCTATTTTCATACTTTAATCGTAGTATTTTAATTCATGATTAACTCTTTTTTCTGGTGTGAGGAATAACATCAACTGGGGAATCAATCCTTCGGCCGATACATCGATCCAGTGGGATTCCTCGGCCGTGACATCAATTCACCGGCCGAGGAATCTATTTGCTGGGACATATTTGTTTTCTGCTTATTCTGATGCATGCTTTCAATTATCGTACTGGCTCACCTTATCAACTATTAAAGGTTAAAAACCAGATTATGTGTTAGAATTAAATAAAGCAAATATACATTGTATGTCGAATGATTATGGGCCAGTCTCACGACTGGTCAAAGAGGGGTGCCTAACACCTTCCCCTTATTGTACTCTTGGCTCCCATACCCGGAATCTCTATCTATTTTTCCTAGTTTTAATAAACTAGGTGGCGACTCTATTTTGATGATAACCGTTATCGTGTGGCGATGTTCCTAGCCATGGGAATATCTACGATCTTGGTTTATGAAGTGGAACCAAACAAGCAAGATCAATCTGTATGGCGATGCCCCACTTGGGAGGTGTCTACAGTTTTTGGCAACTCTGCTGGGGATTTGAGAGCCATAACCAAAAAGTTCAACATGAAATTAATATTTGCTTTATTTAATTCTTTTTAATATGCATCGAGCAGGCAACCCACGTTGAGTTCACCTAATATCCTGGCATGTCACGGGCTATGTTAGGGGTTCCAGCAAACTCCTAACGGAGCACTCTTTGAGACTACCCAAAACCTTGCATATTGTAGAAAGCCATAGAACTCTTTCCAAACTAGGATAGGAAATCTCAAGTAGGTTAGGACTATGTGTTGCATTATATCTCAAACTCTTGTTTCATTCAATAAATATCACTCTATAGAGTTTTAATTGCTCTAAAAGATGAATTTCATGCTCATTTTATTAAGAGTTTGTGATGAAGTCTATCTCTCTTGAGATGAAGAAAAGTCCTTGCATAACTCTATCTCTCTTTGAGATAAATTTTGACTTGTGAGAGATTGCCACAATACTCAACTGTTAGGAGTTCTAAAAAAAAGTCTTCTTTTTCCTCTATAATTTATAAATATCTTTCTTTATTTCTTCGTAATACTTACTAGGATCTTTCCAAAAAAAAAAAAAAGAATCCTTCCTTTTTCTAGATTTCATTCATTTGTCTCTTTTTTGCTAAGATCTTTTCTAAAAAAAAAAACAGAAGAGAGTCTTTCATTTTTCCTCTAGGTTTTACAAATTTCTTTCTTTATTTTCGCCAGCATCTTTAAAAAAAAAGGATAGAAAAAGGAAAAAACAAAAGTGAGTGTTTTGTCAATCTTGTATCTTGCATGCATGGTAAATGGATCATCATATTAGGGGCAACTTGCATTTTAGGGGGGAATAGGCGTAGGTGCACTGCATGATCACTTGATTTTGGACATCTCAACCTGAGCGTAACTAAGTTCTTGCTTTTTCTAAAATTTTGGGTTTGGTCTTAGACGTGACAGCGATGATTGACAAGAAAATTGAAGCTCTGGCTACTAAAATTAATGTATTGGCTAAATCAGTGGCTGCACTAGCCACCATTGTTCACAATTTGCAAGAAAGTCCTCCACAAGCTCCACCTCCACCTCCCCCTGCTAGATGGACGGAGAAAGCAGTTCAAACAGAAATTCATTTTGCCAAGGAAAGGCAAGGAAGAACAATGATGAACCTGCAGTCTCAACATGTGGAACAAATCGAGTAAGAAATCACCCAACCAAAAAGAAGCCTTCCCAATCATACCGTTGCCACCAATGTCAATTCATCCCAACACACCCCTACTCACCAGAACCCCACTTCCAGAAATCCTAAACGTTGTGCACTCCGCCACCGCCGAAATCTTAACTCATCCCCATCTCAAGCCCTAGCTACTCTGATCAAACAAGGACTTCTCAAACCTTTAGAAACTCAGTCGCCCCGCCACCATTTGGCCCAAACTATGATCCTACAAAGCATTGTGCCTACCATCAGATTTCTGGGCATGAAACTGATCATTGCATCCAATTGCAACGTGATATCCAACAACTCATTGATCAATGGGTGTTTTGATTCGGCCAAGTTGAATGTTTGAGCGGCAACAGCCAAGTCTGTCAAGTCTTAGTGTTGAATCAATGGTTTTTTTAGCTTCTTTTTATAATCTGAGTCTTGAGTTTATTTTCGTTTAGGAATTTGAGTCTTGAGTTTATTGTCTCTTAAAAAAAGTCATTTTGTTCATCGTAGTTTTTGACCAACTTTTTGCACTCAGCATGAAATGTGAATCTCTTTCAGAATGTGAATCTCCTTAGACATGAACTACGAATGACCTGATTCTCTTAAGAGATACATAGGCATCTCAAGGTCGGCCACATTTTTGAAAATGTTTTCTCTTGTGCTTACTTGCTGCCATGAGATACTCATGACATTTAAGTTGAAAACAATCCTCAAGGGTTTCAAAGTAATCTCATGATATCGCTTGAAACACATCATGACCACTTGAGTTGTCGAAATCACCAAATGAGTTATGACCCTTGTCATTTATGTTGAGTTAAGGGGGAGTTGAAAACATTTATGTGCTCTCTTGGAGCCGCTCATAAAAGGAACATGCTGTTAAAGATAGAAAGAAAAAAAATGAGCTCGCTAGATTGAACCCGCAATGGCGGTATAGGCAAAAGTTAGAGCATAAAAAAGAAAAAAAAAATTTAGCCATGTCTCCATGCACCCACTTTAAGTCTCAAGACTTCTCCTCGATTTTGAAGAACCACTTGGTTAAACATCAAAGCCTCTTAATCTCTTGGTTAGGATTCTAGTTGCGCTATCATGTGATTCAAAATGAAGAAAGGTATTCATTTCTCTATCTAAAACACTACTCCCTTGCTAGCCATGTTGAGTCTCTGGAAAATTTATTTGAAAAAAGCCCGCTAGGCAGCTATCCCCCTACATTGGGGTAGATAAAAATGCAATCAGAGATGGAAAGTGAACCCCCCGTCATATGAGGGGTATTTTGAAAAGAAAAGAGGAAGAAAAAAAACATCATCCCTTCTAAAAACAGGGAAACATTTTGAAGAAGACATCCCCTTCCGATCCAAAAACAAGGGGCATTTTGAAGAAATATCTATTTTATACAAAATGGAGTGATTAGATGGCTGCTAGCTTTTGAACCCGCATGAGTAGAAAGTAGGTTTGAGTTGTTATATCTCTTTCTTTCTTAAGCTAACACCCTAACCTACAATATGGTCCATAATAAAGTCCTCTCGGATTGAATAATGTGACTTAGCAACAAGGTCCTAGATATTAGGGGCATTACCAATGTGGAAGGTATGAACAAGGAAAAGTGGTATGACGCAAAGGGGCACAACTGCATCCCTCTTTTAGAAGCACACAATCTCCCATTAGGCATGCAGTGGTCATTTATCAATCCAACTCAAAGTAGTCAATTCACCCTGAAGCAGTAAACTCACTAGAGTCATGGGTTCATGGAACAATATTGCGTTTCTTGATGACTGAGTGGTTTGAATGTGAATCATGTAGGTAAAATGATGTGGTTTTGAAATCCTCTGTCACGCCCTCGGTTTTTAACATAAATATAAATGATCTCCATAAATAAACTTTGCCATAATCCGTACAATAACCAAAATAATGTAGCATTCCCAAAATATTACATCTTTGGCTCCAAGACCCAAATTAACACGAGTACTGAATATTCAAGAGTTAAGAATTTACAATATTCCATAGTCAAAAGATTTACAGAGAAAGTTACTCATACATCTTCAAAAGAGATTTACAAAGATGCCTAAGGAACTCCTCAATCGTTAGCTTTCAAAAATAATTCCACCTCCAAGCATTTCAACCATGCACGCTATTGCCCTGAGTTAGTACTTGAAAATAATGGAGGGTTTGAGCTACACTAGCTCAGCAGGAAATTCTAATCTAACATTATATGCAAAAGAAATGCAAGGATGATCATAGGATAGGAACATGAACAAGGACAATATGGTAATCAATACTCTTAGCATGAAAACCTCGAAACAACAACTTAACGATCACCGTTTAACTCACACTAGAACCATTCCCTCCTTTTATGTGTCCAACACCATCTCATCGTGTGTGTCTTGAGCCGAAGCTCCTGCCAGGCTAATTATGGGACCCCGATATCCCTGCCAAGCACTCACGTAGAATGTTGGGCCTTGAGTATTCAATATGAGCATTAGCTCCTGCCAGGCTAATTATTGGACCCCGATATCCCCTGCCAGGCACCCACCTAGAAGGTTGGGCCTTAATTATGGGACCCCGATATCCCCTGCCAGGCACCCACCCGTCGATGGGCCCCGAATGTTCTCATTGTGCTGATATAAGTGTCCAAGAATCTCTTACTCACATAATGTGTCATTTCAATTCAATTAATGTCTATATGGAAATCAACGTCCGATTACACCAAACAAGGGGCGAGGGATGCAAAGAGACTCCATGAACTTAACTGGTACGATTAACAACATTATGGAGTGATTTGGAAGTGTTTAGAACAAGTTAGAAGTGATCAGGGGTCAAAACGAAGAAATACGGAACAAAAGTTGAAAAACTGTCCATTATGATTTGGTATCGATACAGCGAATTCTGTATCGATATGGGATTCAAATCAGAAATTCTAAAGTTACTGTTTTGAAATGGTATCGATATAGCAAAACATTATATCGATACGGGGACGCTACGAGCAGCTTTTCTGCAGATTTTCGAGGATTCATCTACCACAATCACAACAACAACCATAGGCACGATTACAAGGCTAGAAAACACATCTTTTACATATATTGAGAGGTAGAATCCCTACCTCAAAGTCGAAGCACGAAACCCAAAAAGTTACGAGCCCTAGCTTCCGAAAACCTTGATCCAACCAGAATACGACTTCCTCGAGCTCAAACCAGCGAGATACGGGTCACAATACGCTTGGGGATGAAAGATTTGTGTTAGTTTTGAGTGGGTTTTGGTAAGAATTTGGAGAGAGAGCAAGAGAGAGGTAGAGAGCCGAGAGGAGAGTAAGAGTTGGGTGAGGGAGTGGAGAGAAAAATAATTCTTTACTCTCTCACCCTCCTATATATACCCACAAATCCACAAATCACACACTTGCACCTTTCAATTAATCATCTTATCACATTAGCCCAAAATCACATAAACACAAATATTTCATATTTCGACATCATTAATCATGCATTTATCAAATATCAACATTGATAAAATAAATGCGAGTCTGTACACTTTCTCTTGCTGTCGACTCAGAATTGCTAAGCGTGAGGTTGCCTGAGTGTAGAGTACTATTGACCACGAGGATGCCTGAGTTTAGAGTTTTCTTAGAGTTTCATGAAGCCAGACAAGGTCGTGAATATGACAAGGCATGTGCATGGTGCTACTGAAGAGCAAGTGCGAGGCTTTTGAGTTATGAAGGTAGAGCTGCTGATGTGGAAATGAAAGCGCGAAGCAAGGAGCTATGGAGATGCGAAGCCACTTTAATGCTGCTGACACGGTGCCAATTGTAGAGTTTGCTCAGGACTAGTTACAAGGCTATCTTCTAGCTTCTTTTGACTTGGCTCCGTCGGTCATAAGCACAAGGCTTGATGTGGTTGGTCCTCATAACTTCAAGTACGGAAATCCAACCCAGTATTTCGATGTGGAGAATTCTGCAATCCACATTTGAATAATTTAGAAAACAATAATGGATAGGAAAACAACATGCAACAGGCTTGGAGTTGACCACGGACCGAAGTCCTTTTATGCTGATTGCTAGGGGCAGGACAACCACGATTAAAGAACCCTAGTCCAAGAGCTTGAACAATTTGGGGTGACATAGATTGCAATGAGACATATATGCACATTGAACTAAATATTTTTAGGAAGGAATAAAAGCCCCCTGTTTAGGCCATGAATGTTGACCATAGCTCAACCGTGCATGACGACAACGATCTAATTGCCCCTAACATTGAAACATGCGATGTAAATAGCAATGAATGTGAGTGCAATGTTTCTATTTCTGTTCGGCAGAGATCTTGGCATGCCCTTGACAAAAATGTGTGACAACCTTCCACAAAAGAGTTGAGGTGTTTTTTTTTCGGGATATGACACCCCTTGGGCAGAACTTTCTTCTTCCTCTTCAAGTGTGTTGGTAGGGAGATAGACTTTACGGTGCATCCATTTGTGGCCCCTGCAAAATTGTTAGTGAATCCAGCAACGAAGGTGGGATAGCTGTCGTAAAGAGCTTTCCCAACCTTGGGTCTACGGCTCCCTTCACTCCTTGCATTGATGAACCTGTTTTGCTCAAAAATAAGAACACTTTACACTTGGAGTTCGATCGTGCAACCAAGACAACTAAGGTCAAGAGGTCAATGCAAATGACAAGGTGCATGTAAATCCGCAATGTATTCTGGACATCTCAACTTTCGTGTACTCAAGCTAGTGCTTCTCCTACACCATAAGATGACAACAAACTCTATACTAGCCAAATGGCGATGATGAGATCCAAGAGATTTGAAAGATTGCAACATTTCAGCGACGTTACTAACACACACTGTATTGGCCAAGGGACCTTTGAGCTACATTCCTCATGAAATGGGAAACCCATGTTATCTCCGTGAAAATCTGCAAATAAGTTTTTGTGCTCGTATTGTTGTGTAAAAAATTCTTAGGATAAAATCAATTTTGAAAGTTTCTCCCTGAGGATGTAGAGACCCGCATTTATTTTATCAATGTTGATATTTGATAAATGCATGATTAATGATGTCGAAATATGAAATAATTGTGTTTATGTGATTTTGGGCTAATGTGATAAGATGATTAGTTGAAGGGTGCAAATGTGATTTGTGGATTTATGGGTATATATAGGAGGTGAGAGAGTAGAGAATTATTTTTCTCTCCTCTCCCTCACCCGACTCTTTCTTTCCTCTCGGCTCTCTCCCTCTCTCTTGCTCTCTCTCCAAATTCTAACCAAAACCCACTCAAAGCTACCTCAAATCTTTCATCCCCACGCGTAGTGTGACCCTCATCTCGGTGGTTTGACCTCAGGGAAGTCGTATTCCGGTTGGATCAAGGTTTTCGGAAGCTAGGGCTCGTAACTTCTTGGGTTTCATGCTTCGACTTCGAGGTAGGGATTCTACCTCTCAATATATGTAAAAGATGTGTTTTCTAGCCTTGTAATCGTGCCTATGGTTGTTGTTGTGATTGTGGTAGTTGAATCCTCGAAAATCTGCAGAAAAGCTGCTCGTAGTGTCCCCGTATCGATACAATGTTTTGTTTATCGATACCATTTCAAAACTGTAACTTCAGAACTTTTGATTTGTATCCTGTATCGATACGGAATTTGCCGTATCGATACCAGATCATAATGGACAGTTTTTCAACTTTTGTTCCATACTTCTTCGTTTTGACCCCCGATTGCTTTTAACTTGTTCTAAACACTTCCAAATCACTCCATAATGTTGTTAATCGTACCCGTTAAGTTCATGGAGTATCTTTGCATCCCTCGCCCCTTGTTTGGTGTAATCGGACATTGATTTCCATATAAACATTAATTGAATTGAAATGACACATTATGTGAGTAATAGATTCTTGGACACTTATATCAACACAATGAGAACATTTGGGGCCCATCGATGGGTGGGTGCCTGGCAGGGGATATCGGGGTATAATTAGCCTGGCAGGAGCTAATGCTCATATTGAATACTCAAGGCCCAACCTTCTAGATGGGTGCCTGGCAGGGGATATCGGGGTCGCATAATTAGCCTGACAGGAGCTAATGCTCATATTGAATACTCAAGGCCCAACCTTCTAGGTGGGTGCTTGGCAGGGGATATCGGGGTCCCATAATTAGCTTGGCAGGAGCTTCGGCTCAAAACACACACGATGAGATGGTGTTGGACACATAAAAGGTGGGAATGGTTCTAGTGTGAGTTAAACGTTGATCGTTAAGTTGTTGTTTCTGTAACAACCGCGATTTTTAACGAAAAAAAATCTCGTTGTTATTTTAAATTGCTTGAATTACCTTATATTCCTGTAGTTTGTCATAATTACATTTTAGCCCTTGAAATTTGTTTCTTGACATTAAAGCCCTACTTGGTAGGCCTAGTTAGTTTCTAACCGACTTGTTGGAGAAACCGACTAAAAAATCACTTGGTTACTTTTCCCTAACCGCAAATGGACCGTTTTGCCCATCTTGGACCTTGTGAACCTTTTTAGCCCTAGACTAAGAATTGATTATTCATTTTCTTTTAATTATTTTTAGTTTTATTCTTTGTCCATTGGACAATAAATGTTAGGGAAACTATTATCCATTGGATAATAGAAACCCAATTCTTTATATTTAAAAGTATACTTGGTTAAGTACTTGTATTTATAAAAAATAGACTTTTTAAATGCTTTAAAGGACATTTTTGGATTAGTTTATTATATAATCTCCCTAGCAACTATTATCCATTGGATAAAAGAAGTTAGGGGATTTATTACCCAATGGATTAAAGTGTTAGTCTTTCAAAGTACCATGGGGTTTATTAATTTAATCTTTTCTTAAACACATGTGACTAAGTTCACATTACTTTTTAGAAAGGAACCTAGTACTAAGATTCCTAAAGTACCTTTGTTTATTTTTTCTATTAGGATTTTGATTCTTCCTAGTGTGCTTTGTACCCATGTATATATTATTTAAGTACATGGAAGACTAGAATAAGGCCTTAGTACACATGTGCTAATTGGTTGGCAAATCTTAGCCCTTAAGTTTCTTGACTCAAGGTATCAAAGTACCTTTTTATTCTTTCTTGCATTATATATATAGATGTTTATGTAGTGTACTAGTGCAAGGGAGAGAGAGAGAGAGAGAGAGAGAGGAGAGATGAGCCGAGAGAGGGAGAGAGGAGGAGAGGCAGGGAGAGAGGGAGGAGAGAGAGAGAGATTCAGCCAAAGGGAGGGAGAGAGAGAGAGAGGAAGGAAGGAAGAAGAAGGGTTAGTTGTATCATGCTTGATCTTTCTTTGTCCTTTCAAATCCTCGGGAAATATTCTCCTAGCCAAAATCTATCCTCTCCTTGTCCTTTCTTGGATGGTTTCACACTAGAATCTTGTACAACTACCAATAGTTTAATCTTGTTCACACCTTTTATCTTCCAAGAAGGACCAATCTAGCCATGCAAGCCTAGGGTTAGGCCTTTGATCTTCCATGATGGCATGACAAGTGTCAATTGAGGTAGAGAGAGAGAGAGGGGGCCGGCCTTGAGAGAGGAGAGAGAGAGCCAAGGTCTTGGCCTATAAATAGAAGTCATTCCAAGCTTCAAAGATCACACCTTCAAAGCTTTGCTCTTCCTTCTCTCTAGGAACCATTTCTGTTTTTCCAGGCAGCTTACTGCCCTTTCTAAATCCTTAGTTTTCTCTTGCTTAGATTAGTTTTTAGAGCCAACTTCTTTCGAGAAAGTTGTAGAGAACTTCGAAACCTTGAAGTTAGACCCAAGAACCACCTCAATCGGTGAAGAAATGACAAAGATATTGTCATCCAAAATTCAGTGAAAATCTCGGATTTTCATTTCCAGACAGCTTACTGTCTCTTCCTTTTTCACCATTTTTCTCCTACTTAAAGTAGTTTCTAGGATCAACTTCCTTCACAAAAGTTGTAGAGCGTTTCTAGAGCTTCGTTTTCGACCCAAGAAAGATCTTATTCGGTCAAAGATTGATCGAGTTACTGCCATCCGAAGTTCGGACCAGATTCGTGAGTTTCACCACCCATGGAATTTCCAACTAGCTTATTCGACCCCGACTAGTTTCGGATCAAGGTAGGATACTCTTACCCTATCCCTATGTATATATAAGATCTCGTTATCTTCCATTTCAAAGTAAGTTATCTTTATTTACTTTCCATATCAACCATTTGTATTTTGATCTTTACGATGGTTATGAGCTTTTTTATATGAACTGCTTGTGTTACTTGTGGCGTGATAAAGCATAAGTGATTTTTCACTCCAAGGGCGTCCGAACATGTGGCGTTATGCTTTAAGCATTAATGTGAGCGTGATTAGCAATATAGAGTTGAATGATCTTGTTTGTTTACAAGGAATGATTCGTGCTTACTTTAGTCCTACCATGGAGTCTTGCATGAGAAACGAGACACGAAAATCGAGAAAAATAGAAACATGGCACCTAGGGTGTGGTTTAATAAGAAAGATGTGTTTCCCGGTAGGAAATATTTTTGAAACTATGTAATGACCATTTCGGGGGTATTACGTGAGATGTGTGTGTGTGTGCGCCTATGGGAACCCGGCGCGGCGGAACCATAGTGAGGATACTTGGGAGACTGGCGCGGCGGAACCAAGGTTGGGTGAGTAGCTTGGTTATCCATGGTACGGAGCCAATGCATTTGTGTGCCAATGGGAACCCGGCGCGGCGGAACCATTGAGAGGATACTCGGGAACCCGGAGCGGCGGAACCGAGGTTGGGTGTGTGTAGCTTGGTTATCCGCGGTACGGAGCCAATGCAAATGATTTTGAAAGGCTTGGTCATCCGCGGTACGGAGCCAATGCAAATGATTTGAAAAGGATGTTTTGTAAGTGAACATGTTAACACGATCTACGATGAGTCGCGTAAGAGGAACACGGAAATCTTGGACACCAACGAATGTGGATGTGTGATTGTTGTATTGTTGTAAATGATTTTCTGTGGTAAGGTTGGTTGGGTAAGAATTTCCTATTGAGCGTTGTAGCTCACGGTGTTGCCTTTTGGTGACCCTGACATATTATATTGGTGGCGACGCCAGTATAATTTGTCAGACCTCCTAGATGAACAGGGTGAGAAGTACACCTTGGAGGCCTTCGAAGCTGAGGAGCTTGCCAGAATGGAGGAGCAAGCGGAGTAGTAGTTAGGAGCCTTAGTTTCTCCTCTGACGAATGAATGTATCCCTTTGATGTATTTATGATGTAATAATAAGCTGAACTCTCTTTATTATGTAATCAATGGCTCATTAACGTACCCAAAATTCGGGGCGTTACAGTTTCGAGGTTTTCATGCCAAGAGCATTGATTACCATATTGTCCTTGTTCATGTTCCTATCTTATGATCATCCTTGCATTTCTTTTGCATATAATGTTAGATTAGAATTTCCTGCTAAGCTAGTGTAACTCAAACCCTCCATTATTTTCAGGTACTAACTCAGGGCAATAGCGTGCATGGTTGAAATGTTTGGAGGTGGAATTATTTTTGAAAGCTAACGATTGAGGAGTTCCTTAGGCATCTTTGTAAATCTCTTTTGAAGATGTATTAGTAACTTTATCTGTAAATCTTTTAACTATGGAATATTGTAAATCCTTAACTCTTGAATATTCAGTATTCGTGTTAATTTGGGCCTCGGAGCCAAAGATGTAATATTTTGGGAATGCTACATTATTTTGGTTATTGTACGGATTATGGTGAAGTTTTTTTATGGAGATCATTTATATTTATGTTAAAAACCGAGGGCATGACGGAAAACACCTACATAAAAGCTGATAATGGCCCAGTGCACACTTCGGAAGGCATCCCGTCAGTAGAAGCGTTAGAAGTGCGGGTCACCCCATTAGTTGAGGCAATGAAACTTTCCTTGACACTGAGTTGAAGAAGGCAATGAAAATCTTTGAAAGCAATAATGGTTGACAGGTTTCACCCAAAAGCATTTAACGAGCCTTATGGCATTTTGGGTCAACATGGGATTATGGTCAGACTTGCCTTGGGAGGCATCCTAAGCATGAGGAGTCTAGCCTTGGGGACACTTCCGAGCAAGTGGAATGTGGCTGAATCTAGCCTTGGGGTCAATCCCAAGCATGTGGAAACTAGCCTTAAGGGCACCCCAAGCATGTGGAATCGATCCTCTGACTCCTGGTGTTCCCGCGACCGATAAATCAATCTCTCAGCTGCGGTATCCTTCTGCAAAATCTCCCCTTTCAAAGGCAATCGATTTGAATCTAGGCACCAACAAAGCATTCATGGTATTCTGCGCCCGTGGCCAATAGAATTTATAATCAAATCCAGCCTTGGGAGCATTCCCAAGCGTGCATGATATCAAGCACCAACATCAGAATGAATCTAAAGCCTTGCATATGTTGTCAAATGTCTACCAGAAGCACTTAGTCTAGCCTCACGATCATTCCAAGCATGAGGAAATTAGCCTTGGCAGCATTTTCAAGCTTAAGAAGGATCAAGTATCAAACAAAGCCTTGCAAGGGCTACCAAATGCATACATTTAGTCTAGCCTTGGAAGTATCCCAAACATGTGGAATTCAATAGGTAACATTTGGAATCTAGCCTTGAGAACATCCTGAGCATGTGGACATCCCCGAGCATAAAGAATGATCAAACAACGGTGTAAAACCCATTTTGAAATTCTCCGAAGCTCTCTCTTCGTAGCAGTAGGCTCACAATCCGTAGCAGCAGGCTCACAATTACTGGTCGCTTGACCATTGAGGATTGTCAACCCCGAGCTCGCAAAGGAACCTTGATGCATCAAGTTCAGGCTCTACTCCCAAATTACTATACTCCGAAAGTACGACAATCGTTACGTCCTATGCTAAAAGCTCCATGCTCACTACTTCAACAGCTCCACGCCCATGCTCACCATCAGCATCTCCAAGCTCATTCAGCAGCTCCACGTCCATGCTCACCATCACCAACTCCAACCTTACTCAGCAGCTCAAAGCTCACCATCAGCAGCTCTAAGTTCACTCAGCAGCTCTAAGCTCACTACCATCAAGCTCACTCAGCAACCCTGTGCTCACCATCATGATCACTCAGCAGCTCTGTGTTCATTCAACAGCCTTGTGCCCAAGTCACTCAGTGGCTCTATGCCTGTAACCATCTCAACGACTCAGCAGCACCACGTGCTCACTATCATCAAGAAAATTCAGCGGCTCTATACCCATTATCTCAATTGGCTCTACGCCGTAACCAATCAATAAGATATCATCTGTTCTCAAGCTTTACACTTAAATGCTCAAAGTCTAACACTTTGAATGCTTAAAGCTCTTTGAATGCCCAACCACTGTGTACTGGATGCTCAAGCTCTACGTTTGAATGCCCAACCAATGCGTACTGGATGCTCAAAGCCTGTACTTTGAATGCTCTGATTCTACCCTCTGAATGCTCGTGCTCTACGCTCTGAATGCTCAAGTCCAGAACTTGAAAGAAGCTCTATTCTTAAATCAAACACACACGCACGGGCCCGTGCACATAAGCATCAATTGCATCACCATTGTTATCATCGAGTCTACATCACCATCACCATTATATCTAACCATCATCATCATATAGATGCTATGTTTTGCATCTCTTTCATGAAATAGCTCAATCCTGAATACAACTGGCTCTACACCTCGGTTCCATCACTTCAAGCTCTATGCTCTAGTCACTGGCCTTGTGCCACCATATTTCAAAATCGGCATCCAATTGTCTCTAAAAGATGGTTTGGATTCCACCCCAATTACATCAATTTCATCAAGTTCATTCGCAAGGATAGACTACCCAACCAGGCTCCCCTCAGTTAAAGTAAGGATGATCATGAAAAGCAATCAACTCACCCGTTGTGTACTGATCTACCCAAAAATACTGAAGATGCTCTCCGCAAAACTTCCCCGGCAACTCCACGCTCCTTCAACTACTCTTTGTCAAAATCCTGGCATGGCCCAGGTACGTTGCACTATGGCTTTTTAAGCTTGAAGGTACGTCTTTTGTCCTCAACCCTCTGAACTTTTTATTTTTCTTCATTGCCTCCGAACTATAGTTGGTCTGAATTTCCCTTGTGGAATACGTGAACAGTCTCCGGCCCGACCATAACAAAAACCTTTTTAAAAAAAAAACCCTTGGAATAGTGGTTGGACCAAATTGAGTTGATTTTACAGCTTTGACTCTTACTTAAACATATCTCGCGATCCGTCTAAGTTCAGTCAAAGAGTGGCATCTGTAGACACCCCAATTTGGCCTAATGATTATTTCAAGTCCCACCGTGGGGACCATCCCGATGATGATATGGATACAGTGATTGCTGATTAACTTCTCGTTAACCTTAGTATTTTTGGTGAGTACTTTTAGCCACTTAGAAGACCCAATTCAGAGCCAAATAGCCTTTCAGATAGAAATACAGCATCCTAGGGAAATACATCTATCAACCGTAAGATCGATCCCACAGCCACCAGATCCATTCTTCGGCCACCAGATCCATTCCTTGGCCACCAAATCCATTTCTCGGTCGCCAAATCCATTCCTCGGCCGCTAAATCGTCTTTTTCCAAAATTCTGGAATGTTCTATTAGTCGTTTGATCGACGCACAAAAACCCTAGCAACCTTTTTTCGATTCTTTAGGGCTATGAAAGCAGATTCAATCAAAGATCTTGTTACCCTAAACTACTGTAGGTGGAGAAAAATGAATAGCACTTAGAATAGCACTATACTGCAACGACTACCCGTGCTATTCGATCGGAACTAATCTGCATAACAGACAACGGGTGAGAGCACCTTTGCCTCTCATGGCAAAGGCCCTCCAATGCTTAAGTTAGTATCATGTACCAGACAAAACCCTAATTATCAATAGAAAAACAATATGAATGCAACGTATTCCATACCCCTTGGCCCTAGGTTTACCTTTGTATTTATAGACGTATGATGCTTGTTCTCCAAGCATCCTTGTTGCCCTAGATTTCCTATCTCATATAGGAAACCTAGCCTTCCGGGGATCCTCTTCCCTTTATGGGATTTGTCCTATTCAGGGACTGTCCTCTGACTTATCGCAATGGGGTTTCTCCTTCTAGAACACTGCTACTGCTTTACCTCTTAAGGCTATCTTGCTCTAGCGTTCTTCTTCTGTTCGGCCGTCTCTTTAGCTGAACAAACTCCCTGTTTCACGTTACTTTCCATGTAACGGCGTGAGACGAGACGTTTTGCTACCGTCTCTCACCTTTAAACCCCCAAAAGGGATTGTTTTGGGTTTTTCACCCAAAAACTCAAATCTCATCTTTCTCTCTCTAAAACTAGGCGAGAGCTTTCTTCCTTTTCGCCATTACTGCCATTTGATGCTTTCGACTGCAACTATAACCACTACTACAACAATCATCATAAGATTCTCATTCCTTCTCCTTTTCGGGTTTCAGTCTGAGATTTCGTTCTCAAATTCTGTTGCTCCTGGGGTTTCATTCGTCCTCATTTCTAGATTTCAATCTGTGCTAGTATTCTTTTCATAATACTCATGGCAGATGATAATGAAAACCTTTATAAACCTAGCAAGTTTAGAAACTTTGTGAAACCCCCACTGCCATGGCGGCATTTAGGGCTGAATACAGCATTCCTGACAATGTCGGGCTTCAACTCGTCCCATCAGGAGCAGACAGAGACACTGGCACTTGGGATAGAATATGTATCCCAATCGTAGCCATTGTTGAGGGTGGTGTCCGTTTACACCTTCACCCATTGCTTTGCCAGGTCCTGAATTGGTATCGTCTTACCCCCATGCAAGTCTCAACAAACGTATTTAGGCTTATAATGGGAGTTATAGCTCTAAATAGGATCCTGGGAACCCAAATAGGCATATGGGATATTCAATGGTGGTATAGCATTGTGCTAAATCCTGAATATAACACTATTACTTCAAAGTTAGAAAAGCAGAAAAGCGTATCATGCTTAACTTGCCAGATTCTGCTCGTGATCACGAGATGGACTTCCTCTACGTTACTGGAGCCTTCGAGCCTATGGGGGAAGATGGTCAAATGGTGGGCTTGCATTGCCCCCACATATGGGGCTACCCACGTATGCTCCTAATTTGCTTCATAATTTTTGTATTTTCTTTTTATTGCTTTCCTGCAATTTCTAACTCCTGTTTGTGCTTTAATCCGCAGCAGATAACGCTAACAAGCATCCCAGACGAGAGCCTAGCTACGTCCGAATAGCGGAGATTAACAGGATCCTAAAGTACACAGGTAGGCCTGGTACTTTGACAACTAGTCGAGGTCGCGACGCAAACGTTTTACTGGGCTACGACCCCGCTTACGAAGGCTTTATAGACAGGAGACTCAGCAATCCTAGTACCAGTGCTGCTTCAACCTCATCTGCTTCCCAGTCGAGAATCCTAAGATCCAGTGCTGGAGTTACGATTGCCGGACAGCCAGGTGAGGTGCCTATCTCAGAAGGTGTCCCATTACCGCGTTTAATCGTTAGACGGTCTAGCCAACGACGAGCCAAACAACCAGCTCAAGATCGTGACACTAGTCAACCCTCGTCGTCTGGATATTCTCCGTCTCCACCAAATCTAGGTACAATGTCTCATCAACCCATAAACGTTAGCTCTCTTCTAACTATTTCTGCCAGGGGATGCGGCTCAGGCCGGGTGGCATCGATCGGGCATGCTCCCCCTACACCTCGTAGTAACAGAGGGGGCTCTGCCCTCTCATCTTCCTCTCCTCGGGGAGCAGACACTGCTCCCGATGCTAGTTATGCCCACCGAGACAAACGTCCTAGATTCGAAGACCCAACCGGTGCCGCCGCACAGGCCGACTTGTCCAACCAATCGTCTATCTCTTCGAGTTCCCAAGTGCTTTTGGAAGCCTGGACCCCTCAGCTCATCAAAGGCGAATGACCCATCAATATTGGGGATAGTGAGAGCTTTTCAGAGACCGCGCTAGCCCTTGCTCAAGGCCTATTGCTTCCAATAGACATGCAAAAGGAGTCCACATCTCCCCCTGATAGGCTGGTGTCCACTGAACTCGTGAGTGGAATTAAGGTAATTTGATCTACTCGAAACCCAAGTTGACCTACCTCATAATGACTTGACTTCCGATTTTAATCCATACTTGGTATCTCACAATTTATCCAAAAGATGATCACACTGGGCCAAAAGTTTCAAGAAGTTGAATCTGAAAGGATTAGACTTTTGAATGACAACACCAGGCTTCTTCGAACAGTCTCAAGATTGGAAAGAGAGAGAGACAAAGCCAAGTCTGATCTTGATGAGGCAAAAGGCAAACTCAAGACAGCCGAAGATAGCCTTAGTTAGGCTCTGTCAGAAATTGACAGCACCAAAAAAGCTGCTTATGAAGAAGGCTACCAAAAAGGGTTTCGATGCTGCAACGGCCAGCTATGTAGAGCAGATGCCGATTATTCAAGATCAGATCTGGGCTGCGTGCTGGGAGGCATGCTTGACCAAAGCCGGTGTTGCAAATGATTCTCCCCTCTGGATCAAGAACGATCTTCCTAGCGGCCATGCAACAGTCACCCATGAACCCCTGGAAAACGATGTGGATAAGCAGATTCAGGATTTTGATGGTGCCGAGAAGAATATCCCTACAGACGCTCAGGATGCTTCTATTGTCAATTCCCATGCTCGGGAAATGCCCATTGAGACAATCAACCTGGAAGGAAATGTTGTTGAAGGTGGTGGCCCTAGCACTGAAGTGAATGTAGAGGTCACGACTGTAGGGAGATGAAAACAATTGGTGCTCTGAACGATACAAAACTGCAACAGCTTCACGCGCCTTTACACCGGAACCCTAATTCTTCGTCGGATCCCTAATCTGCAAAACAGTTAAGGGGTGAGTGCACCTTTGCCTCTCGTGGCAAAGGCCCTCCGATGCCTAAGTTAGTATCATGTACTAGTAAACAACCCTAATTATCAGTAGGAAAGCAACAAGAGATCGCCAAAAATTGCGTACCTTTTTTCTCCAGGTTTACCTCGTATTTATAGACTCATAGATGCTTGCTCACCAAGCATCCCTATTATCCTAGGATTCTCATCACGTACAAGAATCCAAGATATTTTGGGCACTTCTTTCGTTATCAGTTCACTAAAAGAGTCATTTCAAGACTCTCTTCCAAAACTGGCCAAACCTCCCACTCACGTTGGGTATCTATCCAAGATCCTATGTACTCGGGATCTCATTTCTTTACGGAATATTACCATTCTAGAGCATTCTTGACACATCATGATTTAGGGCAACTCCTTCCACTGTGTGGCTACCTCTTTGCCGAACAGTCCTCCTAGACCAATGACCTCACGTGCAACCGGTCCATGTCGTTATATCTGGAAAGATGACTTCACATGTCTTTTGTCCTTATCAGCCGAACAGACTGTCTGGACCAATGACTTCACGTGTCACTGGCCTTTATCGCCGTTCATCGAACTGCCCGGCGATAAGCCTTGTCTCGGTTATCACATACCCCTGATACATCATGTGCTCTGTTGCTAAGTGTGCCTGTTCGAGATCATCTCCCTACAATTGCTCCCCAGCTTTATCCGTTTGCCACTATTCGGGGGCAATGGGTGAAGCTTTTTAGAAACAACAGGTTTAGACCATACTTGTCTAGCCCCGGGCAACCATTCCATTAATACCCTTTAAGGTCATTGGCGGCTTTGTCATTATACCGTCTCGGGGTAATGATTCCACGTGGCGTGTTTCGTACACTCTGCATTAAATTCGAACTGACGTGTCTTCCAAACGTTGTTAGTCTATTTCTCGCTTTCCGTTACTTTAACTCGTAACGGCGTGGAGAGAGACGTTTCGTCTTCGTTCCCAGCCCTTAAACCTCTGAAAGGGTTTTCATTTGGGTTTCACAAATTCAAAACCCTTCCTCGTCTCCTACTGTTTGAGTGACTCAAAACGCCATCGCCGCCGTCTGCATATTCCTTCTTCAACCTCAGACAACATCATAGTTCATCTCATAAGCCTCATCGCTCCCTCTCGTTGTAAGCTCTTTCTCTCTGATTCATCAATTCCTAGGGGATTTACTCATATCCCTTCTAGATTTCGATCGTTTCGTAGTCCCCTCTGTATATTCCAATGGCGAACGAGGGTGATAGCAGCCCTAAGCCGGGAAAATTTAGGAAGCTTTGTGAAACCCCGTCAGCCATGGCGGCTTTTAGGAGAGAGTACGACGTCCCTGAAAATGTAGGACTTGAACTCGCCCCATTAGATGCAGACAGGGACGGGGGTTCATGGGATAGGATGTGCATTCCTATCGTAGCCATTGTTGAGGGGGGAGTTAGATTTCCCCTCCATCCATTACTACGTCAGGTCTTAAACTGGTATCGACTCACACCGATGCAAGTTTCCACTAATTTCTTTAGATTAGTAATGGGGGTCGTAGCTCTCAACAGAATTTTGGGGACCCAACTGGGAATCTGGGACATCCAATGGTGGTATAGCATCGTGCTAAACCCCGATTATAATACCTTTTACTTCAAAGTTTGGAAAGCAGAGAAGCGTCTCGTGCTAAATTTACCAGACTCTGCTCGCGATCACGAGCTCGATTTTCTCTATGTTACTGGAGCATTCGAACCAGTAGGTGAAGATGGCCAGGTGGTAGGCTTCCACTGCCCCCACATATGGGGCTACCCACGTATGCTCCTGATTTCCACTTCTTCTTGTAACTTTCGTTTAACGTTTCGTGGTAGTCTCTGACTCTCATTATGCTTTTAACCGTGCAGCGGAAAACGCAAATAGGCGCCCTAGAGCTGAACCCAGCTACGTCCGAACAGCTGAGATCAACAGAATTTTAAGATACAAAGGTGAACCAGGTACCCCATCATTCGGTCGGGGTCGTGATGCCAACGTTTTATTAGGCTACGACCCCGCCTATAAAGGGTTTATAGACAGGAGACTAGCTAATCCGAGCGTCAGCGGTGCCTCATCGTCAGCAGCTCCTCAACAACCACGGAGTTCAGGACTGCAAGCTGAAGTCACCCTTGCCGGACAGCTAGGAGAAGTTGCTATTCCTGAAGGTGTCCCTGTAACCCGTGTGGTACTCAGGAGGTCCAGACGGAGACAAGTTACACCTGATCACCAGACCGAACAGCCAGCTCCCCTCTGTACTACCAGTCAATCCTCCTCCTCCGGCTATTCTCGTTCTCCTCAAGGCCCAGGTACCATGACTCATTAACCCTTGGACCTTAGTACCCTTCTGACTGTCCCCAGAGGGGGACGCGGTGCTGCCAATAGGGTGGCATCAACTGGTGTTCCCCCCCCCCCCCCCCCCCCCCCCCCCACGATCTCGTCGGCATAAGGGGGATCTACAAGGTCAACATCTTCTCATCAGGAACAAGACAGTTCCCTTGAGGCAACCGATGCTCATCGAGACAAACGTCCCCGGAGCGATGAGGTTGGAGATACCGACGTCCCAGCTGCCTCAGTACCGTTGGAAACTCCATTACCGAGCACCCAAATTGCTGCTGAGGTCTGGGCCCCTCAACTCATGAAGGGGGACCGTCCTGTAAACGTTGGAGATAGTGCTAGTCCTTCTGAGACTACACTAGCCCTAGCTCAGGGCCTCTCACTCCCAGTAGACATGCAGAAAGAAACCTCTTCGTCTGCAGATAGACTTGTATCCACTGGTCTCGTCAGTGGAATCAAGGTAACCAAACATTTTGCTTTTAGCTTTGCTTTGAATATAGTGGATTTCCTGGAAAACCTTTTAACTTATTTTTGGTGTCTGTCTAGTTTATCCAAAAGATGATGGCCTTGGGCCAAAAGTATCAAGAAGCTGATGCTGAGAGAGTCAAACTTCTAAATGACAATACCAGGCTGCTCCGATCAATCTCAAGGCTGGAGAAAGAAAGAGACAAGGCTAAGGCAGAGGTCGTGGAGACTAAAAGCAAGCTTGAGACTGCCGAGGATAGCCTTGGTCAAGCTCTAGCAGAGATTGACAGCACCAAAAAGGCTTCGTACGACGAAGGTTATAAAAAGGGCTTCGACACGACAACAGCCAGTTATGTAAACCAGATGCCTACCATTCAGGACCAGATCTGGATAGCCTGGCTGGAAACATGTCTGACGAAGGTAGGGGTTGCTGAGGATTCTCCCCTTTGGGAGGACAATGATTTACCAAGCAGACGTGCTCAAGTTGCAGATGAACCCCAGGGGAATCCAGAGAATGACATCGGTCAACAGATCGAAGAATTTGCTGGTGCTGAAGAAGATATTCCTACTGAAGTACTGAAGACTGCACTCGTAGAGTCACCTGTTCGGGAATCAAACAATGATTCCATTGTTGAAGAAAGGGATGCTGGCGGTGATAGGGTCCCAACAGAGATTGGGACAGAGGCTGCAGAGCAACTTACTCCTGAAGTCCAAAAACTGGACTAAATATGGTGAGTACGTAATTCGTAGAACAACTTGCAAGTCCTGCGTGACCGTAGTTATTTCAGTCTTGCGAGGCACCAGAAGAACTCCTTTTGTTTCCTTTTCTTTGGTTTTTGTTTCTGTGATGACATAAAAGTTTTAGATTTCTTTTGATCTGTTCGGTAACAAACCCTTTCGTGGTTGTTAATGTTTCAACTAAGTTCTTTTTGGGTATTTCGTACCTCTCTGAATGCCTATATTGGACTTAGTATTTCGTACTTTGGTTTATGCTTCTCATGCTTGGATAGGTTAACGAATCCAAATAACCATTAATCAAGTATTTCGCACTTGATTTGTTGCATGTTTTCGTATGCAAGTTTCAGATCTAACTAAGTATATTCGTACTTAAGCATTTTACAAGTGTTTCATACTTGAGGTATCTCATACCAACATTTGATCCAAATTCCTCGTATTTTAGTCAAATGTAAGTTTCTCAAACTTATAGTATTTCATACTTTTTAGCACAATCACTTACTTAAATGATTGTATCCGAACATCTGCATGCTTTCGTATGCATCCCGAGTGTCTTCATACTAGGGGAACATTTGTTTACAAGTTTCTCATACTTTAGCGTTTGTTCGTGCGCAATTATTAAGCTATCTTTTATCAAGCATAGATGTATTTGTATATGGCATTTATGGCAGTCCCATGCTCCCCAATATGAATAAGAAAAAGAAAACCAGTATTCCATATTTCATATTAAAAAACCCTATAAAAAACCAATATTTCATATTAAAAAACCAGTATTACACAAGGCTAGCTTATATTGATTCATAGACTTGCACTCAAGGGGGCGTTATTCGTACCCCTTGCAACTAAAACAGAATAAACCGTAACTAGAGCAGGATAGAATTGAACACTTAAAACAAGGGAATTATATTCGTAATTCCCACACAATCACGTAGTGCATCAGAACTCAAGGTGGCATTATTCGTACCCCTTGTAACTAAAAAATAATGGCAAACAAAGGAGCTTTGCTCGTAGCTCCCACATAATCACGTAGTGCTATCTAAAATAAAACTCGATTCTTCTAAACAAAGAATTTTCTCAGATTATGGACATTCCATGGCCTCAAAATTGGATTGCCGTCCAGATCAGCCAATCTGTAGGCCCCAATGCCCACAATCTCAGTTACTCGATACGGGCCTTCCCAGTTGGCCCCTAGTTTGCCTTCGTTGGCCACCTTGGTGTTGCCGAGCACCTTTCGTAGTACAAAGTCCCCAACACCAAACTCTCGAGGATGTACATGCTTGTTATAGCTTTTCATCAACTATTCCTGGTAAGAAGCTAGATGCACCAGGGCCCTTTCTCTCCTCTCCTCGGCGAGATCAAGCTCGATTTCAAGGGCCCTGTCATTGCCCCCACTTTCAACTAACGCAGTTTTATTGGTTGGCAGACCAACCTCTAAAGGAATTACAGCCTCTGTTCCATATGCCAACGAATTGGGGGTCTCTTCGGTAGACCTCCTAGGCGTTGTTCGGTGAGCCCACAACACCAGTGGTAATTCATCAGGCCACTTCCCTTTCGCTTTGTCTAGTCTTTTCTTGACCTCGTCAAGAATAGTCTTATTAGACGCCTCTGCCTGCCCATTACTCTGAGGGTAAGCTGGGGTCGAATAATAGTTTCGTATTCCATATTGGGCACAAAAAGCCTTGAATTTCTTCTGGAATTGGGACCCGTTATCTGTAATCAAAGTATAGGGGACCCCAAATCGAGTAATGATGCTTTTCCATACGAACCTTTCTATCACAGGTTCAGTGATTTTGGCCAGTGGTTCTGCCTCTATCCACTTGGTAAAATAGTCTGTTGCAGCCAGCAGGAATTTTCGATTCCCAGTTGCTTTGTGGAGGGGACCTACGATGTCCATTCCCCACTGGGCAAATGGCCAAGGGCTTGTCAAAGGCACCAGATCTTCGGCTGGTGTTCGAATCATTGGTGAGAACTTCTGACATTTCTCACAAATTTTCACATACACCTTGGCATCTTCCTGCATATGTGGCCACCAATAGCCTTGGGTAATTGCTCAGTGGGCAATGGATCTGCCTCCAGCATGACTCCCACATGTCCCTTCATGAATCTCATGAAGGAATTTCTGCACCATCTCGGGGTGCACGCAAAGTAAATACGGTCCAGTAAAGGACTTTCTGTAAAGCTTCCCTTCTGGAGACAGCCAAAACCTTGCAGACTTGGTTTTGATCTTGTGAGCTTCCTTCTTGTCAATGGGGAGTATTTCATCTCGTAAAAACTCCACAATTGGGTCCATCCAACTTGGTCCTTGGTTCACGTCCAAGACCAACTCTACACTCCTACTAATGCTCGGCTCTGTCCGATACTCAACTGCTACCCTTCGCTTGAGTTCAGTTGGAACAGCTGCTGCCAACCATGCCAGTGAATCGGCATGGGCATTCTGTCCGGAACTTATCTGTTCAATATGAATCCTCTCAAAGGTGTCAAGTAAATCCTTGGCTGCCTCCACATATGCTGCCATCTTCTCATTCCGGGCCTGATATTCCCCGGACAGCTGATTAACTACGAGCTGCGAATCACAGTGCACCCTGACTCGTTTTGCTTTCAATGTCTTCGCACTTCTCAATCCAGCTAAGAGTGCCTCGTACTCCGCCACATTGTTTGACGCACTGAAACCAAGCCGAACAGATAGCTCTATCATCACTCCTCCAGGGGGAATAAGGACAACCCCAATTCCTGAACTGGTATTGCAAGCTGACCCGTCAACGAATAATTTCCACTCCATAGCGTCCTGTTCGGCTGAGACTTTATCCTTCGCGGTTAACGTCTTATTCTTCTGTTCCTTTTTCGTAGGAGACAAGGGAGCTACTGTGGGAGAAAACTCTGCCACAAAATCAGCCAACACCTGGCCTTTGATTGCTGTACGTGGTTGATAATCAATATCATATTGGCTCAACTCGACAGACCACGTCGAGATTCTTCCTGAAAAATCTGTCTTTTGTAGCAATGATCTCAGTGGAAATTCAGTATAAACCACAACCTTGTGGCTCTGGAAGTAATGTGGCAATTTCCTCGTTGCTGTCTTAAGTGCCAGGACAAGTTTTTCTAGAGGCAGATACCTCATCTCTGCATCCAGCAATGTCTTGCTAACATAATATATTGGGATTTGCTCGATTCCCAAATCCCTTAATAGGACTGCACTCAAAGCATGCTCAGAAACAGCTAAGTACAAAATCAAGGACTCACCTGGCTGTGGGGTTGACAGAAGAGGAGGCTCGGCCAGATACTTCTTCAGGTCTTGGAAAGCTTGCTCACATTCTGCTCCCCATTCAAATCCTTCCCTCTTTTTCAATAACTGAAAAAAAGGCCTACATTTATCACTTGGTCTGCTGATAAATCTATTAAGTGCTGTAGCCATCCCAGTTAGTCTCTGGACCTCCTTCGTGGTTTTGGGACTTTGCAGCTTCTGCAGGGCTGCAATCTGATCTGGGTTAGCCTCAATTCCCCTCATGGTGACCAGATGCCCTAGGAACTTCCCAGAACCAACCCCAAACGCACATGTCGAGGCATTGAGTTTCAGCTTGTACTTCCTCAAGATTTCAAAGACTTCTCTCAAATCCGTAATATGTCCTCACTTATCTTGGCTTTTCACCACCATGTCGTCTATGTAAACCTCCATAGTTTTCCCGAGCAGCTCCCTGAACATGATAGTTACTAGCCTTTAGTATGTCGCCCCTGCGTTTCTAAGCTCAAATGGCATAACACTATAGCAGTATAAACCTCGTGGGGTGATAAAAAATGTCTTCTCCTGATCGGGCCCAAACATAGCAATTTGATGGTATCCTCGATACGCGTCAAGAAAACTCGTTCGCTCATAGCCAGTCGTTGCATCAACCAACTGGTCTATTCTTGGGAGAGGAAAACTGTCCTTGGGACAAGCATTGTTCAGGTCTGTGAAGTCCACACAGACACGCCATTTCCCATTCTTCTTTTTTACGACCACGGTGTTGGACAGCCATTCAGGGTAGTAAACCTCACGTATTGCCTTTGCCTCAAGCAAACGATTAACTTCTTCAACAATAGCATCCACGTGTTGTACGACTGCCCTACGTTTTCTTTGAATAATTGGCTTATGCTGAAGGTCAACATTCAAATGGTGGCAGATTATGTCAGCATCTACATCGGGCATCTCTTCTGGTACCCATGCAAACACGTCGACGTATTCCTTTAGAAACTGTATTGACTCGGCCTTTTCCTCTGCTGGTAATGATTCCCCAATTAAAAAATATCTTTCAGGATCAGCCTCGTTGATCTGAATTTTATCCAAGCCCTCGATTACCTTATCAGCCGGGCATCTTCCGACATCCTCGATAGTCGGTTGATCTGGTACTTCTAATGTATGAACATGGTGGGCCTTCGGGGCCTTTTTAACGATGGAAATCAGACATTGTTGGGCCACTTTCTGATTGCCCTAATTACTTCTATCCCATTGGATCCTGGGAATTTCACCATCTGGTGGTAAGTTGAGGAGACTGCCCTCATTTTGTGCAACCAGGTTCTTCCTATAATCGCGTTATAGGAAGAAGGAACGTCTACGACTAGAAAATCCGTCCTCAACACAACTGACCCTGCCCGAAGAGGCAGTGTTACTTTTCCAAGGGGCCAAACTGCTCCTGCACCAAACCCAATCAGGGGTGTTGTGGATTGCTCCAAATCTGTTTGGGCCAGCCCCAGCTTCTTGAATGCATCATAGTACATCACCTCTGTACAGCTTCCTGAATCCACCAGGATCCTCTCGATGTCATACTCCCCAATTCGTAGGGTTATAACCAAAGCATCGTGGTGGGGTATCTGGACTTCCACCAAATCATTATCCGTGAACACTATGCTCTCTTTGCATACGTCACTCTCTCGTCCTCTCTTATTTCCCAGTGGCATCACATGCTGATCGTGCTTAGCCTGCCTTTGAAATAGCCTAACCTCATTTCTCGTATAAGGCGAGGCCAACCCATGTATCATATGGATTACTCCTTTAGGATTTTGTTCGTAATCCAGTTCCATGGCTTTCCCTTTTCCCTTGGGATCCTCCTGGATAAACTCCTTGAGATAGCCTCGAGAGACTAAATCGTCAAGGTGCTTTTTGCACATCTCGCAGTCTTCAGCCATGTGGCCCTAATCTTTATGGTAACTGCAGTGCTGATTCGTAGCACGTTTTGCATCTTTATCTCCGCCTAAACTTAGGGGCCATTTAAAGTACGGCTGATTCTTTATTCGATAAAGAATCCTGTAGATTGGTTCCTTCCAAACTGTTGTGATAGAAAAGAAGGACTTTGGATCAGGGGCTTGCTTTTCTTTGTACGGCTCTTTCTTAGCTTGCCCGTATTCCTTTCTCTCCTTGTATGTCTTAGGTTCTGGCTTATCCACCCTTTTGGCAAGCGCTTTGGGCTGTTCGGTAACAGTTCTGCCGTCCTCGCGGAGTATGTCATCCTCCATTCTGGCATGTTGCTCTATCAGCTCCATCAGTTTGGCCAACGTTGCTACCGGATGTTTGTTCAATGAGCGGCGCAACTCACCCCGAACAGGTAAACCAGTTTTGAACGTTGCGATGGCATATTACTCACTGCAACTTTCAATCTCGTTGAAAGTTTCCCAGTACTTTTTTGCATAATCCCTGATCGGCTCGTCGTCTACTTGCTTCATCGTAGAGAGGCTTTCAAACGACTTTGGAGCCTTTCTACTTGTTAAGAACCGAGCAGTGAATTCTTCTGCCAGCTGTCTCCATCCTCGTATGGAGCACGGGGCCAGTTTGTGAAACCAAGATAAAGCTACCTTACCTAGACTTGATGGGAACATTTTGCACAGAATGGCATCATCGCCGTCATGCATGAACATGGCCTGCTGGTAGTGCTGTATGTGAGCCACAGGATCCGTGTTTGTCTCGTAAAGTACGAACGCTCCATGCTTCACTCTGCTCGGCAACCTAGCCTCTTGTAACCTTCTTGAGAAGGGGGAAGCCGCTATGTTGCTTAGGGCCTTTCTTGCTGCTTCTCGTGCAGTTACTGTCCCATCCTCGAATTCTCTCGTCTTGTGAGCCATAGCTTTGGCCCAATCAGCATCAGGTCTCTCGTACCTGTCCCGGTGATGCTTCCTTTTTTCCTCTTCTTCAGGGGTGGAACTCCGGTCCCTACTCCTCCTTTTCCATGAAAAAGCCCTTTGTCTTTCCGGTGTTCGGCTTCTACTTCTGTCTCTCCTTTTTCGTGGAGAAACCTTATATCGCCCCAGAGTAGGACTTCTGCTCCTTCCTCCTCGTGAACGAGCCTGCCTATGGACTACTAAAGTCCGTCTATCTCTCTCAGAATTCCTCCTTGAGAGTTCAGAATCTTCTGGGTGTTCCCGTACCCGCTACAACTCTTGTATCTCGTACTCTCGTTTTTTAATTAAACGAGCATACTCCTCTATTTCCTTCCTCTTTCGATCGAGGACATCTTCACTGTTATGTATGCTTCCTGACTGCTCTACAGACGCCTCTCTTCGGTGAGACTTGCTCCTTCTCGTGGAGCCCGTAGCTGTCTTATCCTGTCTACCAGTGGGCTTTCTCGGAGCACCCGGTGCAGATTTATCCCCTCTACCACTTAACTGATTTTTTGGATTGAATGGTGTTGCTGGATCTTCTTCCATCATGATTGTTTTTCAAGGAAAATTGGTTCGTTTCCCACAGACAGAGCCAATTGTAGGGGGCTGAAAACAATTGGTGCTCTGAACGATACCAAACTACAACGGCTTCACGCGCCTTTACACCGGAACCCTAATTCTTCGTCGGATCCCTAATCTGCAAAACAGACAAGGGATGAGTGCACATTTGCCTCTCGTGGCAAAGGCCCTCCGATGCCTAAGTTAGTATCACGTACTAGTAAACAACCCTAATTATCAGTAGGAAAGCAACAAGAGATCGCCAAATATTGCGTACCTTTTTTCTCCAGGTTTAACTCGTATTTATAGACTCATAGATGCTTGCTCACCAAGCATCCCTATTATCCTAGGATTCCCATCACGTACAGGAATCCAGGATATTTTGGGCACTTCTTTCGTTATCAGTTCACTAAAAGAGTCATTTCAGGACTCTCTTCCATAACTGGCCAAACCTCCCACTCACGTTGGGTATCTATCCAAGATCCTATGTACTCGGGATCTCATTTCTTTACGGAATATTACCATTCTGAAGCATTCTTGCCACATCATGATTTAGGGCAACTCCTTCCACTATTCGGCTACCTCTTTGTCGAACAGTCCTCATGGACCAATGACCTCACGTGCAACCGGTCCATGTCATTATAGCTGGACAGATGACTTCACATGTCTTTTGTCCTTATCAGCCGAACAGACTGTCTGGACCAATGACTTCACGTGTCACGGGCCTTTATCGCCATTCATCGAACTGCCCGGCGATAAGCCTTGTCTCGCTTATCACGTACCCCTGATACATCACGTGCTCTGTTGCTAAGTGTGCCTGTTCGGGATCACCTCCCTACAACGACTGACATTCTCCCAGAGATTCAGAACCTAGACTGATTTGGTAAGTATTCGTCTAGTTTTTCTAACGCCTTCAAATATTTTGGCTGGTCTACCGTGGTTTGAGCCCTATGAGGCACTAGTATATTCCATACTTGGCTATATTTTGATGATACAGGTATTTGGCCCTCTGTGGCATAACAGTATTATGTTTTGTATGGCCGTTCATGGCCTTTATGTTTTGCTCGGCCTTTTGTGGCCATAAAAATTTGTTCGAGTTTAACAATCTCCTGGGTGTCTCATACCTCCATAAAAATGTTCATTTATCCTGTTGTAAGGATAAATTTATACTTACCAGGTGTAGCTTAGGAGAGCCGTGTATGCTCGTATACACCAATTCGTTACAGATGCATATATTTGGCTAAGTATTTCATACTTAGTCAAAATACTCTAGACATATCTCGTTATATATCGACCCCAAGTGTTTCATATTTAGGAAACATTTGGTCATATGTTTCTAAGTTTCTCATACTTAGACAGAAGCCTAAATGTTCTCGTACTTAGCAATCTGTGCATAATTCATGCTCGTGAAACCAAAGTTTCTCATACTTAGCCTAAATTTCTCGTACTTAGTCTAATGTTTTTAGACATATCTCGTTATGTCTGAGCCCAAGTGTTTCGTACTTGGAAACAACCAAGTGTTCCGTACTTGAAAAATATTTATTCGTGTGCCTCTAAGTTTCTCATACTTAGACTGACTTCTAAGTGTTTCGTACTTAGTCAAACATACTAAACATATGCTTGTTATGTTTCCAACCAGGTATTTCATACCTTGAAAAGTAAGCAAGCGTTTAATACTTGCTACATGTTTCTCATACTCAAATGTAAACAGAAAATTAAGTTGCGTTACTCAAAGTATTACATATCGGTGGGTATGTGTATTCATTCGTGACCAAGGCATTTGTTCCTAGTGCCTGCTCCCCAATACGAAAAAGGGAAAACAAGCCCATTGTTCGTATTCAAAAGAACTATAAGCATAAAGAACAAAATTTCTAAAAATTTGAGAAAATGTGATTTTATTCATAATCCTTGAACTCAAGGGGGCGTTACTCGTACCCCTTGCAACTAGAAAAATAAATAACAAGAGAATTTTATTCATAATTTCCCACATAACCACATGACCGTGAAACAAAATAAAAATAAACCAAAGTCTTTCAAACAAAGAACTTCCTCAAATTATGGACATTCCAGGGCCTTGGCACTGGGTTCCCGTCTAGGTCCGCCAACTTATAAGCCCCAATGCCCACTATCTTTGTTACTCGATATGGGCCTTCCCAATTTGCCCCCAACTTACCCTTGTACGCCACTTTGGTATTGCTAAGTACTTTTCGAAGTGCAATGTCTCCAATACCAAATTCTCAGGGGTGAACATGTTTGTTGTTGCTCTTCATTAGTTGTTCCTGGTAAGAAGCTAGATGTACCAGGGCCCTTTCCCTCCTTTCCTTGGCAAGGTCAAGCTCAATTTCAAGGGCCTTGTCATTGCCCCCAGTCTCAACCAATGCAGTCTTGTTGGTTGGAAGACCAACTTCTAGGGGTATAACTACCTCTGTACCATATGCCAATGTATAGGGGGTCTCTCCCGTAGACCTCCTAGGTGTTGTACAGTGTGCCCGTAGCACTAGTGGTAACTCATCAGGCCACTTCCCTTTAGCCTTATCCAACCTTTTCTGGATCCCATCAAGAATGGTTTTATTGGATGCTTCTGCTTGCCCATTACTCTGAGGGTAAGATGGAGTCGAATATTAGTTTCTTATCTCATACTGGGAACAGAAAGCTTTGAATTTCTTTTAAAACTGCGACCCATTATTTGTAATCAAAGAATAGGGTACCCTAAAACGAGTATTTATACTTTTCCAAACGAATCTCTTATCATAGGTTCTGTTATCTTGGCCAGAGGCTTTGCCTCGATCCATTTCGTGAAATAATCTGTTGCTACCAACAAAAATTTCTTGTTCCCTGTTGCTTTGTGGAGTGACCCACGATGTCCATTCCCTATTGAGCAAAAGGCTAGGGGCTAGTCAATGGCACTAAATACTCGGCTGGTGTTCTAATCATTGGTGAGAACTTTTGGCACTTTTCACAAATTTTCACATAGACCTTGGCATCATCCTGCATGTGTGGCCACCAATACCCTTGGGTTGTTGCCCGATGGGCTATGGATCTGCCTCCTGCATGGCTTCCACAAGTCCTTTCACAAATTTCGTGGAGGCATTTTTGCACCATCTCAGGGTGTATACATAGAAAATACGATCCAGTAAAGGACTTCCTATACAACTTCCCTTCTGAAGACAACCAAAACCTTGCAGATTTGGTTTTAATTTTATGAGCCTCCTTCTTATTAGTGGGGAGTGTTTCATCTCATAAAACCCCATAATTGGATCAATCCAACTTGGCCCTTGGTTCACGTCCAGGACCAATTCTACACTCCTGCCAATGCTCGGCTTAGTCAGATACTCAACTGCTACCTTCCATTTGAATCCAGTTGGAACAGCTGCGGCTAACCAAGCCAAAGAATTTGCATGAGAATTCTTTCCAGAACTTATCTGCTCGATGTATACTTTCTCGAAAGTATCAAGCAAGTCTTTGCCTGCCTCCACATAGGCCGCCATCTTTTCATTCCGGGCTTCATACTCCCCGGATAGTTGATTCACCACAAGCTGTGATCAAAGTATACCCTGATTCGCTTTACTTTCAAAGTCCTTACACTTTTGAGGCCGATTAGGAGAGCTTCATACTCTGCCACGTTGTTCGATGCACTGAAGCCCAGCCAAACAGATAGCTCAATCATTACTCCTTCAAGGGGAAAAAGCACGATTCCAACCCCTGAACTAGTATTACACGCCGAACCATCTACAAATAACTTTCATTCCTGGGGGTCCTGTTCGACTGGGGGTTCGTTTTGCTTCATGGGCAGCCCAAGTGCCCCTTCCCTTCTCATGGGTGGCTGGGACGCTATGGTTGGTGTAACTCCGCCACAAAATCAGCCAACACTTGGCCCTTGATTGCAGTGCGCGGCTGAAAGTTAATGTCGTACTAGCTTAACTCAATAGACCAAGTTGAGATCTGTCCTGAGAAGTCCGCCTTTCGTAGCAGTGACTTCAATGGAAACTCAGTATAGACCACAACCTTGTGGCTCTGGAAGTAATGAGGTAACTTCCTTGTGGCTGGCAAGGACCAGCTTCTCTAGGGGCAAATATCTTGTTTCCGCATCTAACAACGTTTTACTCACTTAGTATACTGGGATTTGTTCGGATCCCTTATCCCTTAATAGAACCGCACTAACAGCATGCTCAGAAACTGCCAAATATAAAACAAGAGACTCACCTGGTTTTAGAGTTGACAAAAGTGGGCTTCAGCCAAATATCCTTTCAGATCCTGGAAATCTTGCTCACACTCTGCTCCCCATTCAAATCCCTCCCTTTTCTTTAACAATTGAAAAAAGGGCCTACACTTGTCACTCGACCGACTGATGAATTTGTTGAGGGTTGTAGCAATTCCTGTTAGCCTTTGGACTTCCTTCGTTGTCTTGGAACTCTGTAGCCTCTGTAAGGCTATTATTTGATCAGGATTTGCTTCAATCCCTCTTATGGTTTCAAGGTGTGTAGACACCCCAATTTGGATCTCCCATTTGTTTTACTTCTTCATTTTTTGGTTTCTTGTTTCCCCGATGATGAATTGGATCAAAAACAGTCTTGAGAATGAAAAGGTTTTAGCTTGGAGTGAGTGGAACCCTACCTGAACCCCAAAACCTTAAGTCTAAGCCATAACCCTATGTCTGACCATCGTGCGTTGGACTGGCTCTCACGCGCAATGCTCCACCGGCCAGGTGTTGGTCAAAGTCAAAGCCTTAACTTTTGACCAGCACGTGGGTTGGCCGGACTCACGCGCGATAGTATCACTCTCGCGTGCGATGGTCAGCGCCTGTCCCTATCACCTTTTTCCAGCTGGATTTTGTGATGATCAAGGGTTTGCAGAGCTGTATAACCTTGTTTTCGTCACCATTACAACGTTCTGCAGGGCTACATGGGGTGCACCACCCTCACAATCACTTCCCTTCACCTTGTTGGCTCATTTCTCCACCAAGGGAGGCTAGCCAGCCTTGTTGGCTGGTTGTATAGCCATGTGCACCGCCAACCAAACACCCTCCAATCTCCTATAAAACCCCCATTGCTCTTTCAAGACCAAGGTTACCAAAAATTCAAACAAAAAAGGCTATACAATCCTCAATACTCTCATTACTTCATCAATCAATCCACTTCCATACACTCATTTTGCCACCACTATCTACTTGATCAAGTCATTTTCAAATACTCAAGCAAAGGTATAACTTACTACCTGTTTACAATTTTGATCCTTGAGGGGGGCTAGCAAAGCCAAGGCTGGTAATCAATACCAGTCCTGGCCCTAAGGTCAGCAGGGTTACAAGAATCGTGCATTGGCGTTCCTACGCGCGTTGAACCTGCTCTTACGTGCTCCTGTCTTAGGTTGCGCGCGACGGTTCTCATGGGGATAGGACGTTAGTCATTTTCTGTTTTTGTAATATCTTAAATCTCTGTGAAGCATAATTAGAATTAATCCACTGTTTTGCATGATAAATCTGTAGCTTAGCTTAGATTATTCATTTATTTGCTTTGCAATGCCCCTGGGTTGCTTCTGAATATGTCTTAGAGCCCCGGCATATAAGAGTAATTCCTGGAAGTCCAGTCAGGACCCACGCGCGAGAATCTCACTCCATCACGCTCTGGTCAGTCTGTTTCCAGAGGTTGCCTTTGTATGGGCAGCTTGGTCCTTGGCCTCTGTTTTAACACTCCCACAGTTTAGGGGTCGTATTTTGATTCTATTCATCCTGTTTGTAATAATTATTTACTTCCAGTATGCATAAACTGCTTGGTTTGCCCCCTGGGTGAGTACTGGACTAGAGCCCAAAAGGGGATAAAATTCAACTTGTTGGAAGGACATCAACTCGCGCGTGTTTATATGGCTCTGTCGCGCGATGGTGTACTTGCATGCACGTTGATCCATGCATGCAAGTTGGCTCTTGTTTGCGTCAAATACATACGAATGCACTGTTTTGGTATCTGATCACAGTCTTGGATTTTATCTCATTAATTTCTCGATATTTCTTCCATCCATGCTATTTTTAATCACATTCTGCAAACTGTTACAATTTTAATCCCCGATTAACTGTTCCCCGCCCTAATTGGCTAAAATTTGATCAATAAAAGAAGAATTGCAAGCTATTTCACAAATGCTTAAGTAGAGACCGATCTCCGGATTGGGTGAGAGAGGTGCCTTAAAACCCTTCCCCTCTCGTAACCTGGCTCCCGAACCAAGATATGGTTATGACGGACTGGTACCTTCACTTTTTCAAATCAACAGCGCGGCAGGTGCTTCGAAATACGGTTCCTTGGGTGTCGGACCTTCAAAACCCGAATGGCAACTCTGTATTTGGCGAGCGCTTGCTGTCCCGCTTAGCGCTCACTCGAACCGGCATTTTTCAAGGGGAAAGGAACGGAATCCTTTCCCTAAAAAAGGGCACGCTACCCACAAGGTGGCCTAAGAACTTCCCAGAACCAACTCTAAATTGTCACGCCCTGGATTTTCAATATAATAATAATAATAACATTTTCAATGAAAGTCCATCGCGATAATACATCATAATACCCCAAAATACTTTCCATAATTTATCTTAGAGAATAATCAAGTTTAAAAGTTTACAATAATGGCACTCCGGCCCCCAATTCTTAGACAATAATCCAAAGAGAGTAAGTCAAAAGAATATATTGAAATTACGATTACATCTCCGAAAGGATTTTACAAAATATGCCATGATAATTCCTCAGTGTTAGCTTTCAAAAGTTTTCCAATCAATGCATGCATAGCACTCCATGCTACAGCTCCGAATTTATACCTGAAAAATGAAGGGTTGAGCAAACACGCGTCCAATAGGAAAATCTCTATAAGCCTTGTATGCAAATGAGAAGATTTTGACATAAAAAGAATGAAGTTTGGAACGACAAAAGGGAATGCAAACGAATGCTAACTTCATGTCGGAAACTCAAGACTTAAGGAGTATTTCACTTACCATTGATCGATCTAGTCAATCCCTTAGTTATCTTTTACATTTTCCCTTTTCATTCGAAGTTTCATTCGCACAATCCTCCGTTTTGTGTCTTACATTCCGGGTCTTGTGGACCTCGTACGTCTCCAATCGATCCCCCAAAGTTAGACATTCTTCCTCCACTAACACGCCGAACAGTGGATTTAAGAAACTTTCCGGGTTTAACGCCCCATATACCCAATTATACATTTCCGGGTACTCATGACCCCGTACATCTACTCTACATTCCGGGTGCTCATGAGCCCGTACATCTGTCTTAAGTTCCGAGTACCAAGACCTCGTATGCCGATTACAATCCTTTGTGTTGTATTTTGTTTCATGTATTCTTAAAACTCTTATTTCACGATTTGAAGATAAGGAGGGAGATTGATATTAAGTAGACAGTCCGCATCTTGATTCATATTTCCAATTTTTTTCCAAACTCGTCATCTCAACTCACTCCTCGCACGACGTAGCATCAAGTGTTCATGAATCTCTTACTTACATAATGTGTCATTTCATTTCAATTGTAATTCAAGGGGTATTTAAAGTAAAATTCTACCGAACAAGGGCAAAAGAAGCAATATATCCCATGAACTCAACTAATATGATTAACCATGTTCTGGGGTGATTTGGAGGTATTCAGAACAAGTTAGAAGTGAACGGGGGTCAAAACGATGAAGTTTGGGACAAAGTGGCAAAAACTATCCATAAGCTCCTTGTATCGATACAGCAAAAATGGCGTATCGATATGGCAAGCAAATCAGAAATTCTGAAGCTTCTGTTTTCTTATGGTATCGATACGGCAAAAAGCCCGTATCGATACGAAGTGGTTTCAAGCAAATTTTCCAAAGATTCTCGAGAATTCGACTTCAACAACAACAACCAAAGCACGAATTCATGTACAAAACCAACTTAAGAACATACAAAGAGTGAGAGAAATCCCTACCTCGAGCATCAAAGCCGAACCCCAACAAGAGATTGAGCCCTAGCTTCCAAAATCGATACCGAGAGCAATGCACCTCCTCCGAGCTCAATCCGGCCCAACCCATGCTCCAAAACGCGTATAGAAGAAGGATTGAAGGTCGGTTCATATGGGCTTTGAGTTGGTTTGGTGAAATTTGGGTGAAGGAGTGAGAGAGGGATAGGAGCCGAGAGAGGGAGAGAGATCGGGAGTTAGAGAGAGAGAATTTTGGGGAATTCTCTCCCCTACACACACACCCACACATATATACACTCCCAAAATCACAAATTGCACAAGCACCCCTCTATAAACAACCTTCTCACATTGAACCCAAATCAAATAATTCAATAAAATCTCTCATTTATTCCACATTTTAACATTAAAAATCCTTAAAACAATTTTCAAAAATATGGGTCTCTACACAAATGCACACTTCGAGGCATTGAGTTTTAGTTTGTACTTCCTCAGGATCCCGGAGGCCTCCTTCAAATCCGTTATGTGTCCTTTTCTGGTCCTACTCTTTACCACCATATCGTCTATGTAAACTTCCATAGTCTTGTCAAGCAGCTTTTTAAACATGATGGTTGCCAGTCTTTGATATGTTGCCCCTGCGTTCCTCAGTCCAAAGGGCATGACATTATAACAGTACAACCCTCATGCTATAATGAAAGAATTCTTCTCCTGATCAAGCCCAAAGCTAGCGATCTGATGATATCCTCGATATGCGTCGAGGAAACTCATCCGTTCGTATCCAGTAGTTGCATCAACCAACTGGTCTATTCTTGGAAGAGGGAAGCTGTCCTTTAGACATGCCTTGTTTAAGTCTGTAAAATTCACACAGACACACCATTTCCTGTTCTTCTTTTTCACAACCATAGTGTTGGATAGCCACTCTGGATAGTAAACCTCTCGTATTGCTTTGGCTTCTAACAAATGATTGATTTCTTCGATAACAGCATCTACATGCTGCACGGCTACCCTTCTTTTCTTCTGAATGACTAGCTTATGCTTAGTTTCAACGTTTAAGTGGTGACAGATCACATCTGCATCTACTCCGGGCATCTCCTCTGGTACCCATGCAAACACATCAACATGTTCTTTTAAGAAATCCACCAATTCAGCCTCTTCGCTGGCTGGCAATCATTCTCCAATTAGAAAATACATTTCAGGATCAATCTCATTGATCTGTACTTTCTTCAGGCCTTTAATTACTTTTTCAGTTGGATTTCTTCCGACATCCTTGATAGTCAGTTGATCTGGTACTTCTACCGTGTGTACGTGGTGGGCCTTTTGGATTTTTTTGATGATGGAGATCAAGCACTGTTGAGCCACCTTCTGGTTACCCTTAATCTTTTCAATCCCATCTGGTGATAAGTTGAGTAAACTGCCCTCATCTTATGCAACCAGGTCCTCCCTCTAATTGAACTATAGGAGGATGGAACATCTACAACTAGAAAGTCAGTTTTTAATACTACTGACCCTACCCGAACAAGCAATGTCACCTTTCCAAGGGGCCAAACTGCTCCTGCACCAAACCCAACCAAGGGTGTCATTGATTGCTCTAGGTCCACCTGGGCCAACCCCAACTTCTTGAACACATCGTAGTACAATACCTCCGTACAACTCCCTGAGTCCACCAGGATTCTCTCAATGTCATATTCCCCAATTCGTAAGGTTATGACCAAAGCATCATTGTGGGGCACTTGAACTTCTGCCATATCTTTATCTGTAAAAACTATGCCCTAGTTGCATATGTTTCTTTCTTGCCCTCTTTTGTTTCCCAACCACATAACATGCTGGTTGTGTTTAGCTTGCCTTTGGAGCAGCCTAACCTTATTTCTCATATAAGGTGCGGCCAACCCATGTATCATATGGATTATCCCTTTAGGATTCTACTCGTAATCCATCTCCATGGCTTTCCCTTTATCTTTAGGGTCTTCCTGGATAAATTCCTTGAGATAGCCCCGAGAGACTAAATCATCAAGGTGCCTTTTGAACATTTCACAGTCTTCGGTCATGTGACCCCAATCCTTGTGGTAGCTATAATGCTGATTCGTAGCACGTTTTGTATCTTTATCTCCACCTAGACTTGGAGGCCATTTGAAGTAAGGCTGATTCTTTATTCGATAAAGAATCCTATAAATGGGTTCCTTCCAAACCGTGGTAATAGAAAAGAAAGACTTGGGATCAGGAGCTTGCTTATCTTTGTACAACTCTTTCTTTGCCTACCCGTATTCTTTCCTTTCCCTGTAGGTCTTGAGCTCTGGCTTATGCACTTTCTTTGTTGGTATCTTAGGCTATTCGGCGACGGCCTTGCCATCTTCTCGGAGTATGTCATCTTCCATTCTGGCATGTTGTTCGATTCACTCCATTAGATTAGCCAATGTTGCTACCGAATGCATATTTAAAGACCGGCGTAACTCTCCCCAAACAGGTAAGCCAGTTTTGAAAGTAGCAATCGCATACTATTCACTGTAACTTTCAATCTCGTTGAAAGTCTCCCAGTACTTTCTTAGCATAATCCCTAATCGGCTCACTTTCTGCCTGCTTCATGGTGGAAAGGCTCTCAAACGTCTTCGGGGCTCTCCTGTTTGTCAAGAATCGAGCAGTGAATTCCTCGGCCAACTGCTTCCATCCACGTATGGAGCGCACGGCCAATTTATGGAACCAAGATAAAGCCACCTTCCTGAGACTTGAATGGAACATCTTGCACATGATGGCATCATCTCCATCGTGCATGAACATAGCCTGCTGGTTGTGCTGTATGTGAGCCACGGGGTCCGCGTTTGTCTCGTAAAGAATGAACTTACCGTGCTTCACTCTGCTCGGCAATCTAGCCTCTTGTAGCCTCCTTGCAAAGGGGGAAGCTGCTATGTTACTTAGGCCTTCCGTGCTGCTTCTCGTGCAGTCATCATTCCATCCTCAAGTTCCTTGGTTTTGTGAGGCTCAATTTTTGCCCAATCGGTATCAGGTCTCTCATACCTGTCTCTATGGTATTTCCTGGTTCTTTCACCCTCGGGGGTGGAGTTTCGGCTTCTACTCCTCCTTTTTCATGAAGTTGGTCTTTGCCTAGTTGGACTCTGGTCTGAACTTTTGCTTTTTCTTTTTCGTGAAGAAGCTCTTTTCCCTCTCGGAGTAGGACTCCTGCCTCTGCTTCTTCCTTTTCGTGAAGGAGCCGTCTCATAGTCCACCATGGCATACATGTCTCCCGTGGAATTTATTCGTGAAAGTCCAGAGTCCTTAGGATGCTCTCGAATCCGTTCTATCTCGCAGATCTCGTGCTCTCGTCTCTTGATTAACAGAGCGAATTCCTCGATTTCCTTCCTCTTTTTATCGAGGATATCGTCATTATTCTGTATACTCTTTGAATGTGCAATCGATTCTTCTCTTCGGTGGGACTTGCTTCTTCTCGTGGAGCCTATGGCCGTTTGGTCTTCTTCATCCTTAGAATCATTTGGGAATATTAGAGAGCCATCGCTGCTTGTTGTTTTCCTGCCATGCCTGCCAGTGGGCTTTTTCGAAGCACCTGGTGGGGACTTATCTCCTCCCCCATCTAACTGGTCCTTCGGATTAAACGGTGTGACTGGACTTTCTTCCACCATGGTCATTTTTTAAAGAGAACTCTATTGTTTCCCATAGACAACGCCAATTTTAGGTGGAGAAAATTGAATAGCACCTAGAATAGCACTGTGCTGCAACGACTACCCGTTTTATTCGATTGGAACCCTAATGCCTTCGCCGGAACCCTAATCTGCAAAACAGACAAGGGGTGAGAGCACCATTGCTTCTCGTGGTAAATGCCCTCCGATGCTTAAGTTAGTATCACATACCAGACAAAACCCTAATTATCAATAGGAGAACAATATGAATGCAACGTATTCCGTACCCCTTGCCTCTAGGTTTACCTTTGTATTTATAGACATATGATGCTTGTTCTCGAAGCATCCTTGTTGCCCTAGATTTCCTATCTCATACAGGAAACCTAGCCTTCCGGGGATCCTCTTTCCCAATCAGGAAGAATCTCATACTTATAGGGATTCTTCCCTTTACGGGATTTATCCCATTCAGGGACTGTCCTCTGACTTATCACAATTGGGTTTCTCCTTCTAGAACACTGCTACCACTTTACCTCTTAAGGCTATCTTGCTCTAGCGTTGTTCTTCTGTTCGGCCGTCTCTTTAGCCGAACAAACTGCCTGGACAAGTGCTTTCACATGTCACTAGACTTTATCAATCAATTGGACCACCTTCTCCTTGTATCTTTGGTCGTCACCACCGAACAGACCGTCTGGTCCAATGACCCCTCATGTCATCGGACCTAACCGCCGTGCACCATCTTGCATGGCATTTTAAATTACTCTTGTTGTTACACGAACCCTGTATAACACATGTTCGGCCATTAGTTGTACCTGTTCGGGAATACCTCCCTACAACTACCTTATTGATTCACGCCATTTGATTAACCAGAGTGAGTCACCAAATGCCTATATAAAGAGGCCTTAGGGTTCTGAAATTAACATTCAATTCCTCCATCTCATAGCTCCAAGCTCTGTAGAAATTATCTTTCATATCCTCTCTACAAAAACCCTAAACCTTTGCAAGAAGCCGCATCCCAAGTGATCAAATCCCGAAGTACAAACCCTAATCCTAGGGTTTCGAGAAGAGATCAGTCAATCACCCTTAATCCGAAGCAATCAAGCACTGAGGGAACAAGGTGGTGAGGACCAAGGGCCTATGGTTTGATTCATCTTCTGTTTTTATACTTTAATCGTAGTCTTTTAATTCCTGATTAACTCTTTATTCTAGTGTGAGGAATAACATCGGCTGGGGAATCAATCCTTCGGCCGATACATCGATCCAATGGGATTCCTCGGCCATGACATCAATTCACCGGCCGAGGAATCTATTTGATGGGACATATTTGTTTTCTGCTTATTCTGATGCATGCTTTCAATTATCATACTGGCTCACCTTATCAACTGTTAAAGGCTAAAAACTAGATTATGTGTTAGAATTAAATAAAGCAAATAGACATTGTATGTCGAATGATTATGGGCCAGTCTCACGACTAGGCAAAGAGGGGTGCCTAACACCTTCCCCTTATTGTACTATTGGCTCCCATACTTGGAATCTTTATCTATTTTTCCTAGTTTTAATAAACTAAGTGGCAACTCTATTTTGATGATAACCGTTATCATGTGGCGATGTTCCTAGCCATGGGAATATCCACGATCTTGGTTTATGAAGGGAACCAAACAAGCGTGATCAATCTTTATGGCGATGCCCCACTTGGGAGGTGTCTACACACGTCAAAGTGATGGGAGTCACACTTGTCCCATAAGTTTCCGATACTTGTTCGGTTCTAACGGAAATGATAGAATAATAAATGAGTAGGATAACTGTCAGAAGAGTATCCATGTACATGTGTCTTTGACACGGAGAATCCAACTTCTTTTGTGCTTCTCATGTCTTAAAATAGTCATCCACAATGCCAATCCAAATGGGTGATAGGCATCCACAAGCAAATGAAGATGCACATCTCATAAGGTCTAAGTAATGCTTACCAAAAAACAAGGTGTGGGCAGTCCAACCTATCAAGTTGGCATGCACCCAACAAGCATGTCTTTCAGTTTTAAGTTCTCCTTAATAGTGCACATTAACTTCAGAGTAACTATAAATGTACTCACATCCCCCAATTTGTTACTCTTCTGACATGTTTCCTTCAAAATAAGTGAAGTGCTTAATGCTTGCGTTGCATATACATGCGTCCAACCTATCTAGACATGGCATATATGTACAATGGTTATTGACAAGGTCAAGAATATATACCGTAAGTTAACGAAAGGTTAACAATATGAAGGGGGATTAATAACTGTAAATTAGATTATGCATTGCCCCTAAGGTATGACCAATTTTACTCTTTTTTTTTTCTTTTTTTTTTTTTTTTGGGGGGGGGGTAAATCATTTCACTCTCCACCTTAAGGAAACATTATGCCAATTTGGTCCCCATAGAAATTATAGTTGCAATGTCGTTCTATTAATACTTCCATCAACATCTTTGACAATAATGACATGGGACTTTGGTTCACTTGTGAAGGTTGATATATGGAAATCCAACGCTAGGATAACCTATTTATGAAAAAAAAAAAAAAAACTGGGACAACTTGTTAAGAGCAAAGAATTTTTTAAAGAAAATTTTGTGATCAAAAAAGAATTCAAGAGCACAAAGATGAAAAAGGCAAATAACACAGATTAAGAACTACCATATTTCTTCATGCGAAAGACAACACTACAAGAAATTCTGGATCTTCCAACGGTTTTTTAGCAACGGTTCTAAAAACCGTTGGTAAAGATGGTCTATAGTAACGGTTTTTAAAACGTTACTAGAAACAGGACTATAGCAACGGTTTTTATGTGACCGTTGCTAGATTACAACACTATAGCAACGGTTTTCCTTAACCGTTACTATACACTGGCCTATAGCAACGGTTTTCAATAACCGTTACTATAAACTGGACTCTAGCAACGGTTTTAATTAACCGTTGCTTTTGTTATGGCAATATTTTTTCTGATATTATTTATTTAACGTATTTTTTTAGCATTTTGTGATAATTTCTGAAACTAATCATTCATTTTGGGATTAATCATTCATCTTAATAGGAATAAAACAAGTATAAAATTGTGGACTGAAATTGAAAAAAAAATCATATAAGATGACACTAAAGACAACAAATGTTAGCTGTTTGATATTTTTTCACCCATATTGATTTTTTATGCTTTTAATTACATTTTTTTTAATTTTTTAGACTCATCTCATAGTAATGATTAACCAATCAAAAAAATTTATGTGAATCTAACAAAACTTTAGAAACGGCAAAATTAATATTGAAAAAAAAAAAGGAAAACAGAGAGGGTTTTTTTGTTTTTGAACCTGGTGCATGTCAATTTAATTGATGATAAGTGATAGGAATAAAAAAAGTATAAAATTGTGGACTGAAATTGAAAAAAAAAATCATATAAGATAACACTAAAGACAACAATTGTTAGCTGTTTGATACTTTTTCACCCATATTGATTTTTTATGCTTTTAATTACATTTTTTTTAATTTTTTAGACTCATCTCATAGTAATGATTAACCAATCAAAAAAATTTATGTGAATCTAACAAAAATTTAGAAACGGCAAAATTAATATTGAAAAAAAAAAGGAAAACAGAGAGGGTTTTTTGTTTTTTGTTTTTGAACCTGGTGCATGTCAATTTAATTGATGATAAGTGAATAATGGAACTATTTTGTAAAAAATAGATGCTTCGGATAAAAAAAAAATGAAATTAGTAAGTATTTGCATAGTATAAACCGAAATTTTAAAAAAAGGATAAAAAAATCCGGCTAGTATAGTATAAATATTAAAAGGTATATTACTCCTCACAAGTTATGGGCTAGCTCAGTTGGTTCGCGCGCGCGCGGGGAGATGGGAGGTCGGGTGTTCGACTCCCAGGAGGTGCAATTATTTCCCTGCCACGTCAGGCGCCACGCGGGCAATATGTCAGCGCCCCGTGCGCGACATGTGGGTGCCACGTCAGCGACACGTGGGCGCCACACGAGCGCCACGTCAGCGCCATGTGTGACGTGTCTGTGCCACGTGGTGGCTTACATCACACAGTGACTGGTTTTTAAAAAAAAAGGAAATAGTCTTTAGCAACGGTTAACCGTTGCTAATGGAACCGTTACTAAAAAAAAATCTGTACCAACGCTCGACAAAACCGTTGCTATAACCCTACAGCAACGGATATATTGCAACGGTTTGGCCAACGGTTCTAGAACCGTTGGTATAGACTAAAGGGGTCTTTACCAATGGTTTTTTCATTTTTTGGCAACGCTTTCGACCGTTGCTATAGAACGATTTTCTTGTAGTGCAAGAAGGACCACTCCTATAGAAAGAAAAGTGAGTGGATAGAAGAGCTGCTCTGATACATCATTGATGAAAGACAATAATAAAATAAACTATACCCAAAGTTCCTGTGAAGTTAAAGATTTAACAAATATCCACAAGTTCGTGTGTAAGATACAAAGGAACCTTACGATACCTGACTTTCTCCATTTGTTCTTAACTCTGATATCCGGTTTAGTAATCTCATTACCTGACTTTCATCACTGAGGATCACCTGAAAGATATGTCAAACAAGTATGCAATCATAATATACAAAATAACCACAAAATGTGACTATCAACAATTAGCAAGGATCTTTCTTCATTGTATAGGACTAATTATTAGAATCATAAACTTTTGTGAACCCTTTTCTACCCTTGTACATTTTACTAGTGTGTTCAATCCGAGTAGGTATATTAAGATTTAAATTACCTTGGAATCCCTTTACAACAAGTTTCAAACCTACCAAAAGTCAATTCAAGGAAAGAAAAAATAACATACCTGGACATCTTGGTTTGTACTTGACAAGTGGAGATGCATGTATTGTAATAACCATCGATGTGGAAAAGGGGGAGCTCTCAAATACCTTTAACTACATCCCAGCTCTCAATCCATGATATGACATACCCAAAACAAAAGGCCTATACAAATTTAATATGCAATGGTCAAAAAGAAAACAAATTTCTAGAATCTAGAAAAATTATACAAGTCTACTCGTCAAATCAAATTTCTTGATAAAAAGAAGATTTTTTCAATTATCACACCACAACCCAATCAGTTGACTCCACACGTGTGCACCCCATGGTTGGCACTTGGCCCAACATCAAGGTAAAAAAAGAACACATTTCTTTCGCAATTATTATTTGAGAACTAACATTTCCAAAATTCTACAAGAAGAGATTAACCAGAGTGAGTATTTATCGGTTCGATCTTATAATCGGGTCTCACCGCTTTTCCAAACATGTAATGTTGTCCATGTCTAAGTGATGGGAGTCACACTTGTCCCATAAGTTTTCGATACTTGTCCGGTTCTAACGAAAATGATAGAATAATAAATGAGTAGGAAAAGTGTCGGAAGAGTATCCACGTGCGACATGTGTCTGACACGGAGAATCCAACTTCTTTTGTGCTTGTCATGTCTTAAAATAGGCATTCACAATGCATAGCCGAAGAGTTTCTATAATAGAAATTTCTTGTATTACTCTATATATCCCTTCCATCAGGGAAACCAAACAATGCCCTAAAAGCATTAAGTGTCAAATAATAAATAAGGCTAGACAAGAAAGCAGATATTGATTGAGACACAATGGGGAAAATAGTAAGTAAGGTGCTCAGAAGACAAACAGAGAGACACACCCACTTTCCCAAACATAATGCCTCAAAATAGCTTGTTTCTCCTGTTTTCCAAGCTTTCCCTCATTTCTTTTGTCCATGTCTCGGGCCTGGCAAGATACAATATGATGAATGCAAAAAAAATTAGAAATAGAATGAATACCATAAGAACTTTGATGAATACAACATGATGAATGAAACAAAATAGAAACATGAACTGACCTTCCACTTAAATCTATCATCTAACATGCTCCTTTGAGCATCCGTCAGCTTCCCAACATATCTCCATATATCATCACCTGCGAAAAAAGAATAAAACAACCCCAGTGAGACTTGTCAATGGATATACTTGTACAAAATGGCAGGTCTAACCAAAATTAGTATGGACTTTTTGTTCTTACCGAGGGAACTACAACAAAACTATAAACAAAGATAAAAGGAAATAAAAAATAATCTCTGGCTGCAAAATAGCCAAGTTTGATCCAATTTTGAAAGCTTTGAGTCCTACGTATCCAAGATAACCAAACACCAAATTAATCTACCTGTAGAAAGCAATAACTCACCAAAAATCTTATAACCCCAGTAGCCAAAGTATTTAAAGCACCTTTCCGAATTTTATCATCTTGTTCTGCAATAAAGCTTGCAACAACCTGTAAGGATTTTAGCTCTCCACTCACCTACTGAAAAAAATTATTTAATACAAAGTACCTTAATTTCAATGAAAAACAAAAGATCAAATAGCATTCAATATTTACCTCTACTCCATGGCTATCAATCAAGAATCCAACATCGACACTCTCAATCTGGGTTGGGTTGTTTCTAGAATGTAAACCCTCTAAGACATAAGGTAAAGTTTTTGCTACTGAATATAAATGAACTAGCGCATGCCCGTGCGTCGAAGGATTAGGTATTCAATACGGCTCTGAGAGTGCTTAGAGGTGTGATAAGATATGGTGTTCATATGTAGCATTTGCATTAAGCTACATGGTTGTTAGTGAAGTAAAAACACTTGCCAATTATGAAAACAAACGATGTGGCTTTTGCAGAGCACAATAGAGGTCTAGTACTCCAAGCCATCATTGATGCGGGCAGGGAAGGTACAAAGTAAAAGGTTGAATTAAACCCCTCTAATAAATGGAGTAAATCTTTGAAGTAAAATGCAAGATGTCAATAGCAAATATTAATCCAACTCAAGAAGAATTTTGTGGAAAGATAAGGCAAAGAATAAATAGTATTAGGTTTTGGATATAAAAGGGCAAATTTGGATATTTAGGGATATTTTTGGGGTTGTATGTAGTAAATTCTTATAAGATTTGGGTGTTTTATTTAGCAGAGGTTACATGCAGCAAATTTGCAGTTGTATTTAGAATTGTCCTTGGTGTATTGATGATGAACATTAACTGGTACAAGAAACGACGACGTCCCCTGCGTGTTATGTTTTAGGAGTGTTCATGGCAGTTCGTCGAAAACTACACAGGGTGCAGTTCAATCTTCCTTGGGCAATCGCCGAACTTAGTTCAATAATCGGTTATATTCATATTGTAGATCTCTTCAAAACACGTAAGTTAAAATCATGTTTATTGAATTAGTATTATGTGAACAGAGTGAAAAAAAAAAATCAAAATGATGTTCTGCTGATCAGAACCACCAAAATTCAGTGTTGATTTCCTTCTCTTACTTTGTTCCCATATTGGAGTAATTGACATTTAATTTACATGATTTACATCGCACTTACGGGTTTCGACAAGATCTACAATATAAATGGAATCGATCAATGAATTAGGTCTGGCAAAAAATCCAAATGCACGGGGTGCAGTCTTCTCGAGAAGTGTTGTCCAATAATTTTACCAGATTACTCTTTATCTTTATTCAAAAAAAAAAAAAACACCTTGTTAGTTTATGCCAATATTTTGTGAATAATTTGTTTGTCTTTTGAATCTAAAATGTACAAATTATGATAAAAAATTTAAAAAACTTTGACAAAAATCATCTAAAATAGACATACTTTTTGAAATATTTTTGTCTTTCATTTCGATTTTATATTTTAGTTCGGTTTATTTTTTTATTCTTCTTGTTGAGACAAAACAATAATGCAAAAAAATTAGGAAAAACTATTAAAAGAAGAAAAAAAATTAAATAAAGAAAAAATAGAGAATTGATTTTCACACTCTTTTTTTTGTCTTTATCCACTTGAATTTACTATTTTGCCCTTTATTCAATACACTTTTTCACACTTTCAATAACAATATTGTAAATTTATGAGGAAAAAAAAAGAGTGTGAGTGGATAAAAGAGGAGTACTGTGAAAATCATTTTTCAAAAAATAACAATCCAGAAAAGTTATTATCCCAAAACACGCGGTTTTTTTTTATATTTATTATTCCTTGCTTATTGGCTATTGCTTAGAAGTAGGGGTTGCAAATGGGAGGGTTTGGGCCAAATTGGATAAGTTGTAAGTGGGTTGGATCTTTAATAGGTCATTGACCCATTTAGAACCCACTAGTTATGAGACTAAGTACCCATATCCAACCTGACCCATTTATTGAAAATCATTTCTCAAAGCTTTTATTAAGTATTGTCCTTTTTATTTCAGTTCAGTTCCTGTTTCACTGCACTCTCATGCATCCAATCTTCCAACCCTCACTGGACCAAATTTTTCGGAATGGTCTGAGCATATTCAGTTCACACTGGGTGTATTGGACCTTCATATGGCATTAATTGTTGAAAAACCTGCGGACATTATAGATGAGAGTTCCAAGGAACAAGTGTTCAATTTCAATTCATGGGAAAGGTCGAACAGGCTCAGTTTTATGTTCATGAAGATGACCATTGCGAATAACATCAAAACCTCCCTACCAAAGAATACGAATGCACTATAATACTTAAAGGCTGTAGAAGATCGTTTTAAATCTGCTGATAAGTTACTCGCCGGCACAATTTGTCACGTCCTCAATTTTCAACAAAAGTACAAAGGATTTTCGTAATAAAATCCCTCACAATGTCCACACGATACCCCAAAGAGCTCAACATTTTCCCTTCTGTATTAGCATTTCAAAGTCCAATAGTTCCCAAATATTACATCATCGGCTTGACGGCCCCAAATTAACATAAGTGTCAAATATTGAAAAGGATTAAGGGTTACAATATTCCAAGTCAAAAGAACTAAAATTTTAGTTACAAATGCATCTTTCAAAGAAATTACAAAGATGAACAGGTAACTTCTTCGGTAGGCTTTCAAAAATAACGTCCACATGTCAAGCACTCCAGTCATGCAAGCTAGTGATCCGGGTTAGCACCTGAAAATAATACAAGCTTGAGCTACACTAGCCTAGTGAAAAGTCTACGCAAATTTTATATGTAAATGAGCTAAACGAAAGAACAAATGATGGGAAGTTAAATGACAACGAAGGAAACACAATTATCATGATTAAGTGTCTCAATGTCTCCCATCTTTCTTTCATTTAAACTCATAAATCATATTCATTTAGCTTGTGTCTCAACGTATCGTGTCCTTTGTGTGTCTGAACCAAAGCTCCTGCCGGGCTAATTTTGGGACCTCGATATCCCCTGCCAAGCACCCACCTTGTAGGTAAGGCCTTGAATGTTCAATTTGAGCATAAGCTCCTGTCGAGCTAATTATTGGACCCCGATATCCCTTGTCAAGCACCCACCTTGTAGGTAAGGCCTTGAATATTTAATACGAGCATTAGCTCCTGCCAGGCTATTTTTGGGACCCCGATATCCCCTGTCAAGCACCCACCCATCGATGGGCCCCGAATGTTCGCGCGTCTTTCACATGCTCAAATGTACCGTCCGTACCAACATCGTGCAAGAAGCTTGTACTTATCATTCCACAGTTTCACAAATTTGACCACATTATAAATATATTTCGTATACCATTGACCAAAAGACGCGCAAGATTGTCCAACTCTTATTATATATGTATATAATAATCATACAACCCATGGAGTAACTTAAAACTTTGAAAAAAATGGAACTTCAGTGCACAGAAGATTCTGGCATGTTGACTAGTGACTTACCGGTAGGAATTTGGCACCTACCGGTACAACTTGGAAACAGCAAGAACAAAGTTTTAACTCACAAGAATTCTACCGGTTCAAAAGAAAAGGTACCAATAGGGTTCAAGAAAATTTTAGTAATCCAACAGGTAAGGAACCAGTCCTAGCGGTACAAACTCAAAACAATGGGTACACATTATCACAACGACGAGTTCTACTGGTAGAGAAGAACGTCCTACCGGTAGGAATCCGAAAATTTGGCGATTTTTCATCAGATGACAGATTTTAATCCAAACCAAATAACAACCAATACAAGTTCGAACAAAGAATGGAAACACTCAAATAACATATAAAGAGAGGTAGAATTTCTAACCTCGAGTATCCAAGCCCAAAACAAAGAGATTGATTGAACCCTAGCTTCCGGAATTCAAATCAAGCGAAAATACACCCAATCGAGCTCTATCCAACGCGATACGGGCCCGAATACGCACGTAAAAGATGGAGTTGAGATAAATTGTTGTGGGTTTTTGAGTGATTGGGTGAGTTTTTGGGTGAGAGAGTGAGAGAATGAGGGAGATCGAGAGAGAGAGAGAGATGAAAAGTAAAAATGTAAAAGAAAAGAAAATTTTTCCTGGTATATACACGGCACACACATGCACTAATTATGGTAACACCCATGATTTTCCAAACCTTGCACATATGACTCCACATTCGTATGCATGCCATTTTCACCATTTTCTCTATTTTTTTTCTTTTTTTTTAACGACAAATTTTTAAATTAACTAAGAAATTTACAGGTCTCTACATTCTACCCTCCTTAAGTAAATTTCATCCTCAAAATTTAAACAATCATGCTCAACTCAGTCATGCATCACTTATACATGCAAAAGCCTCAATCACCAATATTATGCAACATGTTAAACATTAAAATACTTCAATCTTAAGTACTTACTTTGGTATTTTATGCCGAAAATAAGTGCGGATACTTTTCTCTAACCTCATCTTCTCGTTCCCAAGTCTGTTCCTCACTACCTTGACTTCTCCATAAGACTCATACTAATGGTATCGTCTTACCCCTCAACACTTGATCACGCGAATCTAGAATATGCACCGGTTCTTTCCCATAAGACGCATCGGCCTCTAACTCGAGTTTGGACCACTCTAACACATGCGACGGATCCGGTTCGTACTTCCTCAACATAGACACTTGAAACACATCATGTACGCCCGATAACCTCGGTGGCAAAGCCAAACGATACACAACCTCCCCAATCTTCTCAATGATGTCGAACGGCCCGATATAGCGCGGCGATAGCTTTCCCTTTTTCCCAACACGTGATAAACCTCTATGCGGCGATACTTTAAGGAATACATGATCCCCTTCTTCAAACGACAACGGGTGATGACGACGATCGGCATAATTCTTATGCCTGCTTTGCGCGGCCAACAATCTTTGGCGAATCACTTTAACTTGTTTGGTTGTTCTCTCTTGAGCTTTCTTAAGGCATTGGCGTATTGCTTTCATGCTCTCAGAGATCTCCGTGATCATATCCGGCCCCACCAGCATAGCCTCTCCCAGTTCAGTCCAACAACCAGGCAATCGACACGGTCTCCCATATAAAGCCTCATACGGTGCCATTTCGATACTAGATTGATAGCTATTGTTATATGCGAATTACTAACGGCAAATGGTCCTCCCATCTACCCTGGAAATCCATTACACAAGCTCGAAGCATGTCTTCCAAAGTCTGAATCGTTCTCTCGAATTGCCCATCGGTTTGAGGATGAGACGCGGTACTGAACAAAAGATTTGTGCCCAAAGCGGCTTACAAACTCTGCCAAAAATGCGAAGTAAATCTTGGATCACGATCGGACACGATGGATACGGGAATCCCATGAAGGTGAATAATCTCCCGAATATACAAACGGCTGAGCGTATCCATAGAATCAATGACTTGAAAAGGCAAGAAGTGAGCGGTCTTAGTCAAACGGTCCACAACTACCCAAATAGCGTCATGCCCTCTCGGCAACCTCGGTAAGCCCATAACAAAATCCATCGTCACGTTCTCCCGCTTCCACTTAGCCACTGGCAATGGTTGCAACTCCCCCGCACGTCTTTGATGTTCGGCTTTAACTTGTTGGCACGTAAGACACATGGATACGAAAATCACAATGTCCCTTTTCATTCCGAACCACCAGAATGGCCTACGCAAATCGTGATACATTTTCATCCCTCCTGGATGAACAACTAATGGAGAATGATGAAACTCTCGCAAAATTTCTTCTCTACACGAAACTGGTACGAACAACTTCCCTTGATAGCACAAACTTTGATCGGCATGGATCATCCACCCTTCCTGAGCCTTTCCACTAAGGAACCTAGTGTGAAGCTCCTCCACTTCTTCATCATGTTGTTGAGCCTCAATTACTCGGGTCGATAAAGTCGATTGCACCGTCAAATTACACAACATGACCCCTTCCTAAACTTCCTCAAAGTGCATGGCATAGGAGCCCAAATCGTTCATTGCTTTCCACTCGTGAATCACTAAACTCGCTAGATGAGTTGGTTTTCGACTCAATGCGTCTGCCACAATGTTCGCTTTCCCCGGATGATATTGCAATTCGAAGTCATAATCTTCTAAGTGCTCCATCCATTGGCGTTGACGTAGGTTAAGTTCTTTCTGGGAAAACAAGTATTTCAAGCTCTTGTGATCAGAAAAGACTTCAAATTTTTCACCGTATAACTAGTGACGCCAACCTTTCAAAGCAAATACGACGGCCGCAAGTTCCAAATCGTGTGTCAAGTAATTCTGCTCATGAGTTTTCAACTGTCGTGACCCATACGCTACCACTCGACCTGCTTGCACTAACATGCATCCCAACCCTTCCTTAGACGCATCACAACATACAGAGTAGCCAACTCCCCGTTCGGGCACAATCAAAACCGGCGTGGTAGTCAATCGCTTCTTTAACTCCTGAAAAGCTGCTTCACACTGGTCACTCAAAACAAAACGGGTTCCCTTACGTGTTAATTTGGCCATCGGTGCCGCTAAACGAGAGAAATCAAGAACGAAACGGCGGTAGTACCCAACCAACCCTAAAAAGCTTCGAATCTCAAACACGTTCTTCGGTCACTGCCAGTTCATAATCGACTCTATCTTTCCTGGATCAACCGACACTCCACCTTTCGAAACCACGTGACCCAAAAATTTGACTTCGGATAACCAAAACTCGCACTTACTAAGTTTAGCGTATAGTTGGTGCTTTCTCAAGAGTTCAAGGACAATGGTGAGATGAGATTGGTGTTCCTCCTCCATAGGTGAATAGTTCAAATAGCATCCACAAAGACGACAACAAAGCGATCAAGATAAGCACGAAAAATACGATTCATCAAGTCCATGAAAGTAACTAGAGCGTTCGTCAAACCGAATGGCATCACAACTTATTTGTAATGACCATAACGAGTGCGGAAAGCAGTTTTAGGGATGTCTTCTCTCCAAACCCTCAACTAATGATAACCGGTCCTTAAGTCAATTTTAGAAAAATAAGTCGTACCCCGAAGTTGATCAAACAAATCGTCGATTCTAGGCATAGGATACTTGTTCTTGATGGTGACTTGGTTTAGCTTACGGTAGTCAATCAAACGTAGTGAACCATCCTTCTTTTGGGTGAAAAGAGCTGGTGCTCCCCACGGCGACGTACTTGGACGAATGAATCCTAGGTTCTCCAATTCCTCTAACTGGGTCTTTAGCTCTCTCAATTTGGCAGGCGCGAAAAGATATGAGGTACGGAGATAGGAGCGGTACCGGGAAATAAGTCTATCATGAACTCGACTTCCCGCTCGGGAGGTAAATCGGGCAACTCTTCTGGAAACACATCCGGAAAGTCGCAAACCACTAAGGGTAACTCCTCACGCATAGAGGCATCCTCATCTAACGTCAAGCTTGCCAACAATGAGTAAACCGACTCTAGCTCATGAGGCCCACATAAAAACGGTTCCAACGGTTCCCGACGCTCCCCAAAGAATTCGAAACAAGAACCCTCGGGAGGACAAATACAAACTCGACGCTTGAAACAATCGAGGGTAGCATGAAACGTGGATAGCCAATCCATTCCCATGATAAAGTCAAACCCCGACATTCCCAGGACAATGAAATCGAACACGAAACGACGATCACGAATAACCAACACACAATCTCGACAAATGCAATCAAGAGGCGTTCCACCCCCTAGAGGTGTTTCAACAAACAAATGAGGACTAATAGTTTCCGTTTCCAATTCCAAAGCACACACAAATGATGCAGTAATGAATGAATGCGATGCTCCAGAATCAAAGAATACTTTAGCAAGAGAGTTGAACAAAAGAAATGTACCCCTCACAACAAAAGTTTCTAGATCCTGAGAAGTGGTAGGTGGAATAGCAGAAGTGATGTTGAAAACTCGTCCCTGGGTACCCTGACCCTGCAAAAAACCTCCCCTCTGAGCGGAAGAACTCGCTCCCTTATCAACCCCGGAACTCTGAGTTGATGTAGTCTGACTGAAGTGAGGCTGTTGCTGCCTCTGAGTGCCCCTAAACTGTTGACCCAGATTATGCCCCGTTCTCGGCTGCTGCACGGAACCTGACTCACTACGCACTCCCGACCCCTAAGGACAACTCTTAGCAAGATGATCCACTTTGCCACAAACGAAACAAGCCTTTTCAATGTGTGGACACTGAGTACAAACGTGTCCAGGTTGGTTGCACTTGTAACACACGAGCGAAGGTCTAGACATAGCACCCCGAGTCCCCAAAGAAGAAGAAGGCGACCTAAAGGTCGATGAATTACCCTGCGGTGTCTGAAATGGCTCCCTTGGCCTTTTCCTCCCCTGACTCCCAAAGCTCCCCGACAAGGAACTCGCATTCACGGTTGGTTGGCGCAGTTCCCAAACCCCTTTATTCCTTTGCGCTTCCTTCGGAATCTCAATACTTCTCACCCACTCAACTACCTCGGCGTATTTAGTCTTGCGTTGCACCATTAACATCCTCCTTTGGGTACTATGCAGCCCTTTCTCAAAGCGTCTACATTTCCTCTCTTCCGTCGCCACCAACTCTGGTGCAAAACGAGATAAAGATTGGAACTTCTGTGCATACTCCGAGACAGTCATACTTCCTTGCTCTAATTTCTCAAATTGTCCTCTCAAATTTTCACGTGAAGTTTCTGGAAAATACTGCTCTTCGAATAGCGCCTCAAATTCAGCCCATGTCAAATCTTCAATATATGGTTCGTTTGTCTGAGCTGCAGTCCTTGCCGCTCTCCTCGCGTCTTTCCTGCTTTCAAGAATGGATTCCCACCATTCACCGGCCTCCCCAACTAGTTGCACCGCCACGATACCTACTCTAATGTTGTCTTCTGTGACATTGAAAGCTTTGAAAAGTTGACGAATTTGAGTTAACCAGTGGTCAGCCACCAAAGGGTCGCTACTGGTCCCATCGAACACCGGAGGGTTCTTACGGCTAAACTCCCTCATTGCTACCATGGCTCGATCCTCGGCATTCTCCCTAGGAGCTTGGTTTAAAAGATTTGCAGCTGTAAGTGTTGCGACGAGGCCCCTAGCAAATTAAGTCTGGTTGGGTGGTATTCCTGCACCTCGACAGGCCCCAGCCCCCGGATTTCCACCTGGGTTCTCCCCAAGCTGACTAACCTCATCGTCTGGTGGCACTCCACGGCCACGACCACCCCGATTCCCGGCCGTACCCCGCCTAACATGCTTCTTCGAAGGCATCTTACTACATAATATAAGAGGAAAAAAAACTATTAATCACTGACATTATTACTATGAGATCAAAGCCACCGATTTCCCAACACGGGTCAATAACGACTCTAGGCCACTCTACAATATCGAAAAAAATGCAATGCCAAGCAGTCACACGAATGTTAGTCACACAAGCATGCACAAATTATGTTAGAAGGCGCGACATTTTGAACCCATGAGACAGAACGTCTCCCCACGGTCTCTAGGTGTTCTAAACCTATGCTCTGATACCAAGTTCTCACGTCCTCAATTTTCAACATAAATATAAAGGATTTTCGTAATAAAAATCCTCACAATGTCCATGTGATACCCCAAAGAGCTCAACATTTTCCCTTCTGTATTAGCATTTCAAATTCCAATAGTTCCCAAATATTACGTCATCAGCTCGACGGCCCCAAATTAACATAAGTGTCAAATATCGAACAGGATTAAGGGTTACAATATTCCAAGTCAAAAGAATTAAAATTTTAGTTACAAATGCATCTTTCAAAGAAATTACAAAGATGAACAGGTAACTTCTTCGGTAGGCTTTCAAAAATAATTTCCACAATTCAAGCACTCTAGTCATGCAAGCTAGTGATCCGGATTAGCACCTGAAAATAATACAAGCTTGAGCTACACTAGTCCAGTAGAAAAGTCTACGCAAATTTTATATGCAAATGAGCTAAACGAAAGAACAAATGATGGGAAGTTAAATGACAACGGAGGAAACACAATTATCATGATCAAGTGTCTCAATGTCTCCGATCTTTCTTCCATTTAAACTCATAAGTCATATTCATTCTGCTTGTGTCTCAACGTATCGTGTCCTTTGTGTGTCTGAACCGAAGCTCCTGCCGAGCTAATTTTGGGACCCCGATATCCCCTGCCAAGCACCTACCTTGTAGGTAAGGCCTTGAATGTGCAATTTGAGCATAAGCTCCTGTCGGGCTAATTATGGGACCCCGATATCCCTTGTCAAGCATCCACCTTGTAGGTAAGGCCTTGAATATTTAATACGAGCATTAGCTCCTGTCGGGCTATTTTTGGGACCCCGATATCCCCTGCCAGGCACCCACCCGTCGATAGGCCCCGAATGTTCGCGCGTCTTTCACATGCTCAAATGTACCGTCCATACCGACATCGTGCAAGAAGCTCGTACTTATCGTTCCACAGTTTCACAAATTTGACCACATTATAAATATATTTCGTATACCATTGACCAAAAGACACGCATGATTGTCCAACTCTTATTATATATGTATATAATAATCATACAACCCATGGAGTAACTTAAAACTTTGAAAAAAATGGAACTTCAGTGCACGGAAGATTCTGGCGTGTTGACTGGTGACCTACCGGTAGGAATTTGGCACCTACCAGTACAACTTGGAAACAGCAGGAACAAAGTTTTAACTCACAAGAATTCTACCGGTTCAAAAGAAAAGGTACCGGTAGGGTTCAAGAAAATTTTAGTAATCCTACCAGTAAGGAACAAGTCCTACTGGTACAAACTCAAAACAGTGGGTGCACATTATCACAACGACGAGGTTCTACCGGTAGAAAAGAACGTCCTACCGGTAGGAATCCAAAATTTTGGCGATTTTTCATCAGATGACTAATTTTGATCCAAACCAAATAACAACCAATAAAAGTTCGAACAAAGAATGTAAACACTCAAATAACATATAAAGAGAGGTAGAATTTCTAACCTTGAGTATCCAAGCCCAAAACAAAGAGATTGATCGAACCCTTGCTTCCGGAATCCAAATCAAGCGAAAATACACCCAATCGAGCTCTATCCAACGCGATACGGGCCCGAACACGCACGTAAAAGATGGAGTTGAGATAGATTGTTGTGTATTTTTGAGTGATTGGGTGAGTTTTTGGGTGAGAGAGTGAGAGAATGCGGGAGACCGATTGAGAGAGAGAAATGAAAAGTAAAAATGGAAAAAAAAAATTCCTGGTATATACACGGCACACACATGCACTAATGATAACACCCTTGATTTTTCAAACCTTGCACATATGACCCCACATTCGTATTCATGCCATTTTCACAATTTTCTCTTTTTTTTCTTTTTTTTTTAACTACAAATTTTAAAATTAACTAATTACGGGTCTCTACACAATTATGGCTAAATTAACCACCATGAAATATGATTGTAGTCGTAGAGTTCAAGAGCATATCTTGAATATGTTTGACAAAGCTGCAAAGCTTGCAACCTTGGGAATGAAAGTGGATGAGTCCTTCCGTGTTCAATTTATACTCAACTCACTGCCAGCATAGTTTGGCCCATTCAAAATTCACTATAACACCAATAAAGACAAGTGGAGTTTGAATGAGCTAACCAACATGTGTGTTCAGGAGGAAGTGTAAAGACCCGGTAATTTTAATAAATAATAATAATAATTACTAAAAAAAAATATTTTACTCGTTAGTTTAGTTAATGCAAAAAATTATTTATGTTGTCACACCAATTTTATTTTCGTAATTGATTGTGCGCGTGCATGCCCAACGAGTTAATTCTTTATTGTGTGCGTATGTGTACACTGGATCATTTCACCCAAACCTATACTCTACCATCACCTCACATCTCCCGCTCATTTCTTCTTTTCAGCCGAAAATCCCACCTTCTCCCCCTACAAAGAAATCAGAAACCCACTCCCCCACCATACCTCCTATCCCATCCAATCACTCCAACACTCCAAAAATAAAATAAAATCCAAAAACCATCTTATAGACCCCATTTTCTTCTCCTGTTTCCAGTTCCTTCGGCAGAGAGAGAGAGAAAGAGAAAAGGCAGCCTCCATTCTCCACCTCCCAACCGTAGTCTTCCACCATCACCCGAACTTCACTTCTCCAAGCACCACCGAGCTCACACCGCCATCACCGAAATCCCAGCTGCCGTGGTTCCACCGTCACCTCCAGCCGCCGCTCATCCTCTCACCACCGAGCTCCGA